>JAJMHY010000021.1:120077-235939 GCA_030583325.1 Saccharomycopsis selenospora
AAAAAAAAAAAAAAAAAAAAAAAAAAAAAAAAAGAGTATAAAAAGTTCAATGAAAGTTTCAGTATTTTTCTTACATTATTTATTATATGAAAAAACAGAAAAAACAAAAAGAAAAAAAGAGAAAATTAAGAGAAAATCTTATTCATCCCAAGAAAAAAAAAAAACGACTATTTAGACCCTCTAAAAAGTTCTAGCTACAATCAAAAAGTCATTATGTCAAATAACTGTCTCTATCTATCTATTCTTTTCTTTTAATTATTTCCTTTATTTATTATTTTGGTTTCTGACAGTATAAAATAGATATTATTACACTTTCTTTTTTATTTTTTTTATCGATGCATTTTGAGGTCGAACGATGCAATTTATAAAAGCTGTACCAAATCAATGGGTTGTTCCCTCAATATGAAAAAATAAAAAAAAAATTTTTTTTCTTTCTTCTTTGAGGCCTAAAAATTTTTTTGAACAAAAAAAAAAAGATTACGATATATGATAGATAGTTATAGTCATTTCGTTAGTCATTTTATATACATAATATATTTATATATTAACTTTTTTTTAAGTAACATATTTACTTATCAGTATTTTCTTGAAAAATTGTATGAATTTTGTTAATTAGAATTTTTTATCTTATAAAAAGAATTCTATTTACTCTTCTTTTTATTTCATTTTAATATTTCTGGAGAATATTACTTATGCTTATTAGAAGAATTATTCAATCACCGCTATCGTTACCAAAAAATAGTTTAAGATTTTTTACAATTAATAGTTCTTTTAATACTACTTCTTTCAATAATAAATTGTTCATTAACAAAATGTCAACTGTTGCTACTGCTGCTGATATTCAAGCTTTATCAGGATTAGTATCCAAATTGGGATTATCAAATCCAGTTAAATTTGCAAACTCTTATCCAGATCAAAATCCTTTGGATTTAGTCAGAAATTACATCACTGAAGAATTACATAAATTAAGTAATGTAGCTCCTGAGATTATATTCCCAGCTTTGGATTGCCCTAACACTCAAGACAAAGGTGACTTAATCGTTCCAGTTCCAAGATTACGTATTAAAGGTGGTAAGCCAGTGGATTTGGCTAAAGAATGGGCTGAAAAATTCCCAAAAGGTGGATATTTGGATAAAGTTCAAGCTCAAGGTCCATTTCTTCAATTTTTCATGTCCAAGAAATATTTAACTAATGTTGTCTTGAAGGGAATATTAACTAAAAAAGAAACTTATGGAAATTTACCAATTGGTAATCACAAGAAAGTTATCGTTGAATTTTCATCACCTAATATCGCTAAACCTTTTCATGCTGGTCATTTACGTTCTACTATTATTGGTGGGTTCATTTCTAACTTGTATGAAAAGATTGGTTGGGATGTTATCAGAATGAATTACTTGGGAGATTGGGGGAAACAATTCGGGATTTTGGCTATCGGGTTTGACCGTTATGGTAGTGAAGAAGCTCTTGAAAAAGATCCAATTAACCACTTATTCGAAGTTTATGTTAAAATTAATAAAGATATCACTGATGAAAAAGAAGCTAGTGGAGAAGCTCAAACCAGTGAAACTGATGCTGCTGCTAAATTATATTTCAAAAAAATGGAAGATGGTGATGAAAAAGCTTTAGCTCTTTGGCAAAAATTCAGATCTTTATCAATTGAAAAATATATTGGTACTTATGCAAGATTAAACATTATTTATGATGTTTACGCCGGTGAATCTAAAGTTAGTAAAAAATCTTTGGATAAAGCATTTGAAATATTAAATGCTAAAAAATTAATATATGAAGATAAAGGTGCTAAATTAATCGATTTAAAACCATTCAATAAAAAGCTTGGTAAAGTTATCGTTGAAAAATCAGATGGTACTAAATTATATCTAAGTAGAGATATCGCAGGTGCCATGGATCGTTATGAAAAATATAAATT
This sequence comes from Saccharomycopsis selenospora, assembly GCA_030583325.1. Lineage (NCBI taxonomy): Eukaryota > Fungi > Ascomycota > Saccharomycetes > Ascoideales > Saccharomycopsidaceae > Saccharomycopsis > Saccharomycopsis selenospora. The sequence continues at coordinate 122,005 of JAJMHY010000021.1, forward strand.
TGATAAAATGATTTATGTTATTGCTTCTCAACAAGATTTACATACTGCTCAATTCTTTGAAATCTTGAAACAAATGGGTTTTGAATGGGCTAAAAACTTGGAGCATGTTAACTTTGGTCTTGTTCAAGGGATGTCTACTAGAAAAGGTACGGTTGTGTTCTTAGATACTATTTTAGAAGAAACTCAAAAGGAAATGTTACAAGTCATGAAACGTAACGAAGCTAAATATGCACAAATTGAAGACCCAGAAAAAATTGCTGATTTAATCGGAATCACTGCGGTGATGATTCAAGATATGAGCGCTAAAAGAGTAAATAATTATGTTTTCAGTTGGGATAGAATGCTTTCATTTGAAGGTGATACTGGTCCATATTTACAATATGCTCATTCTAGATTAGCCTCAGTTGCTAGAAATGCTAAAGTTTCTAGTGATAATTTAGAAGCCGCTGATTTCGAATTATTAAGTGAAGATTGTGCATTTGAATTAATCAGATTATTAGCTCAATACCCAGATATTATTGTTCGTGCTTCTAAGAACCATGAACCATCTACTGTTGTCACTTATCTTTTCAGATTAACTCATCTTGTTTCTTCATGCTACGATATTTTATGGGTTGCTGGTCAAAAAGAAGAATTAGCTCGTTCACGTTTAGCTCTTTATGTTGCTACCCGTAGTGTTCTTAATAATGGTATGAAATTATTAGGTCTTACTCCTGTTAGCAGAATGTGAGTTAGCTGTTTTTGCCTATATTACTTACAATATATATATATATATATATATATATTTATATATATATTTCTTATAATAATAAAGAAAAAATTATTGATCTATTAAAAGAATTATATAGAATATTAACACTTCTAAGTAGCGTTAAATCTAAGAATAAAGTTAATAACAACAGCTATTAATAAAAAGAAACAAAGTAATGTAGGACCAACTCTGTCATCATAAGGACCGGACCCTCTCTTTCTAATAGCATCGGCTCTCCAGTGATAGGTAATTAAAGCATAACCCATAGTTAACATGGCAATTACAGTGAACAAGAATGCTGAGACTCTACCAACTTTATCACCAAAATTTAATAAACCAACCCCTAAAGATCCTAAAATAATTGTGAAATTGAGCCAACTTAAGAAAGTTCTTTCGTTAGCAAAAAAAACTTTTGGCTCAACTCTAGTTGGTAAAGCAATTCTCTTCCCTGGAGTACTTTGTAATAAAGGAGCAGAAGACATGATGTATCTATATTAAATAATGTCAAGAAAAGATATATATAAAAAGATACCAACAACAAAAACAAATAAATTGATAAAAATAATTAACATCAAAATATTGAGTCAACTATGTCATTTTCCTTTTTTTATCTTTTTTTTTTCCTTCCTCCTCGATGATGCCCTCATTAAAATTAAATTTCTTATTTAAAAAAAATTTTTATTCTATATTTGTTATGGCTGGCTAACCCACGTGGGCGCTTTCAATTAATACAGGTTTTGAGCAATGATACCAGTCTTCATCTTCATCTCTTTAAGACAAATATAAAGAAAACCCTTTTGTCGTGTGATTGTAGTATTAGTGAATATTGGCAATTAATTTAAAATAAATAATAATAGTAAAAAAATAATAACAAATAGTAGTAGATAATTTAATCTACTTACAAAAAGAAAATTTTTAGTTTATTAGAAAATCCGTTCCGATACGATTTTATTTATTGGATTTTTAAATTTTACTACATTTTGAATGAGACTCTGCTTAAATATCGCTATTTATTTTTTATAATGAGTGATAATTAATAAAAGAAACATTTTATTTATCTTAAAAGAATTTTTTTTTCTCTTTTTCTTTTTAAAGCATGAAAATTATGTTGTCTTATAACGAAAAAGGAACTTTTTAATAGAGAGATTTATTTCGGAACAATTGGGATTCCTTCTACAGATAACCAATTTAATGGAAACTTAAAACTTTGCTAATAAACTGTATATATAATATTCATATCGATGAATGGCTTCTACAATCGTAATATAATAAATAAATATTAAAAAAAAGGAAACGACAAACATAATTAATTAATTAACAATTGAATTATTGAAACATTTATAATATTATATAGGCTTATTTTTTTTTTATTTTTTTTTTTTTTAGCGGTTTTTTTTAGTGGTTTTCATATATAATTTTTATTTGTATTTTGCAAGTATAGATTTTTCTTTTTAAGCAGCAGCTTTTTCTTCAGCTGGATGTTCTTCTTGATTGAAATTCTTTTCAGTTTCAGTTAAGCCATCTAATTCTTCATCTAATGCTTCTTGTTGTTTTTGATAAGCTTCATTTTCAAGAGCTTCTTCATCACTAGTATCATAAACATCTTCAACGGTATTCTTAATAGATAAAGTAGGTTTAACAGCAGCAGAATCTAAAGTCCAGTTAGATAAAGCATTTTCAGCATCAATAATGATTTGTTTAGAAGCTTCGTAACCGTCGTAAGCAGGTCTAGTTTCACCAGGAGTAACTGGAGCATCATCTAATAATTCAAGTAAAGCTTTACCGTAGCCAGCAATAAGTGCCATTTTTTCAGCATGTTCTCTAACAGAATCGAATTGATAGTTGAAAGCCAATTTCAATTTTTCTCTAGTGATATTTGATAATTGAGCTTCAGCGACTAAAGATTCGGCTTCAGCTCTGACTAATTCTTGTTCTAAAATCATAATCTTTGGAGATTGAGGGTCTTTGTACTTCAAGTAAGCAATCTTATCGGTGATTTTAGCCTTACGGTCTCTGGAAGGTTGCACAGAAGCTTCGATGTTACGAATTGATTTAATAGTCAATCTATATTGATCATATCTGTCAATGAATAAATCATCCAATTCACCCAATTCATAAATTAAAACCCCCAATTTATCAGTGATATCAGAGACATCATCATCATTTTCTTCACCCCAAACAGATAATTGTTTAGCAACCGCTCTTCTTTCATTGGCAGTTAACTCCAAAGCTCTCATAACATTTTTTTCCATTTTAACATATTGAGCTAACTTTTTGGCCAATTCTGGGCCAAAAGAACCGGCGGTGCTTTTTCTTAGCGTTGAAGCAATTCCAACTTTACCAAAGTAATGTTTCTTAGTAGTGGATGGAGGTGGAGGTGGTGATTGTAATTGAGAAGCAGTAGCAGCTCTACTATTTCTTAAAGAATAAGTTCTATGCATTGTGTGTTGTGATAGTAATAAATACTTCTAATTAATATGAATATAAAACAATTGATAAAGAATATATTTTATTTTTTTTTTAAATAAAACAAAATTAAAAAAAATGAATTAAAAAAAAAGAAAAAAAAGATTGAAGAAGAGGGAAGAAGAAGATGGAAATATAATATAATATTTATAAACAAAAAAAGACAATTAAAAGTTAAAATAAAACTTTTATATAAAAAAGTTCTTTTTTTTCTTTGAGAGAAATAGCAATTAAAATTTGAATAAAATAGAAAAAACAAAAGTGAAATAAGTTCGAAAATAAACCAAAAAGGGAAAAACTTAAAAATTGGACAAGAAGGAAAAGAAAAAAAATTATTGAGAATAGAACAAATATATATATGATATATATAAGAACAAAAAAAAACATAAAACAAAAAAAAAGGAAATTAATATGAGTTATATATACAAAAAATCCAATTATTAGTAAAGTAGAATATAGATTAATGGATTTTCTTGTTTTGTGTGAGCCGATATTTGTTTAATATTATTATGACGCAACTTGTCAACTGAGCTATAATATTATGTTGGTCGTTTGTTTGCTATTTTGGTTATGATATAACTTCGCTTATTTGTTTAGTTTTTTCCTAATTGAGATTGGAATGTTCATAAATTGCTATTTCAAATCGTCTAAGTTGTGTTGTCTATCATTATTATCATTATTTCATCACCAGGCTCTTGCTATTATTATTCAGTAAGTAAGTTTTACCTAAATGATTATTAATAGCAATCATGCACTCTAAATTACGATTGTTTACCTGTAACTTTGTGTTATTATTAATGTTATTCTTATATAAGGCGGCTGTGGCTAGAGGTCATGTGATTGGCTTTTCTTCGTTTTTACGTCATTGTCATGCAAGGTGGAAAATATACTATACCATCATGAAATAAGTAGATGGTTTTCTTCTACATTGGAGGATTTAATTGATTAGTATGTAAAAATAAAAAAGAAAAGAAAAAAAAAAGGAGAATACAGGTCAGTGATGTAATAAATGAAAACGTAGAAGAATAAATAAATAAAAAATGTAGTAGATAAATTGAAAAAACAATATGAAATAAATTAAAGGTTAAGATCAGTAAATAAAAAGAAATAAATAAAAAAAAAGCTATGAAATGCAAAATCAATTATAGATAGATAGATAAATATATAGATAAATAAATATGAAAAAAATTAAATAAGATAATCATCATTTGTCGTCATTAAAACTAAATTTACTAGCCATTGGAGTCTTGGATAATCTTAATGGAGCATTATTGATATTAGTAGTAGGTATTGTTAAAAGAGTATTATTGGATTTCTGTGGTGGTTCAAGTTTATTTCTATTCATTGCAAATGATGATTGCTTAGGAGTTTTACCCAACACAAATCCATTGTTCAAATTAACTGGAACTGTTAAAGTTGTAGTTTGAATCTTATTATTTGATGTATTGCTACCACCATCATTACTACCATTATTGCTTTCACTAAAATGAAATCTAGAAATTGATGGAGTCTTTGGAAATCTCTTTCTTGCACTTGATGAATTACTTCCTTGCTTGTCATTATTAGAAAATCCGTTTTTCAATGGTGATGAAATTACTGGTTTCAGCAACCCAACTTTAGTTGAAGGTGCTATCAATGTAGTAGTGTTAATATTCCCTATATTATTATTATTATTAGGAGATTCAGCAGTAGTAGTGATAGTGATATTATTACTGCCATGTGCTGGAGATGAAATGCTATTAGTATCACGACTACCCACCAGAGATGCCGGAGAAATTGGAGTATGAGCACCAACTTGTTGATCTTTATATTTAGGATCATAAAAACCAGGACTTTTGGCAACACCACAACCAATTATATCCCCCCACTCCATTAATTGAAAGATTAAAGTCATATTTGGAGAAATATCACTAGCTTTTTCTTTAACAAAACTGTAAGCATCAGTTAATACCATTCTCTTTAATTTCATAATATAAGCAATTATCAATGAAGCAGATCTGGAAACCCCACATTGACAATGTATCAAGACTTTACCATTGTTATTAATAACATCTTCCATAGCGGTAGTCAAATAAGGGAAATCTATACATAATTTTGAAGTATGAGTCCAAGGAACATAATAATAATCAGGATCTTGTTCCTGAGTTTTAATTCTTTTGTAAATAACATTTTTCGAAAGTTTCTCAAATTTAGTTTCATCAGAATAATCGTCAATAGTAGAATTTTCTTCAAATGGATTTTTAATTTCTTTAGCAACATTAATGACTAAATCATAATTTTTAATTTCTTCATACTTTGGTTGTGAGTAAAGGAATAATTGATTATTATATACATTTGCAGGGCCATCTGGATAAGCATCCATTTTATTTTCATCAAATTTATCATTCATTGTAAGTTTATTAAAATCTTTTAATATTGTTTCTTGAGTATTATAACCATTATCAATAGGAATATTGTTTGAAGTTGAAGAATAAAGAACTGATGTTATACCTTCATCCTCACCATAATTAGAACTCTCGTCACTAAGTACTGTACGATCACTATCAGCAGATAATATATTATTGGTACTAAGAGTATTTGGTACTTTAGTTAATCTGATTTTTGGTGACGATAAATTATTGATATTATTATTATTTTCCGTAGTTACCCCACTATTTGTACTATTATTAGTATTAGTATTATTATTATTGTTGTTATCATTCTTATTAGTTGAATTCTGATCATTCGTTTTTTGAGGTATTGATAACGATAACATAGTTCTACGTCTTGTAAGTTTTGGCTGAATTTTTATAGATTGATTGCTGATAGTTGAATTTAAATTAGTACAACTAAGCTTATTTCGAAGTTTTATCTTGCCATCATTAGTTAATGTCGTTTTTCTAAAGGGTAATGCTGAAAATTCAATATCTTTTTCATCAATATCACCATTTGGGATAGCAATATTATTACTTATTCCATTTAGATTTAAAGATAAATTTTTAGCATTCCTTATTTGTTTTTTAGGTTCGCTATTAGTTGATGCTATACTACTTGTATCGCTATTATCATTTGCAATAGACATCTTTGAACCACCAAGAGGATCTGAGATGGGGATCTTTTCATTCAATGTAACAGTGCTCATTATCATTTATACTATTCCGTCGTCTCTTTTTATGCCACCTATTCGCTTTTTTTTATAGTTCTTTTTAAATCTCTTGACTTTTCTATTATTATTATAATAATAATAGTATATATATATATAATAGAAACTGCGATATTCTCTTATAACCGCAATTCTCTTAGTATATAATATATAAAAAATATCTCAGGACAATATCAGATCTTTAAATATTAATGTAACAAATAAACGAATCAAAAAAAACAAAAAAAAAAGTAAGTGAACTTTCTTTTTATTTTCTATTTTAAATATAGAAATAAATAATAAACTATAGTAACAAAAAAAAATAAAATTAATAAATGACTATTAATAGATTATTAATCTATTATTTTTAAAAAAAATATATTATTTATTATTAATGATATTGTTGTGTTGATGGATGGTGACGATAGGAATATAATATATATTAGTTTTTTGTCTTTTTTTCTTTTTCTTTTTTTTTTTTTTTTGTAAAATATAATGTATTATTAATAGTAGTCAAAAAAAAGAAAAAGAAAAAGAAAAAGACAAAAAAATTACAAGTAGTTTTTTTTGTAGTTTTTTAATGATAATCCAAACATTTTACAATTACACTAAGGGGGAACAGACGAAAAGAAAAAAATTTTTGATTATTTTTTTTTTTTGATGTTTTAGAAATAAATTTTATAATTAGCCAACTGTTCTAATTGTTATTATTACTATCACTATTATTACTATCACTATTGTTACTATCTATTATTACTATCACTATTATTTGATAATTATTACACCAGCCTAATAACTTATTATATTATTATTATTTGTGTTTATTTATCTTATTATCATTCTTATTCTTATTTTTTTTTTTTAGACAATGTATAAATAGATTAAGCAAGACAATTATAGCCGCCGATAATGAACATACTGTAATTATTATTTCTGCTACACTAAGTATATAATCGGTATTTGTATGAGTGGCTTTTATTACTTCTTATTTCCCTTATTTTTTGCTTTCTTTTCTTGTGTTGTGTTCTTTTCTTTCAATAACCCCCTAATTAAAGCACACATACATATACGTACACACCTGCGTGTTTATGTATATCCTATAATAAGATAAATAAATGCATCCATTATATATAACCAGTAGAGACCTTAAATATTAGGCATCTGTCCATAAAATTGTTGGTTTCTGTATAATAATCGTGAGATCAAGGCAATTATCCACATTAATTCAACCAAAGAAAAGAAAAGCAATAACCAATGATAAAATATTATTATATTGTGATCAATAAGACTTGAATTCTTTAACGAACCAAAAAAAAAAGAGAAGAAAGAATACAGTGTGCTTATAGCTAAGGTTTCGATCGCCGCAATTGCTTTCTCTCTGTTCCTGGCTCATCATTTGGGGTTTTCTAGAACAGGTTTATCATGGACTTCTTGGTGGCGGCTGTGGATTCCCAATAATTTCTTCTTGTATATTTTTAATTGGGATATCTGTCTCCTCATCCTATCGCTCCAATTACTTTAATTGATTTTGATAGTGAACCAACCAATTTGGTTTTTCCGAATTGGTTGTGGTGTCAGGATGTCTTTTTTTACCCGTATAATATGTGCTAAAATGTATAGGTACGCATCTATCACATATCACACATTATATTAATAGCCAATAATTAACTCGATAAATAATATAACAGGCGAAAAAATAATTTGCTAGAGGAGTAGCCTCACAAAGAAGAACGTACTAAAAAAAAATAGGGAAATAAATATATTGATGAGAATAATAAGTAGTAGTAATAATAAATATGGAAAAAAAAAGAAGAGTATCTTTATATATAATAATACATATATGCAATTGTTGTGAGTTTTTGTTTTCTGGGTGCGTGTGTGTGTTTTTTCTGTTTGTTGTTAAATAATTTTCTTTTGATCAAGAAAAGGATAAGGAAAAAAAAAATTTTTTTTAATTAGTTATTGTATGTTGTTTTCATTAAATCTATCTGTATGGAGCATCAGCATCTAAACAATATTGAATTTCTTGTTCCCATTTATCACCATTAGATAATAATTTTTCTTTATTGTATAACAATTCTTCTCTTGTACAAGTGGAATATTCAACATTTGGAGTTTCAACAATAGCATCCACCGGACAACTTTCTTGACAATAACCACAGTAAATACATTTCGTCATATCAATATCATATTTATAAGTTCTTCTGGACCCATCAGCTCTTTCTTCAGCTTCAATTGTGATGGCTTGAGCAGGACAAATAGCTTCACATAATTTACAAGCAATACATCTTTCTTCCCCACTTGGGTATCTTCTTAAAGCATGTTCACCTCTGAATCTTGGAGATAATGGACCCTTTTCGTATGGATAGTAGATTGTATATGGAGCTCTGAAATACATTTCAAGACAAATGTACATCCCTCTGAACATTTCTGCTAATAAGAAATATTTGGTTGCTTTATCTAATGCACTTTCGCTGCTTTCTTCCCATGTCTTTGGTTTTGGTAATCTAAAATCCGATGGATATGTTCCCTCAATAGTACCACCCGTGGCCAATGAAGCAGTTGACTTTATACTAGTGAAACTGAAGTTTCTTAACTGAGTATTAGATGATGCTAATAATCTTTTGTTGACAAATCTAGCAGAAATTCCTAATGATCTAGGCAACATTATTATTGTATTATTATTATTATTGTGATATTATATTGATGATTAAAGGATATTATTGATTTTTATTATCATATAAATATAAATAATAATAAAAGATAAAATAATAAAAAAAAATGTTAAATTGTATAATTAGGAAACAGGTTTTGATATTTTAAATTTCAATAACAAAATAAAATAAAAATTTTTTTTGCTTTATTCTTCTTAATTTTTTTATTTTTTTCGTCTTTTTTCTTAATTTTTTAAATTTTTTTACATTTTTTTTGTAATATTAAATTTCTCAATTTTGATTGGTTTGAAATTTTGCAGTCAAAATATTGTATTAACGGGGCTCAAACCTTTCCCCATAAATGTGATTATTTTACTATGAGCACTTTACATGTCAATATACCATAAATTTATTTCGTTACTTTTGCATATTTTGTTTTATAATTTCCAACATAAAAGATTATTTACTGTTCTTCTTTCTTCTCGTTGGCTATAATTTCAATAATACATAATTTAATTGATTAACTACATGTATTATATTCTTTTTTTATCTATTTTTATTTTTTAAATTTATAAAACAAGAAACCTTATTTTGACTATTATAAAAATATTTAAAGTAATTCTTTTCGTAGTTTTGTTTATTTGAGTAAAGTAAAAGTACCAGCTTGTAATTTGTCTCTACCATGAAGTTCAAGCAATTCCATAACGAATAAAAATTCTAATAATTTCACTCCTTCAAATTTACCAACTAATTCACCAGCAGCGAAAGCAGTACCACCAGTAGCCAAAACATCATCAATAACAACAACAGTAGAATTTGGTTTAATAGCATCAGTTTGAATTTCAAGTTTGTCTTCACCATATTCTTTAGTATAACTAGTTTGGTATAATTTTCCTGGCAATTTACCTGGTTTTCTAATAGCGATAAACCCTGCATCAAGTGCCACAGCTAAAAGTGGAGCAATTATAAAACCTCTTGATTCTAAACCAATAACATAATCAATTTTAACATCTTTGAATTTAGCTAATAAATGTAATTTGAACCCTTCAATTAATTTTTTAGTGTCTACTGGTGATTCAAATATTGGTAAGAAATCACGGAACAAGATTCCTGGTTTTGGAAAATCTTGATATAATTTCAATTTACCATCTAAATATTTAGAAATTTCAACAACTTCTTTTGGTTCTTCAGCAGACATTTTTTTTTTTGTGGGTTGAAATTGAACTTCCTACAATGTTTTAGAAAGTACTCCCTACAATGTTTTAGAAAGTACTCCCTATCTTATGGATTGTAAATTTTTTTTTTTCTTTTTCATTTTTTTTTTTTATTTTATTCTATCTAGAAGAAACACGGTGATGGTTCGTAACCATGAAATTTTTCTATTACTGAAATCTCCACACAAGTTTGATTTCTCAACAATATTAAAATTTGCTTTTACCAATACTATGTATCAATGATCTCATCTTCCATTTATTAATTATAAATAACTATTATTAACGTTTGGTAAATTTTGTGGCTAGTTAATTGTTTCATTTTGTTATGAATGAGCTACTACCTACAGAATAATTCTTTCTTACAATTAATAGGTCATATTTTATTTGATATTTTTTTCAGTATTGTATTCACCAACTTCAGTTTTAATTACAATCCCTATGCCATATACTAATTTAGTTTGGTGACATTTAGAACTCGCAAGAAAGCTCAGCATAGATCTAGAATTGAAAAAAAAAATGTACAAGTATGGAAAAAAATTATTGTGAATAACACATGTGGTTTTTGGATTTGGTCTAGAATATTTATAGTATCATTCAAACTGAAAAAGTTTTTTATTAACAATAGAAAGTCATTGAAGCAAACATATTTATGGTAATAATATCACACAGGCATAATATAGTAATGGTAATAGTAGTGGCACAATATTATAGTTTTTCTTTATTTGGCAGTTTGGTTTCAAAGAGTTGACAATACAGTTTCATGATCAACAACAGGATTCGAGGGATTTCCTAGTTTATCAACAAATAACTTTAACGGTATAAGAAATTAAGCAACATTAGATTCTGTGAGTGATACAATCTAGTATTATATCTCATAGCTAATTTAATAATAAATAAGCAATCAAGTTCTTGAATATATTTGATATATATACAAAAAAAAAAAAAAAAAAAAAAAAAAAATAGAATTAATCTCGTAGCTTTTTTCTTCTTTTTTATTTATGTTTAATTAAAGTGTAAAATTATTTCACCAGAAATGATTTCTATTTTTGAAATATCAGTGTTAAAGAAGTAATCTTTTACTTCTGATTCATAATTGAAAACAGATTATGATGTGCTCTGTTTGATTTTTAATAATATGAAATACGTTCTTAAAAAGATATATGTTGTTTATTTGTGTTTCTAACCTCACACACAATTTATTTATATAACTAAGGTATATTCATTAATCTTAAGAAATCAGAAGTCAGGCACAAATTGATCTGCGCTTTCCTAATTTGGAAATGCTGTATGGATCCTTTAGTACTATAATATTAAAGAGAGAAGAAAAACAATAGTTTTAATTAAAAAAAAATTCTTCTTCTTTACTTAATATCTGGAACGTAAACAAAAGAAATTAAATATTATTAAATTAATTTCTTCTATAATTTGATTTGATAATTATCCATGCTTTCGCTTTTTTCTACTGATGTTATTATAATATAAACAATATTAAAATGACTAGTAACTGTAAATTTGTCTTATAATCTGATTGTACCATTACATCTTTTTCTTAACAAAAAATAAAATGAAATAATCAAAGTTAAGAAATGATAATAGTATCAAATTTGCAACGTAACTTAAGAAAAACAAAGTCGATTGAATATGTGATAAGTATAATCAAGTAGGTTTTGTAACAGAAAATTTTTTCTGTTTTTATTGTTTCTCAAATTTTTACTAATAAACTCAGGTACGAACTGAAAATCATTGTATCCCATTTCCTAATTTGTATTTCGTGGCTTTCTAAAAAAGGTGTACCTGACAGCAGCATAAATTCTTTTCTTAAAATTTTATACTTATTATGTCATACCAAAATTTTAAAATAACAACAGCTTTCCCCTTAATTACTCTTATTTGTTTATTTATTTTTGTAAATTAATAAATTAATTGAAAAGTATAAATATATCTTGAGTTCTCTTTTTTTTTCTTGGATATTTTTTTTTTCTGATTTATTTATTTTCTATTTTTACTTCTTACCAAAATATCTTCTAAATATTTCTTCATCAATACTTTCATTTCTCTTCCTTCAATATGCACGCTTCTTTATTTATAATATTCACTTATTTGCAAGTATTCGCTGTCCATGCTATATCCACAACTGTTGTCATTGAATATCCACAAACAAGTTCAACTATTTTTTCTCCTAGCACAAGTACTATTCCAACTGTTATACGAAGTGTTGACATTGGTTCTTCTGTTGTTAAATTACTCACTGATTCTGTAACTTATGATGAATCTTATACTATAGTTTCAAGTAGCGTTACTTCTGATGGTTCATCCGATCTAATCGTTGATACTAATTACTCTTACAACTCAAGTATATCTACTCTCACTGATTTAAGTCAAGTAACTTTTGCTACTGCTTCTACTTATAATTCTACTTCTAATCAAACTTCTAATGCTGGTGCAGCTCTTCGTTCTAATCAAAGTCATATTTTTGCCTCTTTCCTTGGTTTAATGACTGTTGTTCTTTTCATGATGTAATGACATTTTTCAATCTTTTTACTTTTTCTCTCCTTTTAGATCGCTCTCACTAGTGTTATATTATGATCGTCATTATAATCGTACATTTTCTATATGTATATATATATCACTCATTTTTTTGGTTAATACATTCTTAATTTCTCTGGGTACCAACAAAATCATTTGTAGCTACCAATTGTAAATCTGTAGAATATAATACAAAATATTAAAGAGTATGATTAAATAAATAAATAAGAAGGAAAGAGTATAAAAAATAAAAATGCTTCATAATATAAATTTATCTATATGAATTAGCTCTACAATAGCTAATATAATCCTTTTTGTGTAAAATTCCAATAAATTTACCTTTCTCTATTAAGCAGATTGATCTTGTACCAACTCTTCTAAAAATCAAATCAATTAAAGAAAGCTTGGCAGAAATATCAAGTTGGATTGGTGCAGAATCTAAAATTACACTGAAATCAGTAAGTTCCATTAATAATTCTTTGGCTAATAATTGCTTGGATGATGTTATTGACGATGATACATCAATATCATTATCTATAGTCATCATATCATCAGTAGTTGAGTTATCATTATCTTTAATATGGCAGATTATATCATTAGTGATTAAATATTGGCTAGCAAATTCTCTTAATTTATCCAAGGCAAATTCAAGATCTGGTGCTGGGATGATACCTACAAGAACTTTTCCATCTTCGGTTAAAACAGGCAAGCAACCATCAATCATCCCTTTCTTTTGAAGATTTACGAGTTCCCTTCTAAGATCACTCAGAGATGTTGCTGTTTGATTTTTAATGTTTAATGTAACAAATTCCTCTCGGTTTATATAACCATTATCTAAAAGCTCTTTAGCAGTAAAATCGTCACTAAATGCAGGGGTTAAAGTACTTTTAATGAATGGGAAATTATGATTAATGATTAACAATTCGTATAACGAATTTTTCTCAATGGAATTGGCAACCCAATTGGAAACAGCAATGCTAATTGAAAATGGTAAAACGTAAGTGTAACTTCCAGTGATTTCAAATAAAGTAGTAGCTAAAGTAATATTCATTCTTGTGATTCCAGCCATAAATGCACCAGCTCCGATCATTGCATATATTCCAAAGTCTAATGTATCTTCAAACTGATTTTCACTTGGAAACCATTGAACTTTAAAATACTGAATTGACATGGCAAATATTCTTCCGAATAATGAACCAGTTACCATAGATGGAACATATATGCCACTAGGAACTTTAATACCATAAGTAATAGCCATGAACACGACTTTGATTAATAATGCCCAGGATAAGTTAACAATCAGATCTGGCAACTCAGTGAAGTCCCTTGGACATAATTTGATATCTTCATTAGGGTTTGAATAATCACAAGGTTTAGCAAGTTTATAAAGTAATTCTGGGATAGGGTCTGTGGTATAAGGGTTAAAAAAAGTTGCACATGATGTTAAACCAGAAATTAAAAGAACTTCTTTAACGTATTTACCCTTGATAAAAGGCAATTGTCTAAAAGTTTTAGGCCAATAAACACCAACAAATTTACAAAACAATGCACCATGAACACCTCCAACTATTCCTATTATCACAAAATAACTAATTTCAAAAGGCTTCCAATCTGACACATAATTAATTTCAAACATAACAACATTACCAGTACCATAAGGATCAAAGATTGTTAAGAATAAAATACTCATAATTGCACAAAAGAAAGTCTTGAAAAGTTGAGATCCTGATAAATAATAAGTAATTTCTTCAATACTGAAAAGCACACCGCCTAAAGGGGATCCGAACGCTAATGCAAACCCTGCACTTGTGGCAGCAGCTAAAATCAGACGCTTTACAAGTTCATTTTCATTATATTTATCAAATAATCGACAACAAAGATTACCCACACATGATGCTAGATGCACATATGGTCCCTCTTTACCAACAGTTAATCCTGATACGATAGCAAACACAAGACCAGTGGCCTTTGCAAAAAGTGTATAAACTCCTAAAAATTTTCTAATAATAAATCCAGAAAGAATAGTTTTAACTTCAGGGACACCAGATCCAGCAGCTGAATAAATAATTGTTGACTTAGTTTGTTCTTTTTCATTAATTTCATGATCATATTCAGTGGAAGTATCATTATCATGTGTATTATTATGCCTAGATGATGATAAATTATTAATAACTGCTTCGTTGTTCAACGGGTTATAATTTTTAGTAGTCAATGTAATCTTGACTGAAAGGTATGCCAATAATAAACTAAAAAAAAAAAATACTGAAAATTCAAAAAACGCTCCATAAGTTTTATCATAAAATAAGCTACCCCAAAGTATCCAATTTTCACAATCTTTAGTAAATAATTGATCATATTTTTCTATGGTACTCATAGTAGTCAGTGGGTTTGATACATGGCAACAAGTACTCTCGTTAGCCATCCAATTAGTAGCACAATACCCACGGCGTAAATCAACCAAGAAAAATTCACATTTGTCAATAACGTACATAAGACAGGCACACATAAAAGAAATTATTGCAATAAGAATCCAATCTTTAACATGTTCACTAGTTCGTATAAATTTACCTCTGATACCATGAATTTGATGGAGTAAATATTTCATGTTTGAGAGTTTATCACTATCATAAGTCCATTCAATTGAAGTAAAATCATCATAATAATTTCTATGAATAGGTGCTTCCTCATTATTATTGTTGTTATTGTTAATATCAATGATACTACCATCATTTTCATGATTTAAACTGTATGCACATTCGGAAATGTTGGTCAGTGGTACAAGATTATCAGTGAATTGTGATGAAATTAAAGGAATATCATCTGGTTTCAATGTTTTTGAAAGAGCATTGCTTGTTTGTAACGGATTAATTAAATTGAAATTACTATTACTATTAATAGTTGTTAAACTATTATTCTTTTTTATCGTGAAATTGCTATTATTATTTTTATTATTAATATCTGATTCAATAAAACCACTATTATTATTATTGTCATTGTTGTTATTATTATTATTTATTGATCCATAATTATTAGCAGATATACTGAAATAATCATTTTCATTCATTTCATGAGTCGGAGTAGTTAATAAACTTGAGGATTCCACTTTAGATCTTTGAAGCATCGGAGATCTGATACTAGGACCATAAGTGGCATCAAGTAATTTATGCGATACAGCAATTAAACTTTGTTTGATATCGTTAGCTGAAGTTGTAGCTGTATTAGAATATGGTATATGGTATCTCACTGGAGAAACTGGTGGAGGTGCTATGCTATTACTAATGTTGTTACTATTATTATTATTAAAATCACCAAACGTGTTAAAGTCATTGGATATTGATTGTGGAGTTGATGGTGGATTATTAGCTTTAGTTCTTAAGTCTTCAAGACTGAGATAAGCACCACTTCTAAAATTTTGTTTTGATTTATCAGCAGTCTTATCGTCACCGTTGTGAATCAACGTAGGCGATGCCATAGTTGAAGCGCGTTTTATCCGCGGGCGACCGTTATTATTATTATTTGAAGGGTCCATCTTGCTATTTGCTGTGATAATAACCTCAAAAAATGATGATACTTTTTTTTGTTAAAATAAAATAAAATAAAATAAAATAATCAATCAATATCAGAAAGTCATAAGTTATTATATAGTAATTAAATATAGTAGATCTATTTATGAAGAATTAAAGTGGGTTAAGATATATTATATATATATATATATTTCTTTTTTATTTTTTCTCTAGCCTAAGAAAGTTAAAAATTTATTTCAGTAAAAAAAAAACATAATAGATAACACACGCTAATTTTGGCTCTAAGTTATCCGATTCTTTGGGGGCTTTAAAACATAGGCAACTACTAAAATCTTTTTAGTTGGTATCTATAAGAGAATTTTCACCCTATAATATAAAAGTATCTATCATAATATTTTTAGTTATATCTAATAATTTTGATTAATAATTATATCAATGATAATTTGAGGTAAACATCCCCTCATATGTTATATTAATGGCAATATTCATGAATGGAAACTCATAGCATATTTACCAAGACTAAATCTTCACATGCTTGAATTTAATATATATTGTAAAAGAGGATCAGAAATAGTTCAAACGTGTCGGTAAATATTCCACTACAATTTAGATTTGATAAAAAAGAACAAAAGAAAAGTCGTAACATGTATATTATTGCACCAGTGAAATTTATCGATATAAAAAAAAGCAATTGAAAAAAGCAATTAAAAAAATGCGAACTGAAGAATAATAAAGGTATAATTGTAAAAGTAATAAAAAGAAAGGAAAAATAGTTATAATATAGAAAGGCATTACAGAATGAATTATAATATATTCAAACAAAAAAAATTCTAGAGCTCTTTTGAGAAACGTTGTGAGTAGTAAGATTAGAAGCAGATAATTTCTTTGTAGAATTGTGACTACCAGTAGCCACATTTTGATTAATTTGCTTTTTAAGGTGTTCGTTTGGTTGATTACCACCAGCCATAATGATTTTCATTTCATGCTGTTGTTGTTGTTTCTTGAATTGGTGTTGTTTCCATTGCTTAGAAGCAGATGGAGAGTATTTTAATTGAGAAGATTTGTAACGTGGTCTAGCATTTTCTTCAGTTACAACACCCATAGAAGAATGATTTTGAGAAACAAAAGAAGTGTTACTAGTACTAGTTTTAGATCTGTAAGACATAGCACTACTGCTAACTTTTGATCTGGAAGATTCTTTACTACTTGCAGCTTTAGATCTGTGAGAAGTTCTACTGCTGTTTCTGTTAGCATCACTAGTTCTACTGCTACTGATTCTAGTACCATTGGTACGATGAGAAGTAGCATGACTGCTGTGGGAAACATGGGAACGAGAACGGTTACCACGAGAAGTAACAGATGGAGTACCAATACTAGAACGATTACCTTCAGGGATCAGAACAAGAGTGTTAAGCTTTTTAGTCTTAAGAGGAACAGGCAAGATATCGTAACTAATAGTGTAAGTATTTTTGGTAGTATCCTGAACAAGAACAGAATCTTCAGCTAACTGAATAACATTCTTGTTAATAGCCGCAAGGGTTTGACGAATAGTATTGTCAATTTCAATACCAGCTTTAGCCATAGTTAAACGTTTATCTCTAGTAGCACGTTCTATTTCATTTTCATCATCGAGATCAATGTAAGGGTTTTCAACAGTGTATAGATTGAAAGTATTGTTTTTAGGATTTCTGACAAGAACAGATTTTCTAGTAACTTTAATACTCTTAGAGCTCTTAGTAGTTAAAGAATGGTTTAATTGTTCATATTTTGGTAAAGAATTATTAACATCACAATTAGCACCAAGTTGTTTAAATTCCATTGGATCATATTCAGAAGCACGATAAGCACCACTTAATCTAGTCAATTCAACACTACTGGTTGACTTACGTCTTCTTAATGGAGTTTGTTCATTATTAACTTTACTGAGAACAGATTTAAGAGCACTAAAGATTTTACCACTAACAAAGATATATTTGCGATTATCTGGTTGTTGTGGTTGAGCATCAGAAGATTTCTTAACATTCTTAGAAGAAAAACGTTTCATGAAACTATTTTTAGAAACAACAACTTTATATTTGAAGCTTTTGTGTGGATCATGATGAGTATCATCAACTGGTTTGTGGATAACAGTAGATCTGTTAAACGAAAAATCCTTAAATCTATTAGCACCATTAGTAGCTGACACAGCTGGAGCTGGAATAGATTCGACAGATTCAAAAGGAGCAGTGGCACTGGTGATGTTAGGAGCAGTGGCTCTTCTTCTATTTTGCTTCTTTGGAACATCAGAGATAAGTGGAACACTAAAGTTTCTAGTAGTTTTAGCAGTGGCCGTTTTAACATTAGGAGTAATTAAAGGAGCAGATTGCTGTCTGGATCTTTGTTCAAAAACAGCAGCAGCAGCTTGTTTGGCGATAGGTTGACCTTTTAATAGACCAGTATTATTTGTTTCAGTAGTAGTAGCTTTTGGTGTAGTAACCTTCTTTTGGGAGATTTCCATATCATATAATTGTTTCTTTTGCTCAGGCTTAATTGGAGGTAAAGAAGCAAAAGTTGGAGAAAGTGGACTTTCAGAGAGTAACTGAGATTTTATTCTACGCATAGATTCAACATTACTGGAAGTACGAGAACGACCAGAATATATAGAATTCCCATCGTTATAGTCAACAATTAAATCCAAGATAAAAGAATAGCAATTAGATCTTTCTTCAACGTTATCGCTTGGTTGGTTTTGTAGTTTAGGCTGAGCAAAACTCTTATAATTAAATTGTTCGGTGATAATATCATTACTATTGGCATTGCATTTGACTTGGAAAGTTGGCACTTTCATGTCAGATTCTTTTAAGCTATCAGAGATTGATTCCACTTCAGTATCGTAAAGATATTGATCTAAGTAGTTATGATTTTCTTCTTTGATGCTAAAGATACTGGATAAAGTTTCGTCACCAGAGTCGGTTTTCTTTTCATAATATTTGGAAAAATCTTCAACATTTCTATCGAATGTTGGAGTATCATAAGATGCTAACGATATAGCGTCAAAATTGAACATGTAGGTGCTCTGAGATTTTATACTTTCATGAGCCTGATTCATTTTCTTGTTGAATGAGTTATAATGTATTATTTATTTGTTGTTATTGTTATATAAACATGTATTGCCATCAAATAATAATAATAATAAAAATAATAAAAATAATAAAAATATTCCTATGAGGAAGCAGAAAATGGAAATAAAAGAAAGCATGAAATAAATAAAACTAAGAAGAATATCAGGACATAGCTTTGATTTTATATTTCGTCATAGTCAGTAAATATCGAAAAAAAACTAAGCTTTGTAAACAATTTAAGATTTGATTGAAACATATAGTAAACATCATATAAGGCAATTAATGGTACAAAACATTTTTTATTAGGCTTTTTTTTTTTTTTTTTTGTAAATTAGAAATAGAGGCCAAAACAAGGGGATGATGATAATTAATATGATTTCTGTTTCAAGTTAATATAATATTTAGCTTAATAAATTTCAAAGCTTACTAACTTAAAATTTATTACTAGTAATAATTTTCCATGTACAGTAAATAAGGTTTCTAGAGGAACCTGATTTACAATTAGGTCCTCGACGGTAATACTACAAGCAGGAAAGGCACCCAAAGGAAAGTGCTTAACCACCCCTCGTAGCGAGATGGTTCCATGGAAGAAAAGTGATATGATACTTGCACAAAGAATTCCATGAATTTTTATAAACTTTTATAACCATGAAAAATAATTTACATACTGAAAGCAAAAAAAAATATTGTAAAAAAAAAATAAAATTAAGCACTTATGCTTCTAAAGTAAGAGGTATTACATAAAACATATGAGTTATATACTCAAACTTGCTTGTAATGAAATTCCTATTTTATTCGCTTGTCACAACGGTACCTGTAACAATTAAAAAGATTTGTTTCTTTTTCTTCTTCATTATACCTTTTTTTTCTGGATTCTAATTCTTTTAACCTTTCTTTTTCTTTTGGTTTAGATCTTTTGATCAATTAAATTGCTTTTTTACAGAAATCATTATTAGTTCCTAAATGTCTATCTCAAAATGGATATGAAAGGTTAGTAGCTAAAAAATAATTTTATATCAGTAAAAAATAAGTTATCGCAATAGCCAATAGAAAATCTTCTATGTAAATCTTACTGATCGATCAGTTACGCACTATCTCTACTCATAATGAAGATATGTCCATTATTATTTGTCAATATCCTTACTTTTTATCTGTATTTCAAATACAGGTAACATTTCTTTTTACTTTGAAATTGTATGGTATTTTACTTATCTCTTTTGGAGTTTTTTGATTTTGTGGGCCATACAAAAAAACCGTTGCGATCACAATATTTGTGTTTTTTTCCTTATGGTTATATCGTTAAAACACATGTACATCAAGATGTTATCTTATGTTTTATTATACTGTCGTCCATGAAAAATCAAATATATATTTCTTACTATTTAATAGAAATCATGATGAATTAATACTTAGAATGGAAATCATTTTCACAAGAATTTTCACTGGTCCTCGAAATAAATGACCTAAAAAAAATTTTTTTTGTTTGTATATTTTTCTTAGCAAAAAAATTATGGTATTTATCAAATATCGCTTGATATCTCCCTAAAATGCCTATTTTGTGCTGCTACCATAAAGGTACACCTTTTTACTATTGCGAATTATCCATTTTAATCATCATCTATTTCTTTTTCTCTCTTTTTTTTTCTTTCTTTTGGCAATTTCAACTATATCTATTACGCCTTATAATAATGCTATGGTAACAGTCAATTATCAGATTATATAGTGTAGTAATTATAAGTATATAGTTTTTATATGAGGTTGTTCTTTTGGATCAAAACGTTTAAATAAATTTTGGTAGATAAAATATCCATGATTTCAAGTTTTTGTGGAATTCTGAGCGAGATACTCATTTATTTTCATTTATTTATTTTGTCATAACATGTTGCTTGATAATTATCATGATTAGATGTTAAATAACTTTCACAATACACTACTCTTCTAATTTGTTTTCTTTTGTATATGTTTTGTTCAAGGATGAGGTGAGTGTTTTAAAGTACGAATAGATGTCAACAGAAAGAAATTGTAAGAAAATAGCAAAGAAAGAAAAATAATAATAACTTTAAACTACATTATAAAGCTTTTTAAGTTTATAAGAAACAGTTGATTCATCATTCTTCAATATTAGCAGTACATACATACAGTCTAATGACAGTAAGCTTTTTTCTTTTCTCGTTACTGACGTTGAAATATGTCACTTAATGTTAGAAATTGGGAAAAAACAGAAATAAATAAATAAAAAAAATGGCCTTTTCTAACGTGAAACCATCCTCAACAAAAAATAGATGTAAATAAATCAACAGAAAATAGAGAAATATAAATATAAAAATAAATTATTCTAGTTGATATATTTATTATTAATTTTTAATTAGGTAGTAGTGATAGACCTTTTTTTTTTAATGGTAATATTGTAATTTCAAATTCTTTTTGTGTTGTGAACTGTAAGAAAAAGATTAAAAAAATAAAATTTTGTTTTAAAAACTGAAGATACGAAATTAAATTATCCAAAAAAACAAACTAAAATTCCGAAATATTGTGACAGATTTGGGATTGTATACATGCACGCACACATAATCATCAATCATCTTTATTCATTATCTTCATCTTCATCAATAATATGAGTAATAAACACCTTATACTTAGATTTGGGTGATAGCATTTTGTTGATATTTATATTATCTTTTTTTTTTATGTTCTATGTTAATTACTAACTTTGCTTAGTTAATATTTTTACAGTATTATTTATGACATTTTTTTTTTGATGATGGCTATGTAATCTATAAATTTTGCAAAAGAACTGCTAGTGTAAAAGCACTGACAGGCAGTTCATTCCTTAAATATGATCATCATTAAAGCTAACGAACTATTATGCTAACTACTATATAATTATATTTTTTCTTTGCTAGTATGTCTTTCTTTCTTTTCTCTTTTTTTTGGGAAGATTATAGGAATCTCTATTTTGGGCAGTATTTTTAAATTTTAGATTATTTTTTTAGTGCGGTTTTCAGTTTTTTTTTCCTTTTACGTTTGTGTAACAGAAGTTATTAAAAGGGGATGCTTTTATGTAAAAATAGTGAAAATCAGCCAAAATTTATATATAAATCATCATAAATCATCAATTCAAAACATATATGAATCAAAATTTATTAATTGTTTTTTTTTTTTTTTGATTTTTTAATTTTTTAATTTTTTAATTTGTTTGATTTATTTCTTTAATCTTTTTTTTTAAATATTTTCTTGTTCTCAATCATCCCTCATCACCTCCATCTTTATTTTAGCTACCACTTCATCAAACAATATACAACCGTTAATTATGCTTGCATTCTTTAAACATAGAAAACATAAGAGAACTTCAAACAAACGTTCTGTGACCATAAATAAAAATCTTATTGGAACTCCAAAGAGTTTAGGTGATAATTTCAATAATCAAGCTACTCAAGATGAATTAGCAAGAATATTCAAGCCTCCAGCTCCTTTAGTTAGAACTAGAACTAGTCCTGACTCTGGTGGATTTAGTTCTTTAGAACCTAGCCCTTCTACTTCTACTTATGGCAACTTTTTCTTGAAAAATCCTTTTAATGATACAATAATAACGAAGAATGCTATAAAGATTGATGATGAATTTATTGAATCACATCGAAATAGAACCCTTGATCCATTATTATCTTTAAGTTCTACTGCTTCTTCTGTTTCAATTCATAATGGTACTTCTAATAGAATAAATTGTCATTTCAAATCCAGATCTGAATCTAAAATGATTGAAGATGCATGTTGCGATGATGCTGATTCCTTATTCCTTTCAAATTTCAGCAGTCCTCAGGTGGCTATTGCAGCTGGTTATGCTAATGAAGAAATTCAGTCAATAACTAGTCCTGGTCAAGATCGGAAATATAGTCGTAAGGTCCCAGAAAGTATATTAATAAGTTCAAGAAATGACAAATTCAAATTATTGCCCGAGATGGATTTGTCTCCAATAGATTTGGAATTTCTGTAAAGAAGTTATTATTCAACCTATCACACACCATATTACAATATCATTTTATATTTTTGTTACTCAACTACATCTTGTTTCTATCATCAAATTCATCCCTTGAATGATTATTAATATTATTTACACTTTTACCTTTTAAAGATGAGAAATTTATTATATCTTGTCAACTTGTGATGACTAACTACTATTACTACTACTTTTACCTTTTTTTTGTCATTTATATATCTTTATAGGAACGGCGATTCCTTATCCTTTTTCACTTCGTTTTGTTTCCTTTTTTTATACATGCCTCTTTATCTTTTTTTATATCTTTATATATAATTATAACAATAATATTAATTTTTCTCTATTTATCTTACAGAATTATTTTAACTCCTCCTTTTATGATTTTGCCAAATGTATTCATCGTTCCGACTCTAATAATGACATCATGATGAAGTTTTTTCCTATTTACTATTGTTTTTCTCTAATACTTTTTAGTGTAATTTTTAGTTTTCATTATATTTCGTGAATAGGAGCATACCAAAAAATAAAAAGAAAACAAAATGCTAGGGAGTTAGTTAAAAAATAGACAATAGAATAGGGAAATAGAAATTTGGATAATACTTTATGTTTCTTTCTTGCCAAAGCCAAATTCTAGATTTCTATCATTTAATTCCAGCAAAAAAGAGAACTTACATAGCATTTTAGAATATTATTATATGTTAGATTAAAAAGATATGTAGCATTTTAGAAATCAATAATAGTTTGGCTATTATGTTGATAGTTCTGCGATATTAAAAATTGTTGATTTAGCAACTCAATAGTTGATATCTCGATGGTGTATTTTGAATATTTATTAAAGATCTAAAATGTCACCATTAACTATAAATAACAGCTTCATGATCGAGTTTTGTAATGATTAAGAAACGATTTATATTACACTAATATAAACAAAACTGATACTTGATTTAAAAATCAATCTTATAAATTTTACTAAAACTGTGATTGTTGGATTAATTCTATTAAGTAAATGCGTTAATATTGAGCCCCACTATAATAAAATGTATTAATTTACGTTAACATATGCACTTATTATACTACTAACACTCAAGCTAAAAAAATATTCAGAGCCATTTATGCGGGTCTTTTCCTAGGAAAAATTTTTTTTTTTTTGTTTTTTGATGCATCTCTCATTGAAAATTTTTCTTTTTCTATTGAATCAATAGCTTTTTCTTTACTACATTATCGAAAGAGCTATAATGAATAATAATTAGCATCTTCAATACTGTACTGTTCAAAAGGAAAGGAAAAGATGAGTAATTATAATGATGATAGTGGTAGAACACTGAAATATGAAAATAAACAAAGCTATTCAAGACCATCATCAGGGAATAATTTTGAAAATGGTCAAGTACTTGAAGAATTAGAAAAACATCTTCAAACTATTAAAGAGATTAGAGAAGAAGAAGAAGATTTAAAAGATTCAGACTTTACACCATTATTAGAATTCATAGAGAAGAAAAATTATGCATCTCAAGTTATTCAAATGTGGAGTTACTTCTCCAGAGTTAATGATCATGGGAAATTCTTCCAAGTGACAATTTTACTTACAAGATTTTTCAATCTTGGGAATAGAAATTTAATTCTTAGTAAACCAATAGAAAACTTGATCAGAAATAGATTTTTAACTCCAATGAATTTAAAAGTTATTTATAGAGGTCTTTCGTCTTTAAAACCATCAACTACAAATTCTCAATTGAGATTATTATTAGAAATTGTCAGTTTTAATAATGGTGCATTAATCGATGATTTATTCAATATTTTTGATTGGAATTTACCGTGTTTGCCAAAACTTTTAATTGTTAATAACAAACAGCAAGCTGCTAGATCTGAAGACCAAAAACAAAAGAATCATTCAATAAGGTACAATTTCTTGAAATTCTGGATTACTTTATTATCTAACGCCGCACCAATTATTAGGAAAGATCTATTATCATATAAAGGTTCTAATAGTAAAAAAATCATTGGGAATTGGTTTAAATATTTAGCTAATAATGATTCTTTAGAGATAATTTTCAAATCATTAAATTTTTTCAAATCCAAAATTTTAAATGAATCCATTTTCAATAATTCACTTCTGTTAAAATTACTAATTTTCAATCAATGGAATTTAAATTCTTTGATTCCTTTATATTACATCAATGACAATTATGAAATAAATTATGAAACTAAGCAAGAAATTATAATTAATGATTATTTTAATGAGTTTCTATTGGACCTTTTATTAAATGATCAATATGGATTATACGTTGACGATCATAAAATTTGGTTCCATGAACCACAGTCACATTTCATCACTAAGAATAGAGGTGGACAAATGAGAATCAATGAAGTGGTAATTGGTAATAATAAAAAATACAAAATTTTCAATAAATTTATTTATTCTATAATCATAGAAATGAAGCCTTGGGATAACAAATTACAATTAATTGCTATCACTGAGATTTTGAAAAAATTAGGAGAACTAGTCGCTCCATATTGTGCATATTTGAATTCTATTAACGATAACTTTGAACCTAAATTAACATTTTATTGGATTGGTCAAACATTATTATTACTGAATATTATTAATTTACCGATTCCTGAAAAATTGTTGACTACTAATGTTGTTTCAGAAGAATGGGATTATAACTCAATAATTGATTTATCATTAGTTAATCAAAATATTTTACCAGACTGTTTAAATGTGACTTCGTTAACTAAGTGTCTTAAAAATGAATCATTATTAATCAGGCAATTAGCATTACAATTAATTTTACAATCTTTCAACAAGTTAGAGAAAACTATGGACTTTTTCAATTTATTCTCCAAGAGTCAAATATCGGTGAAATTACTTTTCAAATTACAAAATAGCTTACCTGATCTAACTATATTATTATCAATGTTCAATGAACCTAGAATTATTGAAGATAGTAATAAATTATTAGTTGTCTGTTTATCTTCAGTTATTAATAAATATATGAGCCATTTTTCAAACATCAACCTTCAAAACAATTCTCTAGCACCAATGAATAATTATTACAATAAATTAATTAATTCTACTACAGATTTCAAAGGAGTTAATTTATTATTATTAGATAACTATTTTAAATTACAAGAGCTTGGTAATAACTTAAATGATTCTTCAGTGAAAGTGAATCAAAAATGGTACAGTAACACTAATAAAGAAGGTGGTAACTCATTATTCATTTCATTATTGAAATTATGTATTAGCGATTCTACTAATAGTAATAAAGATAATAGCAATGAAAATCATTCTGAGAAAAAAATCGTTTCATTATTAGTTGACTTAGTTGGCCAAACTTTAATTTTCAATAAAATAGATGTGAACCAAATATTACCATTGATAAATTCATTAAAAGTTGTCTTCAAAATTTTAAATATCACCGAAAAAAATGAAAGTGATAATCAGTTAATTTGGAAACTTTTGAATGAAACTATTTCTAGAGCAATTGTTCCTTATAAATATATTGATTTATCAAATGCTAAATATTGTGGAATCAGTCCTTTCTATGTTACTTTGTTTGAGCAATTTAAATTTGTTGATAAAGTCAGTAATCCATCTTTGTACAAACTCACGTTTTTATGGCTATTAATTTTTGGTAAATTTTCTATAATCATTGGTGAACCACATGACGGTATTGTGGGATTATTTAGAGATTATGTTGAAGATTATCAAGAAACTTTTGAAATTTTCAATGATGGTAGTGATTTTAAATCTGTATTTGAAATCGTATTAAAAGTTTTGCAAATTAATGATTTAGACTCAATAATTAAATCTTTTGAAAATGATTTGACTTTCTTTGAAAGCATTTTAATCATTAATGATGAAAATACTATTTTAAGAGAAATCATCCCATTGAACAGTCTTGATTTCAAAGGGTTGTTAATAAAATTTAAACAAAGTTTAAACAATAATAATGATACAAAAATGATCAAAGAATTGTATAACAAAGTTAATCATTTCATTTCATATAATTCTTCAGATGACAATTTATCAATTTTCAAAAATTTCTGTGATCAAGAGATTTTTACTACTAATAATGAGAATCAAATTGAAATTGTTGCACAAATTATTAAAGAACTTTACTATAGTAATGATTTGAAATCAAATTCTGAAATTTTCAAACAATTAGTTAATAACTTTCATGATATTTTCTTAAAGTCATTTAATAATTATAGCAAAAAGTCATTATCCTTTTATTATGAAACTAATCTTTGGTGTCTTGAAAGTCAAGATATTATTAATCTTTTGAAATTAAAAAATAATGAATCAATCAATATTAGTAATTCATTATTATTAGAACTTTTATCTAGAAATGATAATTTACCAGTTGAAATATTTTTCAAATTTTTAACAATTTTAAAATCTGACGAAACGGTTTTCAACAACGATTTATTAATGATTTTAATCACTATGTTGAAAACTGGTAGAATTGAATTAGACGATATAAGTAATTCGGAAGAACTCTTTAGATTGCTCAAAGATATCAACAATGATGTATTAATTAAAATCATAATTGATAGATTCCCAGAATTATTAGCAGGTTTAATAGAATATTCTAACGGCGATGATCAATTTTCAATTACCTTATTGAAAGCTATTCCGTATGGCTTAATTGTTAAATCTGATAAATTTATTATTAATGATGATTTGCTAGCTAATAATTCGGATTCATTAAGCATCAATGATAAAATTAAAGTTTTTAACTTAGGTAATAATTTAAACAACAGTGATGAATTATTGAATGGTAGTGAAGAATATGATATTTTCACTCAAGATAGTTTAATATTGATCAATAAATTATTAACATCCCCAGACGGTAGTAATCATGAAGGTATCAAGTATATTAAAAAATGTTTGTTATACTTGAATAAGAAATTTGCTGAAACTGAAGAATTAACTGATGTTTTCAAAGGATTTTTAACTACTTGGATCTATGAAATTTTGGAAAGACATGGCAATAAGCTCTTTTTGAATAATAAGGATAAACAAATTAAGAACTTAATTGAATCACAATTAACTATTTTATTGAATCACAAATATTGGATTGTTCAAGATGTTATTCTTGAATATATCATTAAATTATTATCAAAATTAGGAAATGCCATGATTAACAGTGGTAAACTAATTCAAATCTTCTTAAACAATTATAAAATAACAAAACTTTTAACTAATGGCAATATTGCTGATGAAGAGAAAATTTTCAAATCAGCATTGATTATATTCAAATTGTTTAATCAAAATACTACTGACTGTAGTAATTTCTCAGTTAGAGAGAAAATATTATTGTCCTATAACGGTACAATTTCCGCTGCTGATTTAATATTCTATAATATATTGAATGTAATTGAAGCAAATTTAGGAAGCTCTTGGTTCTCAAACTATCAAATCAATTGGGAATTCAGTGAAGAAAATGATGATGATTCACGTTTCATTAGTAAAGATGGTACTAATACTTTAGTATTCCATATTAATAAGAAAAAATTAAACAAATCTCGTGAAGATTTTGTTGTAGATACTGATCATTCAATTAATGTCTCAACTTATGAAGAACAATTAAACTTTTTCAACCATCAACAGTTATCCAAAAATATTTATGATGCAAAGTTTATAATCTTATTAATTTTGAATAACAATGAGTTCATATCACATAATGAGGAAGACAAGGAAGATGTTAAAGATGAATCTGCTACCGCTACTTCTCCTGTCAAATTTGCACATGCTTCAACACCAACAAATTTGGTGCTTAATTTAAGAAAATTAGTTAATACTGGATTATTAGCATTTATAATTACTAGTTTGACTGCGACTAAAGATAAAGATTTACTGAAGATTTCTCAAACAATCTTATACAATTGCATCTTATCAGCAGATAAAAAAATTTCATTGGGTTATAAAAATTGTGAATTAATTAAAATTTTATTATTGAAAATTTTGTCATCTTCCGATATGGAATTATCCCCAATAATCTTGAACCAATTAGCAAATTTTGTGGATATTATTGAAAACCCTGATAATTTCTTGTATGAAAAAGTTTATCAATATTTATTAGGTCAATCTGGGAGATTATCAAGTAAGGACATTCCATTATTCAAGTCTTTAACCACTGGTGAAAATCCAGCCGTTTATCATAAGGAATTGATTTGGTTATTAATCAAATTAGAAAAATCCATAAAGATTTCTGGTGATGTTTTACTTTTCAAGCACAGTTCTGGTATTGACTGGTTATACTCTTTGACTATTAATCCAAATATCAACTATAGAATTAAAAGCTTGGTGTATAATGTCTTTCGAAAAATTATGACTATCCAAAGTGGATTAGAAATGTTGATAACTAAATTTGGTAATTTATCATTTTTGGAAATGGAATTGAATGATTGTATTGCTAAGTCTGGTGACGAATTACTTAATAAGCAAATACAATTAGAAATGATTGATTTATCGGTTAGATCTGGTTTAGTCACCGCTAATAGCAGTAGTAAAAGATTGGCAGATTGGACCAAAGAGGAATCCCACAATTGGGTTAAAAGGGTATGCTTATAATAATAAAAATAATAATAATAATAATAATAATAATAATAATAATAAAACACTGGATATTATAAATTATTCTATTTATCAAATGCATCTATAATAATACAACCTTTTTATTCAATTAGTGTTATAAAAAAAGATCTAATTGCACTGTAGAATTTTCGGGCTTTCTTCTTTTTAATGTTATTTCTATTTATTCACAATGCCAACCAATTTGATGTTGTCAACTGTGTAAAATGCAGGAGCTATTATAAATAAAGGATATTTTATTGGAAACTACTAAGTCCAATTCGGTATTCCTGTATATATAGAGATATATTTTTGTAGCACCGTAAAACGGAAAATGGATATAAAATAAATAGACCCTTCAGTACCATCCATAGTTTTGACTTTTTTGAGATTTTTGATGAGTGTTCACGTGAGAGCACATTATCAACCCATCTCGGTGTATCATCTGTCATCTTATAACCCGTGATATTTCCTACCTTATACGGTGTTCATATTATTTGCACAATCCTCATTAAATATTGTGTTATAGATGAAATAAACGATCTGCTCTTGCAATTGGCCATGACTATTAACAGTGAAAAATATTTTTCTCATCTCATCAAAAGGGAATCATTAGCGGAAAGCGGATGAGCATGCATGACATCAAGCAAAATAATATCAATTAAAATAATCAAAAAGATTTATAAAAGTAAAACAGCAATATTAATATAAACAATAAGTTGAACTTGATATCACTTCAGTCATTATTATTTTTTTTCTTTTTTTGATGTACTTTTTATATCTAATATTATAACAAAGAGCCACTATCCATTGATTTGTTTTTGTCCTTATCAACTCCAAATTTTTTTTTTTTTATTTTTTCAGCGGGGGATTCTATCTATCATAGTAAAAATAAAGTTTGAAAACTGTGTGAATATTCTTCGAGACACTATTATATCTTGCATCTTTTATGGTAACTTTATTTTTGAAGATATAGGATATCAAATCAAAATAATAGAAGATAATCAATATAATAGAAAGAAAGAAAAAAAATTTTTATATATATTTCTAAACAAAGAAAACTAAATGTATAAATAAACCTGGATATCCTCCTTTGCTTTCCAATATTTATAAAATTTACCATTCTTTCATATTTCATCATCAAATAAAATAAACCATTCTTCTTTTTATATTCCAAAAAGTCGTTATAGATAATATTTTTTCAAAGATAAAGTAAATATAATAATAAGAATAAAAGATGGAACCAACTTTAAGTCAGGGTGCTGGTTACGGTATCATTCTTGGGCTCGGCGCCTTTTTCGCTATTTTAATGAATGTTGTCACATACTTCCAAAATAAATTCAGTAAATACAAATCCAACCATACGGATGAATTTACGGCAGCATCTAGATCTATCCCATTTGGTTTAATGGTAGTTTCTATTGTGTCTTCTTGGACTTGGTCTCTTACTTTGCTTCAATCTGCTACTGAATCTTACTATATTGGTGTTTCTGGTTCTTACTGGTATGCAGTTGGAGGTATTATTCAAGTTTCTGTGTTTTCTATTATTGCTTCGAAAGTCAAGGCCAATGCTAATTTAGTTACAACTTTCCCAGAAATGGGTTATTTCAGATTTGGGACTCCTGGTCATTTAGCTTTCCTCTTTTGTGGGTTGGTTTGTAACGCTATTGTCAGTGCCTGTATTTTATTAGGTGGTGGTGCGGTTTTCAGTGCTGTCACTGGTATTGATATGTATGCTGCTTTATTCTTAATTCCATTTGTTTGTGCCATTTATGTTTACTTTGGTGGGTTAAGAGCTACTTTCATCTCCGATGCTACTCATACTTTTGTCTTATTAGTTTTCTTGATAATTTTCATGTTTGTCATTTTCGCTGGTGATGACTCGAAAATTGGATCCCCAAGTAAAATGTACGATTTATTGAATGAGTACACTGCTAAGGATCCAGTTAGCGGTAACTATCATGGCAATTTCTTAACTTTCAGATCCAGTAGTGGTGGTATTTTCTCATTTATTTCTATTATCACAGGTTTTGGTTTAGTGGCTCTTGATCAAGCCTACTGGTCTAGAGCTATTGCCTCAGTTCCTTTAAAGACCTCTAAAGCTTATTTCGTTGGTGCTGGTGCCTGGTTCGTCATTCCATGGTCTATGGGTCTTGGTCTTGGTCTTGGTGCCAGGGCTTTATCGATCTACCCAGATTTCCCATCATTATCCTCTGCTGAAGTTTCTTCTGGTTTAGCTTCTGTTGCCACAGCTGTTTACTTATTAGATAAAGCTGGTGCCGTTTTGATTCTTTTAATGGTGTTCTTATCTGTTACTTCTTCCTTTTCGGGTGAATTAATCGCTGCTTCTACTTTATTATCATTTGATGTTTACAAAAAATATTTCAGAAAGAATGCATCTCCAAAAGAAGTTTTATATGCCGCCCAAGCTGGTGTTTTCTTGTGGTTCATTTTTGCTTCTGGTTTAGCCTCTGTGTTCCACAAGATTGGTATTTCTATGGGTTGGTTATTCAATTTCCTTGGTTGTGCTACTGCTTCAGGTGTTTTCCCAGTTACTTTAACCTTCACTTGGAAGAAATTAAACCGTTATGGTGCCGTTGCTGGTTCTGTCCTTGGTATGTTTTTAGCAATTGCCGTTTGGTTAATCGTTTGTAAGACCTACATGGGTGAGATCACTGTTACTAATTTATCTAACCAATGGGTTTCTTTTGCCGGTAATGTCACTGCTTTAGCTCTTGGGGGTATCTTTTCTGTCGGTTTTTCTTTAATCAAGCCAGATGATTATGACTGGAACTTGAGTAGAAACACTACTATTTTAAAAACTAAAGTCACTCCAACTGATACAGAATTTGTTGCTGCAGATTCTACTGTTGGTGAAAAGAGCGTTGAAGATGGTGTTGTTAATGAAAAGGATTCAAAGGCTCTTGAACAATCTAAAGATCTTAATGAAAGTGAAGACAGTGAAGAAAGTGATCTTCCAGCTGTTGAAGAAATTCCTTATGAATTATTACAAAAAGAATTTAAGAAATACGTTTTCCTTGCCTTGGCCTTAGCTTTCATTATTGCAATTCTTATACCTATCCCACAATTAGCTTCACCATACGTTTACTCTAAGAAGTTTTACACATTTGCTGTTGCTGTTATGTTTATATGGTTGTTCTACACTTTCTTTGTTTGTATTGTTCTTCCAATATGGGAATCTAGAAACGCGTTATGGAGAATGACTCTTCATATAGCTGGTGTTAAAAATTACCATGATACTGATTAATTCGACCTTCTTTTTCTTTTTTCTTTTTAATTAATCATTTTGTTCAACCTTTTTTTTATTTTTTCTCTCTACTTATATGATTTTGATTAACTTGCTCTTTCAATACACTTTCATTTAGCTCATTTTACATTTTTTATTTTATAATTTGTAGTATTCTTATTTATTCGTAATAATTATATGGATCATTGAGATTGTATGAATTTAAATACTGAAATACTTAAAGGAACAGAGACGCAAATAATTGAAACGATGAGCTTGATAATAGGTATTAAATCTGAAGGTATAACACCATATTTTAATTTAACTAAATGAAGATTTATAGGCACAACCAAATCATTAAACATTATATCATCATCATCTGAGTAAAATTTTGGATAATATGTGATCAACACATAAACATCAGGGAAATTTTTGTTATCATTATCTTTCTTATAAAAAACAGGTTCTATGTCTATCAGCACTGGATATGTAGCTGGCCAGCAAAGTCTAACATTGAAAACATCACCATCATTGAAATCATTTATTTGTACTAATGCTTTCTGTCCCTGTTTCTGATGATATGCAAGTTCTCTATTATATTGTTTCTCTGCAGTCAAATTCATTGATAATTTTCCGAGTTCCGGAGTTATTGAATGTGTGATTGGTATGAATTCTTGATGGTTACGTTCCTTTATTATTTGGTCATATATCCCATTTGTCAATTCTTCTTCGGTTGGTAACACTAATAAAAATGATTCGGTATTAGCCATAACTTGGCTAATTAATAATAACGCCCATATAAAGAATATTGTAGCCATAGTTTCCTAATATTGTCAATTTATATATATAAACTATTTCAAATGCCGGCAATATCTTACATGTCAAAATAATATTAGTTAATTAATTATTTTCTTTTTGACTTTTTCAATTTTTCTTTTTATTTTCTTTTACTATTTTATGGAATCCGTCCTAATGGTTTATGCATGCATTTTGATTTTAAAAAAAACTGGAAAAAACACTTATACCACGTGAGCTGTTATCACCTGGCAGATTATATTTTGTTAGTAAAAAAATATTATTTTCTTACACAAAACGTTTATGCAGTTTTTTTTTCCTTTGTTTATTGAATCCTTTATAATCTACGGGTATTTTATTTCAATATCTTTTGATCTTTAATACTCATTCCAATCCTTTATGTTATTCAACACAGGCATGTATTCATACTTCATCTGGTGATTTCTAATATAAATGAATCAAACAAGAAAAGTTATTTTTAACGCCATTAGACATTTAATTATTCTATTCTTTTTCTGATTATAAAATCCATGAAATCGAAACCTTTTCAACAATACTTTATAGTATCAATATCTAACTACTAACTGTATATAATCTGATTCTGATGTTACTACTTAGGGTTGTGTTTGAAAACAACGGCCAAAACATCAGATGTTACTGATGCTAATGATCAAGATAAGCCTCAAGCAGATAAAGCATCACACTTAGCCTGTATTGATTTTTGTATAAAAAAATTTTGTTTTGTAAAATTTTAGTATAACGCATGCTGTAAGAGTTGTGATGTCATTCGAATCGATGATGTTATACAATTTGACTTTATAAAATACACCGATAATTTACAATTCACAAAGCAGATATCTTTGGTATTATATTTAATCCTCTTTGATAATTCTTTGTTATTATTATCAATATTATCATAATTGATGAGAAAAAGTCGGCATGTCAGAACACACTGGGATTTAAAAATTGATTTTTTACGATTATTGCCATATATAAAACAAATATGTAAATTATAAATTTAAATAGCTATTGATATAACTTTATTATTTATTGGCAATTCTATGGTTTATAATAATTGACTATTCAACGTTTACCGGATTAAGACATTCGAATTCTTGCGGAGTGAATGGGATGGAATTTCATCATATTTGTTCCTCTTAGAATGAAAAAAAGACTCACAAAAAAAATTTTTTTTTTTTAAGTATAGGTGAGATTCCTCGACTTTTTAATTTTTTTTCCCTTTCTTTCTTTTTATATATCTCAAATAAAGAAGAAGGTTTTCTTCTTCTTCTTTTGGTGGATTTTTCAAGGAATTTCTAATAATTTCTTCATTTAAACATACATACTTTTTTTAAGTCAGTTTTTTAATTTATTTTTTTTTAAAGATGCCTACTAGTGTTGTTCTCGGTTCTCAATGGGGGGATGAAGGTAAAGGGAAATTAGTCGATATCTTATGTGATGATATTGATATTTGTGCCAGATGTCAAGGTGGTAACAATGCAGGTCATACTATTGTCGTTAATGGTAAAAAATATGATTTCCACATGCTCCCATCAGGATTAGTAAATCCTAAATGTAAAAATTTATTAGGATCAGGTGTGGTCATTCACATCCCATCATTTTTTGAAGAATTACAAAAAATCATTGATCAAGGGATCAACACTGATGGAAGATTGTTCATTTCTTCAAGAGCTCACATTGTCTTTGATTTCCATCAAATCACTGATAAATTAAGAGAAAATGAATTATCTAAAGATCCAGCTAAAAAGTCAAAGATTGGTACCACTGGTAAAGGTATAGGTCCAACTTATTCTACTAAAGTTTCTAGATCTGGGATCAGAATTCATCATTTAGTAAATGATGAACCTGATGCTTGGGCTGATTTTGAAAGTAGATTTAGAAGATTAGTAGCTACTAGACAGCAAAGATATGGTGGTTTTGATTATGACGTTGAAGCTGGATTAGCTAAATATAAAGAATATAAAGAAACTCTAAAGCCCTTCGTCATTGATTCAGTTCCATTCATTCATAAAGCTATAGCTGAAAATAAGAAAATTTTAATCGAGGGGGCTAATGCTTTATTATTAGATATTGATTTTGGTACTTATCCATTTGTCACATCTTCAAACACTGGTATCGGAGGGGTTTTAACTGGTCTTGGTATACCACCTCAGGCCATTGATGAAATCTATGGGGTTGTTAAAGCTTACACTACAAGAGTTGGTGAAGGTCCATTCCCAGCTGAGCAATTAAATGAAGTTGGTGAAAGTTTGCAAAGGATCGGTGCAGAATTTGGTGTTACCACTGGTAGAAAGAGAAGATGTGGTTGGTTAGATTTAGTCATTTTAAAATATTCTACTTTAATTAATGGTTATACTGCGCTCAATTTAACTAAATTAGATGTTTTAGACACTTTTAAGGAAATTAAAGTCGCAGTTGCTTACAAGTATAATGGTAAAGAATTAGAATCGTTCCCAGCTGATTTAAACGTGTTAGGTAAAGTTGAAGTTGTTTATAAGACTTTCCCAGGTTGGGAAACTGATATCAGTAAAATCAAGAATTATGAAGATTTACCTTTGAATTGTCGTAATTATATTGAATTTATTGAAAATTTTATCCATGTTCCAATTAAATGGATTGGTACTGGTGTTGGTAGAGAAGCTACAATTGTAAAATCTATCAAGTAGAGATCTTTAATTAGATATTACTAATGACATTATTTTCTTTTCTGTTTACTAT
Source organism: Saccharomycopsis selenospora (assembly GCA_030583325.1). Taxonomy (NCBI): domain Eukaryota; kingdom Fungi; phylum Ascomycota; class Saccharomycetes; order Ascoideales; family Saccharomycopsidaceae; genus Saccharomycopsis; species Saccharomycopsis selenospora. Next base: position 158,720 of record JAJMHY010000021.1, read on the forward strand.
ATTCATATATACAATTAAAGAATAAAAAAATTTTAAAAAAAATTAAAAATCCTAGTTAAAATAAAATCTTATATTAAAATGTTCGTTGTAGCACCATGGTTGTTCAAGGTGTGATGGTATTTTTTTTTCTTTTTTTTTTTTCACTTCCTCCTTCGAAAAGGACCTTTGTATTAGTCACTCGCATGAATAAAAAAAAGAAAAAAAAGAAGAAAAAATATTTATATATATATAATTCTAATTGACTCATCGCGATAAATAATTATTTATATATAGCCATATCAATTGACCAGTACAAATATAATATATAGCCTCATCAATTGGCGAGCACAAATATAATATACAGAATAAATAAAAAATGTCAAAAGGTGGTAAAGAAAAGGTAGATCCGTTTAAATCATTTATAGCTGGTGGTGTGGCCGGGGCAGTTGAAGGAGTAGCGACATATCCATTTGAATTTACTAAGACAAAATTACAATTATTAGATAAATCACTGAAAACTTCAAGAAACCCTTTAAAAGTGATATATACCGTGGCAAGAACCCAGGGCCCATCAGCATTATACGTTGGATGTCCTGCATTTGTCGTTGGTAATACCGCTAAAGCTTCGGTGAGATTTTTGGGATTTGATTCAATTAAAAAATTATTAGCTGATAAAGATGGTAAATTGTCTGGACCAAGAGGTTTATTAGCTGGTCTTGGTGCAGGTGTTTTAGAATCTGTTGTGGCAGTTACCCCAGCAGAAGCTATTAAAACAGCTTTAATTGATGATAAATCTAGCAGCAGTCCTAAATATCAACATAATACGTTTAAACTTGTTAAAGACCTTGGAATCAAAGGCTTATATGCGGGTGTGTTACCAGTGACTTTACGTCAAGCTTCAAATCAAGCAGTTCGTCTTGGATCTTATAATGCTATTAAGACATCGTTACAGACATTCTATGGGGTTAAGCCTGGAGAATCGCTCAGTTCTGGTTTAACTTTCGCTATTGGATCATTGGCAGGGATCATCACGGTTTATACAACAATGCCTATAGATACTGTCAAGACTAGAATGCAATCATTGCATGCTAGGGAAATGTATACTAGTACTTTGAATTGTTTTGTTAGAATTTATAAGGATGAAGGTTTGTTGACATTTTGGAAAGGTGCCACCCCTAGATTAGGTAGATTATTCTTCAGTGGTGGGATTGTTTTTACTATATATGAAAAAATGCTTCAAATATTATAGATAATAATATATATCAGGGCTCGTAATACTTTTTATCTCTCCCGTTGTAGTGGTATATTTGATTGATCATACCTATAATAATAATAGATGAAACTCGGTTGCTTGCAATTTTATTACAATGTGGATGCCAAGTTGCTTCAAGATAAACTTAAGCAGATCAACGATATGAGCTTCTTCGGATTACATTAATATTTTTACGATAGAAGCTCTATGTGTTGGTAAATGGCCATAAAATGTGTTCTGCTATTGATAAAATAATTGTATATCATCAGAGAAGTCCCCATATTATTGCCATACACCCAATGGATTAATTAAAATGCTTTATATGTATGGCCTACAAGTAATTGCAACTTTTCTAACCAGTAGCCGTATCAAATTACCAAGTTAGGCGCTTTTTCCATCGGGACAAATAACCTTGTGATTGAGCATCATATGATATCAAAGAGAAATTTAACCCGCAAAGAAATCGCATGTGGGTGGCGGGCATCTCTACCAACCAATAGAATAGGCCATTAACTAGTAAGAGTCCATTACCAATATGAGGGCAATATAATCGTAATGATCGGTAACAAAGTTAAGCGCTGATAATTATTGTTTTTCTCTTTTTCTGTGATATTTTTGATAGCCGATACTGAAAGATTCATAAGCTACGGGCACGGATAGCAGTAAAATTCCGAAAAAAAATTAATAATAGCGCTAAAAAAAATAAACCCATAATTTTGGTATTCTGCCATAATTATTACAGTAATCTTTTTATAGATTTAATATCTTTTCCTCTATAAATATTGGAGGACTTTGAATATTCATATGCCGTTATTGCAATGATATGCAAAACAGGAATCCGAGTAAGTGATCCACATATTCTTGTATAAATGTAAGAAAAAAACTCCGAAAATTTGTATTATCTGATAGACAGGTGTAAAAAGAAAGATCTTCCGAAAAGACAATCAGAATAAATAAAAAATTTTTGTTATAAGTATAAAGATTTTCTTATTTGATTCTTGTAATCGCTATCGATATCGGCAAAAGGTAAAAAAAATGACATTAATTTAGAAACAAAAAATTTTTTTTTTTTCCACAGGTGCTAAATAAAATAAAAATAGCAAATAAAATCAAAGTGTGGCTGAATTTTTTTGGGTGACTTTTTGGTGTTTTTTTGAAATGTGTGCGATAAACGGCTAAAAATAAAAATGAAAAATTGAGAAAAAAATCAGAGAGGAAAAAAAAACGTTTTCTCACCCCACAACCCTTGCCAATATACGACATTTTATTGGATTATTAATTGTCACATGTAATGAATCAATCAGTCAATCAATCAAAAAAAAAAGAAAGAAAAGAAAAATTTTTTTTCTTTCTTTTTTTTATCATTAATCCGCACCAAAAAAATCTGCAACATAGTACAAAAAAATTATTAACATTTGCTATTGGAAACTAGTAAAACATTTGCTATATGAATTTACTATAGTAAGCTACGTTGTTTAATAATTCATTAAAATTGTTTATATTATAAAAACTAAAAATACATAATAAAACCCCCAAGATAAAAAAATAAGAATAAAAAAAAAAAAAAAATATAACCAAAAGAAAAGAAAAGAAAAGATGTAAGTGAAATAAAAAATCTAAGTGAAAAGTGAATCATAATGTTGATGATTAGGATCGAAAGTAAATTCGAAGTTAACTAGATTATTAATTTTCATAATATTATTATTAGTAGAGTCGTCAATGTAAAAATTTTTTTTATTGTTATTGATCATAATATTTTTTTTATGACCTTTGAATTTTTTAATTGATCCTGATGAAGATGTAGAAGAAATTGACGAATTACGAGAGATAGATCTCTTTGGCGAATATTCATTATCAGAAACTCTAGTAGACAATGAAGTACTGCTACTGTTGTTGCTACTATTAGTGGTAGTACTGGTATTTGTGGTGGTAGTAGTAGCACTTTTAAGTGAAATGGATGGCAAAACATCTGAAAAACTATTTCTATGAGCAATTGAATTAATAGTGACTTCAGGAGTAGTGGCAGCAGTAGCAGCAACAGTAGTAGTAGCAGCAGCAGCAGAAGGATAAACTTGACATTTTGATAATGGGCCAGTCTTTGTAAAACTTTTGCAGTTAATGATTAATTTCTTAATGATATCTAAATTATTAGTAGTTCTCATATAAGGATTTTTAACAAGGAAATAATTGACTAAAATAAAGGATAACTCTTTTGAAATTGGTAAGATCTTGTATAAAATCTCAGATTTTGTTAAATATATTTTAAAAGTCTCATCATTAATTGACGCCTTCATCCATGGATTGCGGATACAGGTTAAATTAATTAAGATGATTCCGAGAGACCAAATGTCGCCAGCACAAGTAGGATAGTATTTCTTATTGGTGTTATTGACAGACGAACCGCCAGCATGAATAAGACGTTCAGGAGCCATGTAATAAGAAGAGCCACAACATAAGGAATCGCTAACATAATCATGTTGATAAACCGATAAGCCAAAATCAGTGATGGCCAATTTAGTATAGTCATCATTGATCAAAATATTTTCAGGTTTAATATCACAATGATAAACTTTTAATTCATGGCAATATTTAATAACAGAGATTAATTGCAACAAGAAACTCTTAATTAAATTAGAATCATTAGTAAATTTTTTTTTATCAACAATAGTAGAGAATAAATCACCATTTGGATAGTAATCCATAACAATGAAAAGAAACTCTTGATAATTCAAGACTTGATGAATGCTGACAACATTTTCATGGTCATGAACCTTTAAATGAATCAGGATTTCTCTGAGATAAGAATAATTGTAACCATATTGTTTAATCATTTCAAGATTTAAATCATTGATACTAGATTGTTCAAGATGACCATTTTTGGACATGAAAAGATCTTCTAATTTATTGATAAGCTGTATTGAAGGTTTGCCTATTATTTTACTGTTGTTGGTATTATTGCAAGTGTTGGTAGAATAGGATTTGTTGTTGGAATGCTTAGATATTATTTTCATTGCATATTGTTTATGGTTGAGTAAGTTTTCCACAAGATAAACAACACCGTAAGCACCTGAACCAATTTCCTTTATGAATTTGAAGTTATCGCCAAACAAGCAATTATCGAGCATGATGAATGATATAGTATAGTATAGTATAATATAAGTATAAGTAGTAGTGGTATATGAAGTAGTAGTAGCAGCGGTAGTGTAAATAAAATCTCCTTCGGAAAAGTATAGAAAATAAATTTGTAGTAGAAAGAATATATAGGATATAATATCCTATATATATAAAAATATAAAAATAGAAAGAAAAGAAAGTTTCCGAAATGTAACTGAAGAATAATATATAAAAATGTGAGATGATTTATAAAACTATCAAAGGATATGAATATTCAAATAAAAAAAAATAAACACAGGAATAACGAGGAACAGGTCAACGAAGATATTCAGATAAAATGAGATATTCAAGAAGAGGCAGAAAAAAAATCACAGTATTTTTATTTATTTTTTTATTGCATGTAGGAAAATTATGCGGAAATGAAGTTTCTCTTATAAAATATTCAATTGGCCTTTTTTTTCTCAATTAAAAAAAGTATGAAAAAAAAAAAAAAAGTAAAACAAAAGTAAAAAAAAATTTAAACTAAATGAAATAATCACAGCAGGCGAAAATTTTTTATTTTATTTTTTATTTATTTTTTAATTTTTTTTCCCTCTTTCTTAATTAAATAAAATTAAAAAAAAAATATTACTATTAATAATAATACTAATAATAATAATTAATAATAAAAATAAAATTTATCTTCTTCTTGTCAAAAGTAAACACGCAGAACAACGGTTATTATCTTTGGGTGTAAATTTAATTATTTCTTTCTTTTTTTCGATGTTGAGAAAATTTCTTTAAATGCATAATAAAAAATTCCATTTAATATTTTTTTGTATTTTATTTTTTACGCACTAACAGAGAGAAGAAATGATAAATTATTTATAGTTATTAACTGTCAGTAATTTTTTTTTTTTTTATAGATAAGTAGATATAGATATGTATTAGTAAATAAAGAGGAGAATAATATTCCACATAAATAATAAAGAATAAATAATAAAGAATAAATAAAAAAAAATAATAAATATAAATAATACAAAAGATGACAGTATTACGGTACAACTGCTAATAAAAATAATAATCAATCCCCACCCAATAAAAATCGTAATTCTAACATTTTTTGTTGTGTGTATAGTATAGCGCGCAATAAATAATAAATAATAAATGATAAATAATAAATGATAAATGATAAATAATAAATAATAAATAATAAATAGTAAATAAATTGATAGATACAGGCAAAACAAGAAAAAAATTAAAGCACCATGAATTATTTAATAATTGGCCAATAAAATAAAAAAAATAGATTGAGCTAGAACTTCAATACCTATTAGGGTCTATCTTATTTTAATGATTAAATTAGACAGCGTGTTATTAGCAAATTATAAATAAGAACAATTTCTCCGATTTTTTCCTCATTCTTTAGTTGCATGAGCGAATAATCCCACCTAATCAATTGCATGGCGGGGATTTTTTTGTTTTTTCTTTTTTCTGTTTTCTATTTTTTTCTGTTTGATAAATAATTCTCGTCATTCCCCCCGATTCTTTCCAATAAAAATAAAAAAAAAAATGATTCCCCATTTTTTGTACCACAAGAGGAGAAAAGAACTGTGCAATCAATAAATAAATATTCATTTCAAATCATCATGATAGATTAAGTCTATTGAACTTAGTTAGTTTCGGATTATTTTCTCTTATTATCTCATTTGTTTTAGATATTATTATTTATTATATTGCTTTTTCTTTGCTTTTTCTTTGCTTTTTCTTTGTTGTTTTCTGTGTTGTCTTCTTTGTTGTTGCATTGCTTTTTCTTTAACTTTTTCGTGTGTATCTTGTATTACGTTTGATCATTATTATTCCTTTATGTTTGAAAATATATATGTCTTTTTTTTTTCCATACCACAATGAAGAAACAAATTGTTCGGTGTATACATTTCCCTCACTTTATCTGGGCTTGTTTGTATCTTATCTTTATACATAGGTGGGGTCACTACAGTACATAACACCATCACCACTTATTTGATGATTATAGTGGTATACCATTTTCATGGTTCTTGAAAGAAAAAAAAGAAATTCAATTCTAGATCCGCTTGGCAGGTGTACACTATTAAATAATATCTTTTGTATTGTTATTATTATTTTGACACCGCTACCGTTTATCAAACACGATATTCCGCTTACCGGCTTTACCTTGTAATTAAATTTTTTTACCGGTTTATTTTACCGGTCTATTTTTTTTCAACATGTTGCTTTATATATTGCCTTTGTGGTAATACCTATTAATTGAGTACATTGGTATATATTATGTGACTATTAATTGAGTACATTGGTATATATTATGTGACTATTAATTGATTAATCAATTGTATTCTGTTCTATATATTCAATTTGCTTTTGTAGTAATTTTTTTTTTTTTTTTTGTATTATTTTATTAATTATTTTACATGGTTTTTCATTACACATCCATACTTCTTAAAATTGACAATATAATATAAAAATTAAAAAAGTAAAATAAAAAAAAAATAAAAATATATTGCGATTAGATTATTCATTTATTTGGTTATTTGCAAATTCTTTTACTATCTGTATCTTATTACAATCGACAGAGCAAGCAATTAAAATATACAACGCCTATTGGAGTGTTTACTTCATTGGATCACCTAATTCTGATTAATCAAATAGAAATCGCCACATCTCAACGATGATAGACATCCACTCTACAAATATTGTGTATCTTTTAAAAAAGGGTTCTTTGCTTAAATTATGTAGATTAAAGCCTCCATATATGACTGGCTTATACTCACACCCATATTACCGTTCATTCTTAACAAATATCTACGAAATGGAAAACACCTGGATAGCTTTAACTGAAAAATATATGGAATGTATTAGTTATCCAGGCTGCTAACATTAATGAGGCTCTCTGATGTGGCTTACTCCAAAAGAAAAAACAAAAGAGACAATGTCAAGAACCTTATGTCTTGTATTATTGTAAGCTTGGTGGCCCTTTTTCAATGCTTATGACGCCTACCCATAATTTCCTTTTATGCATGCTAAGTCTTTTCCTAAAGTTTCTATATTAACAATATTGATTATCAATAACAATCATCAATAATAATGTTCAGTTTCATTTCAGCTGATCGTACTTGTAGCTAACACAATAATTGTAGAGTACTGTATGAGGGTCATCTAATTACCACAAGTCAATCAAGCAAATAAAGAGTAAAAATAAAAAAAATTTTCTTTTATTTATATAATATCCTGTCAAAAAAAAAAAATTTAATGCCCTCTGAATTGCTTTTCTTCGGTAACCAAATGAAGTAGTGTAAATAATTATTAAATATTAATTAATACTGTCTTATGGGAAGCATTTAAAAATTTTTTCATTTGTTTATTTTCCTACTATGCCGTGTTTGCTTTTTTAGTATGTCCCCATAAAACAGTAGTACCTTTGAAAACGGACTATGAAAAATGACGCTTAACATAATAATAAGAATTTTTTTTACAATATTTGGTCTTAATAAACCTACACAAATAGGATCTTATTTTACTTAGTAGAAAAATTGAAAAAATGTCTCATGCGTAATGTGCCTAAGGGCCCTGATTTACTTTTTAAAATTTCAACATATACTTTTTGAAGAAAAACCTAAGTTATAAATAGATTTTTTTGTTATTTTTTATTTTATTTTAACTATTTGCTTTTACCATTATCCTGTATTGCTTTATTTATAGAATATATACTTTTTTTATATATAACCATGGACATATCTCCCAAGATATTTTATTTTTTTATAATTCATTTAATCTCTATTTATTATCAATCTTGTCTCAATCATCATCACTTCTTCATTCATTCACCTTAATAATAATAATAATATTCACCATAAAAAATGTTATACATCTTAATTGCTTCTCTATTCACCACTTTAACTGCTGCTACTAGTACTACTTTTGTTGATCCTAGTGTAGGAACCACTAAAGAAATATATTTTGATTTCCATGCTAGTATCTCTCCAGATCCATTGGCTCAAGGTTTCTTCTCCTTCTCTGGTGACAAAAACTACTATTACGCTAGTGACTCTCTTGCTCTTACTACTAAAGAAGCTCCATCTAGTAATACCATTATGACTTCTAGTTTCAATACTTTATACGGCAGATACGATGCCACTATCAAAGCTGCTAGTGGTAAAGCCGTTACTTCTTTCAAAATATCTGCCGCTGATTCTGTTCTTGGTCTTTCTGTCTCTGGTGAAGCTCCAACTAAAGTTACTCCTTCTTTCTATGGTTTAGCTGAAGAATCTCAAATTCACACTGCATCTGTTGATCTTACTACTGGCTACCACATTTACACTGTTGAATGGACACCAACTGAAATCATTTGGGCTATTGACAACACCATTATCAGAAACTTAACCAGATCTGAAGCTCAAGCTAACAGCACTTTATCTCCACATTTCCCATACAACACTCCTTCTACTATTAACTTCATGGTTGAAACTGGTACTACTGAAAACTTAGGTACTACTAAGAACGCCTACCTTAAAAGCATTTACTTCAAAGATTACACTGGTGCTGTCTCTATCTTAGGTGACACCAATGATCTCGATGATTTAACTTACATTTCTTCTTCTACTTATACCGTTTCTGGTACAACTACTACTGCTACTCTTGATTTCTCTCCATATACCACTTTGGCCGGCGCTGCTAACTGTAACACTGCTACTGCTACTGCTACTGCCACCGCTGCATATTAATCACCATAATCATCATTCTTCTAGCATTATATTTTTTTCATTATCGTTAATTTCTTTTTTCTACTGCATTTGTATTCTTTTCTACTAGATGAAAATCGTCTCATCTAATGTGTATATTATTATTTGATTTTTTTTTCGATTTTCCTTAATTTTCTATTTTCTCTTTATTTTTTTATACTATAGCATTAATAAAGGTTACTCTTTACATTATTCAAAAACTGTTCCACTGTAAGATTTTCTAATCCTTTTCAATTTTTTTTCAGTAAATTAATATATTGATATATAAGACATTACATATTTTCTAGGAATTTCTTACGAAGTGAAACTCCATGATCTCCATGCTTATCCAATAAATACAAATCTTGTGAGTCGACCCTCAACATCTCATCATCCTCAATGGTCCAAATACCACATTGATTCTCAGGAGGATTAATCCCCGTCGTAAATACTGACTCAATGTATTTAGGGATCAATGATAAATCACCACATGTAGCGGTTAAAATTTCACCAGCGAATTCCAAATTTATCCCGATTTCACTATTTAATGAATCTAGTAAAAAATCTGCACCTGTAGTTGAATAATCTCTAGAAACAATATCTTTAGCTCTAGTAATTATTTTCAGTAATGTGAACCCGAAGAAATCTTGGGAAATGTATTTAATTAATATTTTCTCTGGTAATAGTTCTTTTATTGGCTTATTATTGTTATTATTGTTGTATTCTTGTAACGATATATTCAACTGAGTTTCAGAATCTATAGAACCGCCTATGGAAAATAAAGATTCTGGGTTTGGTTGAGTTATTGCCAATGGTGGTTGTTGATTATTACTTTCTTGTGATTCTTCTGCAACAATAGTTTTTTGTGCCAGTAAGGCAACTGGCTTTGCTGTAGGTAAAATTAGTTCTTCTTCGCCTTGAGTTAATCTTTGAGTTATAGCTTTTAAATTGCCTAATATTTTAGTCACACTTTCAATGGCTATAATACTATTAGAATCTGATGGAACACCAGAAACCATTGGTGTTGGACTAGGTAAAGCAGCTGTAGCAATTGGAGCAGCAGCAGAAACAGAAGCACGAGCAGAAGCACGAGCAGGAGTCACAGGGTTAATACGACGGACTTTAGCAATAGTGTCTGCAGAAGCAGCAGCATAAGTAGCAGCTTTAACCATCGACGGAATAACTATATCTGGAACTATTGCATTTTCAATATTTTCAACACTACCTTGCCTACTAACATTCAATTCTTTCCTAGTTCTCTTTTGTCTAACTGATCCTCCACTAATCGCTTGCGGCACTTCACCTTTATTTATGCAATTTAAATAATATTTAATGTATCTATCAATGCCATATGGTTTAACAAATTTCCTATATCGATCTCTCCAGGCACTACTACTATGATGACTATGCTCAATTTCTAGTGCGGCAAACACTTTACGTGGAACCGATTTCAAATGCCCTTCTTCATCGGTGACCATGTTACTAGTAAGTAATTGACACAATATGTAATCATCACGACCTGAAAATTTGTTTTTAATCGTTATTGGGAGTTGTTCAGTGATCAAGTAAGATCCGTCTTTATCAAGGATTAAATTACCTGCATCATCAGTTTGATAAACGTATTCTAATTTTGGTGATAGATATTTACGGAATCTGTATCTGATAGACTCTGCGGTACGAGTCTTTAATTTAGCCGCAATTTCTTCAAATAACGAATGTGTGTTTCTTCTTCTAGGGCATTTTCTAACCTCTTCTAAAATGAAAGAATCTTCCTCCTCTGTGTATTCACCTCTATAACCACCAGTTCTTTTCCGTTTTTTATTATTCTCTGTTACTGCTAATGGTGAATTCCTATAACCATTAACGCTTAAAATTTCCTTTTTAGCAATACAATCGTAAATATATTTTGATTTAATGTATTTATCTCCTATTAATTTATCCGATATTATGATCTTTATATTACTGTCGCTGATAATACCTCCATTTGCAATGATCAATTCTTCTAATTCAAGTTTGTTGGTTTCCACTATAGGAACATAAAACACAATTGGCGGATTAATCGCAAAAATGCCTTTATTTACAACAATATCATCGTGATCATCATTATTACTGTCTGGTGTTGTTGGCGCTGATTTGAAATCATCATCATCCTCAGAATCATCTTTTTGGATAATATTATTGTTGTTGTCACTGGCGTCTAATATGGCCGCTAATTCTTCATCTTCAGAATCACCTTCATATGATAATGTCAATGGGTCGTCATCACTAAGTGTTGTTTGTGATCTATTTTTACGAAATGACATTCCTGGTAATGCTTAAGAAACTATTTCAAAAAAGATTTTTTTTTTTTTTTTTTTTTTTTTTGCTTTTTTGAGGGAAGCGATGTGGGTGTTGAGGGAGTTCAATATTTTGATTGATTATTATTTATTTTTTTTCAAGAGGAAAAAAGAATAAGAACGGAGAGAAAAAAAGTAATGTAGGGATGTAAATTAAACGTGCACGGATGTTTCATTATGAGAAAATTAGACCTTTTTTTTTCTTTCTTTTTTTCTCTTTTTTTCGAGTCCAAAAAAATTTAAACCAGCGTTTAAAAAAAATCAAAGAAAAAAACAAGTCTAAAAAAGGTGTCATCGCTATAATATTAAATATTTGATATAATAATAATAAAAATAATAATAATGGAATATTAGCATATGCCAATAATGGATCCAAATATTTCAAGGATTCTTGCAATTCCATTCTGTGCAAACCCTCAACAATTAGGGTTTGCACCACCAACCAATAATAATAACAGGAAGAAGATACTAGAGAATATTCAGCGGTTGATTAAAGACACTAGAGCTTATACATTCACAGAATTACATGATTCTTTTGAAAAAGAGAATGAAAAGAAAATACGGACACTTGAATCGCAATTATTACCATTGAATGATATTGAAACCTTGTATGCACAAGCCGATGAATTACGAACGATTGAACGTAAAGAAATGATCAAACGGGGATACTTAGATGATGAAAATTCAAGAAGAACTTTAGATTCTGCAATTTCTTTTAGAGGTACTTGTACAGAAATGTGCCCTGCATTTGAAAGAATAAAACGTACTAGACAAAATAATGTTAACAGTAATGAGCGCGATAGTAATAATTTAATTTCCCCACAATTAGCAATTAAATCTTTTGCTAGACCAGCAGCTGGTCAAGAACCACCATTACCTTCTGATGTGCGACCTCCACATGTTTTAGTATCAACACTTGATTTTATCATTGATAATTTATTAGTGAAAATGCCCGACACCCATTCGTTCATTTGGGATCGTACAAGGTCGATTAGACAGGATTTCACATTCCAAAATTATTTTGGCCCAGAGACCATTGAATGTAACGAGAAAATTTGCAGAATTCATATATTGTCTTTACATTTAATGGCAAATTCCAAAATTGAATACTCTCAACAACAAGAACTTGAACAATTAGAGAAATCTTTGAAAACATTACATGAAATATATGACGAATATAGAAAGAAGAAAGGTTTCCCAACCCCACCCAATGAGGCCGAATTCAGGGCCTATTATTTACTATTGAAATTTAATGATCCTGATTTAGAAAGATCTGTGGAGCAACTTCCACCAGAGATTTATTCAAATAAATTAATTCAATTAGCTTTAATGTTTAGAAGAATTTTTTCAATTAAAGCTTTTAGTGATACTAACGTTAATGCCTATTCTACTTTTTTCAAGTTGGTTTTACATCAGAACGTTCCGTACCTTTTATCTTGTTTATTAGAGATCCATTTCAATTCAATCAGACTTAAAGGACTTAAATTAATAATTAAGGCGCATCATCAAAAGACGAAAAATCTTTCAATTGATCATATTTGTGAAGCGTTGAATTTCCCGGACTTGGATAGCTTGAGGAAATTCCTTGAATTTCATAAAATTAAAATATCATCTACTGATTCTATTGATATGGCATCAGCGATTTCTAATCTTTTTTCGCCAAATGAAGGTGCCAAGGCTTTGAAAAGTGCCTATGATTTCAGAATTAATGCAAAATTAAATGGCCAATCTTTATCACAAGTAATAAAACAAGGACAAAGAAACAATTATGGCATTAATGCTACTGTTGCTGATCCAACTCAAACTACTGTTTTCACTGATTCTATAATGTCAAAGGAAGACATGATTAGAGAAGAGAATAAAAGAAAATTGAAAGAACGTGTTGAATTGGAGAAGAGACTATTAGAGAAGAAAAAATTATTAAAACAAAAGCAAGAGGCTGAAGCACTTGCTAAAGCCAAGGCATTAGAAGAATCTAAAGAAAGAGCCATTGCCGAGGCCAAAGCTAGAGAAGAAGCTAGATTAAGAGAAATCGCTGAAGCTAAAGCTAGAGCAGCAGCTGAAGCAAAGGCTATAGCCATAGCTAAACAGCAAGCTGAAGCTAGAGCTATGGCTATTGCCGAGGAAAAGGCTAGACAAGAAGATAAAGCTAAAGCATTGGCAATTGCAAGAGCTAAAGAAGAATCTAGAAATAATAAAGCCGATCAATTATCAAAAGAATTGTTCAATAGTTTTGTTTATGAAATCATTTATAAAACTGTGCTAGAATCAATCGCTGATAAGTTTTATGAAAAAAAATTAACCAACAGGTTCTCTCGAAAATTGAAAAAAATTGGTGAACATTGTAAAATTGAACAATTAAAGAAACAATATGAATTAAAACAATATTTAGAAACCAAGAAGAATTTAGGATTGGCTCCAAATATTGGGTTTGAAAGTAAAAGAATGAAAATTATCAATGATATTAAAAATCAAAACAATTCAAATCCAGACATGCTGTACAGTAACCATCATAATCACCGTGGTGGCGAAAATTCTAGTATTGTTAATGACAGCAATACCACCACTAATAAAGATTTATCATATTTATTAACAGATGACGATAAATTTTCAATAGAGTTACGAAACCATACAAAATTAAAACTGCTTTGGAAACCAATTGACCTTAAGAAACAATTTTTAGATAAGTGTTTACAGGACTTGAATTTGGATTCCAAAATTGAAATATCTGCACTTCTAATCACTAATGATTGGGATAACACTTCATCTAAATGGTTAAAATCAAAATTTCAATTAACACTAAATGAGAATTTACACACTTATTGGAACGTTTTGAAAAGCAATAAATTAACAGTGAACTTCACTAGTTATCACAATCATTATTTGAAAACCACTGGATTTTTAATATTTGAATGTGGGTTTATTGATGAACATTCAGTTAGTATGGGTAAAGAGAAAATATTACAAGATCGAGACTTATTATTTAAATTCTTGTCATTATTAGACAATAATTCTATTTATAAGTATCAAATATTATTAATATACTGGGATAACGACGAAGCTAAAAATTTCACAGAATTAGAGATTTATAAGTTATTATCAATTGATCAAATTAAGAAACAATTCAAAGATAATTTAATTGATATTAAATTTTGCAATTTAAATTTTAATGCATTTAAATCTTCACAGATTGATTATTCAATAATTAAATGCTTACTGTCAATGGCTAAGCATTTCAATGGTAAATTGACTAAATTGGGGGAGTCTATTAATAAAAGGAATAATTCATTAAATGGATATACTTTAGTTAACAACAAAAGACCAGGATCATCAATGAAAACTACAATTGATAATAATAATAATAATAATAATAATAATAATAATAGTAATAGTAAAAAAGAATTGAGGAAGAAAAATAATAAAGTGGAATTATTGAAAGCACAACATCCATATTTTAAGAAATATAAATATGTTAATTCTAATTTTTTAAATCAAAATACGGCAATTAAAAATAATAAAAGAGTCGCTAGCATTGAGATAATCAATGATTTTAAAAGACCAAATAATACAGCTACTACTAACAATTATTCAATAATTTCTCAAAATACTAGTTTACTCAGCAATCTTAATCATAACACTACTATGAAAGACGAATCATTTTCAAAGTCTATTAATAACCGTGTAGAAGATTTATCAAAGTCTATGGATATTAACGAATTACCGGAAAATTTGCAAGAATTGACTAGATTAATAAGCAATGTTCAAACGAAATATAATAAAAACTAAACACGTACGTATAACCTCCATCTAACTAACGCCATTTTTTTCCCTTTTACTAACATCATATTGTCTGAAACGACTTCTTTTTTAGAACTTTCTGTTATTGTATTATAAATCTATCTTCTCTTTCTTTATTTATCTCTTTCTATTTTACAACATGATTTTTCACATATAATTTTTTTCCTTTATTTAATAAATGTATATTATAATTTTCAATAATAGATTTTGTAAAAAATAAAAATATCAAAATAAAAAAATAAAACATAACTCTTATTTATCTATTAAATGTCCACGATCATCAAGTTCCAAATCACCAACAGTTTCAAATAAGGAAACTTCACCAATTAATAACCCTAAAGTATCCAATACTTGTTGAGGGTCTAATAAATGAGCTTTAGCAATAGTTTGCTTTGAAGCAGGGCCAACAGTAGTTGGATAAAGTCCATAGTTACCCAAACTATTCTTTGGATAATTTTCCTTCTTGTCCAACATTTCACCAATTTCAATTAATGATTCAAACATATCTTCATCAGTTTTATCATCACCTAAACAATAAACAAAATCGGCTAACTCAGAATAATCAATCTTATTGTAATCAACGTTATCAAAGTTTGAAACATTTCCTGATTGATTATGTGGGTTAAGAATCAATCTTTTAACAATTTCACCTTTGTTAACAAATTTTGGTCGAACTTCAATGTTGGCTTTACCAGACATTACTTCAACGTCATATTTCACCGCCACACTGTGTAATAAATGCTGTTTTAATTCTTTAGCTTGAAATTCCCCAAATTCTGGATCACTTTTACGATAATGCCAAGTGAGTGCAACTTTTTTAACCTCAATGAAAGATCCTGGAGTTCTCTCTGTGTAATAATTAAAAATTTCTTTAACATCTTTTTGCCATGACATGTCAAAAGATTCAGCTAAATTGATCCATTTAGTTGAATCAATATCTTTAACGAAACATCCATGTTCCGCGGAGAATCCTAACTTTGGGTTTTTTGAACCTAACCATTGTTCTAAGAATACTTGATCTCTCCCCGAGATAATCCATATTTGATTGAGTGGATCTTCTGATAATTTATTCAATATGTGTAATGTTCTGGCTGAAGGAATAGCAGCAGCAGGGTCTTGAACAATTGGAGTTAAAGTACCATCATAATCAAATAAGAATAATCTTTTTTTAGCTAATTTATAATTCTTTAACAACAATGGACGATTTAATAATGGAGTCGAATGCAATGCATGATTATTAATCAAATCTTCAATCAAATGACCAAGACATTTATTAGTCCAATTTTGAATGGTATTCTTGGACACTTCTTGATATAATTTTTTCTCAATGTTAATTTTCTTGTCCAGTGGCATGTGTAAACAGTCATTAATGGCTTTTGCAACGCCAACAGAATCCCAAGGATTGACAATGATTGAATCTGTTAATACAGTAGTAGTACCACTGAATTCAGATAAGATCAAAGGTGATGAATGGTTCTTTTGACAAGCAACATATTCCAAAGCAGTTGTGTTCATACCATCACGAACACTAGTGATTAAACCTAAATCAGCGGCTCTTAAAAGACCTAAATATTCATCACGATTAATTCTCATATGGAAATGTTGAACTGGGTTATAATCCAAAGAACCATAAGTACCATTGATATAAGAGATTAGTTCTGCGACTTCTTTTTCAACAGCGCTAGCATTATGTAAATAAACAGGTGAAGAAACTTGAATAAGAACAACATTACCACGCCATTCAGGATACATTGACAAAAAAGTCTCAAATGCTTGAAGTTTTTGGATAACCCCACGAACCGGATCTAAACGATCTCTACCAACAATGAGTTTCTTATCAGGATATAATTTACGAATTTGATCGACTTTTTCATCAACACTTTTAGTGAAAGCATCTTCAACGATCTTGACAGTATCAATACCAATTGGTGAGGCTTCAATTTTCGTAGTTTGACCATAAGAAGTCACGGAGTCGTGTGACGCTTCACAACCCAAGATTCTTACACACGAGGATATGAAATGTTTAGCAAATGAAAAAGATTGGAAACCAATTTCATTAGCGCCTAACATACCTTCTAAAAGATTAGTTCTTCTTGATAAACAACGGAAATATTCAGAAGATGGGAAAGGAGTATGAATGAAAAGATGAATGTAACAATCTGGAAAACTTAATCGAAGAATTGCTGGCAATAATAATAAGTAATAATCATGAATCCAAATAATATCACCAGGTTTATAAATTGCTTTAATCTTTGTGGCATAAGCTTCATTAAATTTGACATAATCATGCCACCAATTATCTTCAGCCTTCAGAGTACCACCATCGACAGCAGGCTGAATATAATGAAAAACTTTCCATAAAACGTTTTCAGCGTATCTTTTCCAACGTTGCTGGTCTTTTCTGAGCAACCAAACTGGATGAATATTTTCAGTACCATTAGCGATTTTAATTTTTGATTCGAGCGAAGATTTATCTTCATCACTTAAATATAAAGGATCAGAATTAATATCATTAGTGGTCACATAATTAGTAGGATTGTTTGATGCACTAGCAGGAATGATTTCTCCAGTCCAGCCAACAAAATGCGTCTCCCAATCACTATGTTGAGACAAGTAATAAAATGAGGAATATAAACTAGAATTACCACGTATATGTTTTATATCCCATTGACCATTTTTATTGATAATTTGATTAGGTAGGTTAGGCATTGCCATAATAATACGCCCAGAACATTTCAACTCTTTTGCCTTTTCACTAGTCGATGATATTAATTTTTGAGTACTGACCCCAGCACTAGCGAATGCTTCTACGTCAAAAGTTCCAGTAGTCATATTCTAAAAAAAAGATAAAAAAAAATGTCAATGATAACAAATAAAATAAATAAAAAAATGACAATAATAAATTATATAAAAGAATATAATAATAATAAAATAATAGAAAAAAGTTGCAATGCTGGAAATGATTGATATGATTTGATGGAATAATCAATTAACAAGGGAAAAAAGGAAGACGATGAGGTTGGCTAAGATGATCCCAAATATCCCGAAGAAATAGAATGCTGAAAAATAAAAATAAATAAAAACAAAAAATAGAAAAGTCCTCACCAAACACACAAAAAACAACGAATATGAATTGCAAAAACAATTAAAAAAAGAATAAATTGTTTATATTGATGAATCACTGAAGACCAATCCAAGATTGATAAGAAAAGATGAATAGAAAAACAATTAAATCAATCGTTGGTTGAAAATTAGTTTTTCTTTTTTTTTTTTCGAACTTTTTTTTTTTGTCGAACTTTTTCTTCTTCTTTACTTTGCTTGCTATTTTAGATTTTTGATGGCAAGTGATAGAGAAACTGATTAACAATACTGCTAAAGAAGTACAATAAAGAAGTAAAAAAGAAAGAAAAAACGAATATTAAATTGGTATTATTACATAGTATATATATAACCGAAAATAGTTGTAAAATCCATAAAAAGGTTGTCATTCTTGAATAAAAAATTTCCAATTTTAATTGAATCACCAGTTGGCTGGCTTTTTTTAAACCAATGTTTCCGTAGGTCCACTAATAGCATTTCTCGCTGTGTAGATGTAGCGTTCATGGGCTGATTCTGAGACCACGCAAAAAAAACAAGAACCCACCAGAGTGGAGTGACTCTTCTCCCCTAAGTCACTTAGATAGTCTCGGTAGCCTATCCAGAAGAAACAGGCGGAATAATTGAAATTTCATCTCCTGGCTTTAGTATTTGATTAAAAGACTCTCCAGACTTATCAATATATTCTAAATTTATAGCAATCCCACAATGTTTCTTGATAAATTCTGTAAACTCTTGATTATATTTATTGGTAATTACTTTATCTAATAATTCTTGCAAATTTATTGATACGCCCTTTATTTCTATTGTTTCTTCTCCAATTCCATTCGTATATTCTTTAGCTGGCCCATAATATTCTATACTTATACTAGTCATTATTATTTATTATCTATGCCTTGTATTTTCTTATATTAATTTACTTCAATTCAGTTCTATGTTTTTACTATGAATAAATAAGTAGTTAATTAATTATTTAATTATGTAACTCGCTCTATTCATTTAGGGATATATTCTTAGTTTTTTTTTTTGGCTCCGTTTTCTAACTTCTTTTTAAATTTCTTTTTTTAAATTGCTTTTTATATCGATTTGATTTTACTGGGGTAGCTGTAAATATATATATTTTCTAGAACCATATATTATTTAATTAAATTCATTCTATCTATTTATATATATGCTATATACTAATTTTTTATATTACAATAGGATCCAATTTTTTTAAAGCTAACTCTTTCGTTATTATAATCAGTTAGTGTGGATTCTTTGTCATCATCATCATTTTCATAAATACTACTAGTATTATGATCATCATCATTACTATTATTATTTAAAGCAGCCATTGAATTATTTATTGCTATTAAGTATGGATTATATTTTGAATTATTTTCATTATCATCTTCTTGTACCTTTTCATATGGATTAGTTCTTGACATACTATAATTTTCCAATTGCAATTCAGTTGATGATGCCCTTATTGGCGAATTTGAACTTATCAAGTTTATAGATGATTGACCCTTTTGACTTAAAAGACTGATTTTACTTCTTGTGAAAATTCCTGATAATTTTCTATGCAATTTTCTGGTAGTGCTAATTGATCCAACCCCATCATCTGTGTTATTGTTATTATATATCGTAAAGTCAAACGGTTGAGCATCTAAATCTTTAAGTAAGTTTATTTGACTCTCTGCACAACCTCCTAAATATCTTTCTGTCAAAGTTATCGACCTTTCAACTTCAACTACTTCATCAACATCTGGGATTTCCTTTGAAGTTGCATTCAATTTTTCTTTTTGAATTAAGTCATCAGTTGTTCTTGAAAATAATCTTCTGAAAAATCCACTTCTTGTAGTTCCTGTATATCTTGTATTAACACTAAAATCATCATCATCATCATCATCTAAATTATCATTTGCAATGATGGCTTGGAAGATTGGGTCTTCTAATCTAGGTCCTATATTGATCGGAAAGTTTAATTGAGCTTCCAAAGATTCTTTATCGTTATTATTTTTTGAACAACATCTAGGTGATTGTTCATCATTCACTCTTATCCCCATAAAATGTCTAAATATTGATTTATGAGGGCCACTATTTCGTTTAAATATTCTCTCAAAAAAAGACCTTCCTTCTTGATCTGAATTATTTTCTCTCAGTTCTTGTTTGTTCGTTTCACTATATGTTAAATCAAACCCGATTTTATCATCCTCATCTGGGCAATAATGGTCATTAATAAGGTCTGGACTTCCACTACAGCCATCATAAATATCAACAGATGATGATGAACAGGAAGTAAAAGTTGACGAAGTTTTTGCATCATCAATATATGCTTTTGCATCATATTTACCATCCTCAGATGATTTATACTGCTTTTGCTTTAATTTCTTATGTGCTTTTAATCTTTCTTTTTCTCTTAAATCTTCCAACCCTTGAGCAAAACTGGTATGATTTATATCTAACCTACTTCTTGAAAATAATCTACTGATCCGACTCAAACTTTTCACCTTATGATAATCATGCCTTTTAATCGTTTGTTGAGCACCTGTTGACATATCCAATGATATAGCAGATACTGCATCATCATCATAATTTACTGAATTGTAATTAGAATCACTCATTATTTTATAGCTATTTTTCTAGTCTTTTTTATTTATTTATTTATTATTTTTTTTTGTGTGTGTGTTTGTTTGTATTTCTTTTATCATTAATTAGCTACTTTATTATTAGAGTTGATGAAATCTATTAATTAAATTAAAAATAAAAATAATAATAGTAAAAAAAAAAAAAAAAAAAAAAAAAAAAAAAAAAAAAAAAAAAAAAAAAATTAAATAATTCAATAAATAATATACAAATATAGATATTTCTCTTTTCTTAATCTTAAAATAAAAAAACAGTATTAAATAATATAAGAGATAATTTTATGTTTGTGGAAAGAGTTCAATATGCATATATGCATGTTAAATATTTTTTCCCTTGCTAATTTTAAATAGTAACTATTAACATAACATTTCTTGAATCTCTTTTTTTAATTTCAAATTTTTTTTAGTTTGTGATTCAGCTTCTTTAATATCACCAAATTTCTCATAATTTTCAGCAATTTTTTCTCCAGATAAGTATCTTAAAACATTATTTCTAGACAATTTACTGAAAATATAACACTGAATGAAGAATTTTTGCTTGTTAATCAGGTCTGGAGAATTATCGGCTAATAAATAACTTGAAATTGCAAATAATTCCGGCGATATTTTTTTAATAAAATTGGCTTTATCTAAAATACTCTTGAGGATCACCGATACTTGTTGATGTGTGAATTGATTAAATATAACATCTAAAATATCTTTAGTTTGGGTGACTAATGTATTCCCACTGATAAAATTATTATAGCTATCTGACAGAGATGATGAAAAACTTTTATTCAATTCTTTAAGAATTTTATTTCTTTCAATTGTTAATTGTTCAATTTTAACGTTTTGATTCTCTTTCTTTCTAGTTTCACTTAATTTTGATTCTAAGATTAATAATAAATTAAACGTTGAATATATATGCAATTCAGAGTAACCACCATCTGGACAAAATGTTGAACCACCAATCCCTAAATTATTGCAAAAGAATGATAATTTTTGAACTTCATTAGTATTAATTGCTCTACTGTTGTTACTGTTGCTGCTGTTAGTGTCACATTTACTTGAAGTGAATGCTCGGATTTTATTGTATAGGTTTTGAGCAAAATCAATATTCCCTTCATTCTGACAAATGATTGCTAAAGCATAAAGGTTTTTAACAAAAGGTGTTCTGAAACAATTTCTTTCAAATTCAGATACCGAGTCTAATTCTTTCTTTAAAACATCTAAAAACTTTTTATTTTGATTAGGTTGTGACTCGTTCAACAAAATATTATAGAATAGTTGATAGTAAAGAATTTGAAGTTTAATAAACCTGAGCTTCATGATACTTAAATTCATATTATTCAAGTCAAACCCATGGGTTTTCGAGTCTTTCAATTTAGCAATTTGATTTACAGTAAGCGTATAAGCGGTGTTTAAATATTTAATTGCTTTATTTTTTTCATAATATTTGGTTAAATAGCAAATGCCACTGTATAACCACAATAATATTTGAACTTCTTGTATTGATACCCATTGGATATCAAATTTTTGAGGTTGAATTAATTCTTTATCCAACGGCATATTAAACTCAATCGCAAATTTACCATTATCCGTCCAATGATCTAAATGATCTTTAATTTGAATTTCAATAAAATGATTTAATTCTGTGATTTTAATTTTGGCTAAATCAAATTCATTTAATTGAGTATGACATTTCAATTGATTTAATAAAACCATCGCTTGCAATTGTGGTGGTATAAATTCGCCAAATTTTTTATCACTAATATCTTTATACAATTTTTGTAATATTATTAATGCATCTCTTGGGGAACCGTTATAAGCATTTAAATTAGCTTCCATTAACAACGAATATATTTTCAAAACTTGAAACTCATCGTCGTCGTCACCACTTTGATTGAAAATTTTCAAATTTATTAATGCTGCTCTTGGATCTAAAGTTAAAAGAAGATTAATCTTCAATAGTTTGAACACGGTTACCCACTGATGATACCCTAAACTATTAAACTCTTCAATTTTAGAATTAAGATATTTGTTGGCAATTTTCGGATTATCATTACACATAATTGAGGCACATAGAAATTCGGCTTTAAATTGTAATCCTAAAAGATTATTTCTCTTTGATATAGTAATGGCTTTATTCAAGCATAAATCACTGTTTTTATTTCCTGTGGTTTCATTATGATATATTTCTGCTAATTTCAAGTATGTAGATACTTTGGTAATTGGTGGGACATTAGTGACTTTTGTAACTATAGTATTAAGACATTTAATAGACGCAAAGATTAATTTTTGGTAGTATAATAAATCTTCAGATTTTTTCAATTTAGTTTTATTAACCAAATCTCTAGATCTTTTGAGATATTCATTAGATAATTCAATTAAAATCAAAACTGTAGCCTCCATATCAGAAGGTGCTGTCGATGTTGATAATTCATCTTGATTGTGATTGCCATTGTGCTCCTTTGATACTTTCGACGAGGAGATGTTAGTATCATCATCATTAATCCTTAGAGTCGTAGGATCTTGAGGGTTACTATTCAAGCCTCCTGGTAGTTCATTATTATCAGATTCTTGATCTTTTTTAGGTTGTGGAAGTATTGACAGAAACAGAGGGTTATTGGGCTTAAGGGTTTTATTAGTATCTGAAGAAGACGGCGGCGAAAGACTAAACCTCGAAACACCAAACATCAGATTATCTGAGTTCATTGATATAATATAATATAATAATAAAAATCTATAGATAGACTTTACAATGAAACACTAGTGTTTAGCTCATCTGATGAAAAAGATTTAGCGCGCGTTAAAAAAAAAGATTTTTTTTTCTTTGGAATGAATTATTTTTTCTTTCTGATGGATATTTTTGGCGCGTAATTTATTTATTTATTTACTTATTTATTTACTAAACAAACATCAGCAGAAAACCTAGTAAAAAACAAAAGATAATTAATTACACAATGTACAAAAGAGATGTGATTAAAATTTAAAATTATAGGAGGATATATGCTTTTGGTTGCAATCATCTTAATGATACAGTAGATGATGAGATGAGTTTAGTCGAGCAGCACGTTCGGTTGTCTTTTTAATCAAAAAGGAAAAATTTAGTGAGTGAAGGAAAGACACGTGAAAAAAAGCGTCAAATTTCGAGTTAAAGTATGGGGATGGGATAAATTGTTTTTTTTGTTCTTGTTTTTCGTTTTTTTTTCCCTCTCCTGAAATGATCATCCAAAAATTTAATATTTTAACTTGATTTGTTTAAATTCATCGAGAGTTTATCATTTAATACTATTCATCATTTAATAATATCTTAAATACTAATCAATTTACGTACAATATTACATTAAGAACACTTAAATATTCATAACTACACATATTTAATACCCCAAGATGAAGGTAAGTGTTTTTTTATTTTCTTATCAATAACTTTCGAAGAAAAGGAAAAATAGATAAGAACCAGATGGAGATGATGACGCCAAATTGATGGCG
Organism: Saccharomycopsis selenospora; assembly: GCA_030583325.1. Classification (NCBI taxonomy): domain Eukaryota; kingdom Fungi; phylum Ascomycota; class Saccharomycetes; order Ascoideales; family Saccharomycopsidaceae; genus Saccharomycopsis; species Saccharomycopsis selenospora. The sequence goes on from JAJMHY010000021.1 coordinate 183,129, forward strand.
CACGTCAACTATATATTATCAACAAACAAACAATATCATCTATACAAAATGACGTGCTTGGTATAAATATAAATAGATAATATGAAAACAAAATATAAAATAATTTATTTTTACTAACATTTATTTAGTTCATTGATGAATTTGATCTTGAGTTAGTGAATCAAGCACTTCAATTTGACATGCCTAATTGCCGAGTGCAAGGAGGTTGTGACTTATTTTCAACTAAAACTGCTGGATCAGATAAAAAACTATACAAAGCGATTGATAACCATTTAAATTATCTTTTCAAAGAATCAGCGAATTTCATCATAAAAAATAACAATAATCCATTTTATCCACGTTCATATTCTTCAACGAATTATATTACCCCTGAACAAAGTCGTCTTCGTTCTAGTCTGCTTAATTATGGACAAATTAATGATTATAAAAGACGTAATAGTGAAAACGTCCCAATATCCAAAAAATTAAACCCTGTTAAATTACTCCAGTCTAGAAGTTTTAGCGCTCCAAAGAATACCAATGTTGATGAAGATGATAGAAATAGCAAACAACAGAATCTCAATGAAACAGAAAAAGAAAAAGAAAAAGAAAAAGAAAAAGAAGAAAAGAAGCCAAATGACAAATCAATCAAAAATGATGATAATGATGATGCTGACATAATTACTTCTTCTGAAAAGAAGGTGAATGAAGGTAAGAAAGAAGTTACAGTAGTAAGTGAGAATAATAAATTACTTAGTTCAGCAAATTTGTCCAATGGCAATATTCCCGATTTAAAAAAAACGGAAGACCACGAAAGGAAATGTAAGGAAGAGAAAGAAGAAGAAGAAGAAGAAGACGACGACGATGAGGAAGATAGTGACGATCAAAAATTGACTAAAACTGAATCTCAAAGTTCCGGAGAAACCAATTCCAGTAATGAAGCTCCAAGAACACCATCAGAAGTATATGATTTGGTGAATCAAAGTCCATTTGGACCACTAAATGATAAAGTGAGTAGAAGAATATTTGCGTATTTAATTGCAATTTTGAACTCTACGTATCCAGATCATGATTTCTCACTCTTGGAACCTACAGATTTTTCCAAAATTACTCCAGAAGAATTAATTGATAAGTTTAATAACACGCTTATAATGATGGGCAAACTTCCAATGGAGTGGATTTGGGATACTTTATCTACGCATATTAATTTACATGATTGTATTGTGTATTCTTATACGCCATCTGAATCTTTCTTAGAAGATGAACCTGGTAGTTTATGGTCGTTAATGTGGTTTATATTTAATAAAAAAAAGCAAAGAGTAGCATATTTATACTTGAACGCTACTGAGAAACTGGTGGCTTTAAGAAGTCCTTATGATCTTATTGGTGGTGCGTCTAAAAGAAGAAAATCAATCACTATTGATAATGAAGAAGATTTTGAAGATTCTTTCTCTGATAATTATGATTATGATTACGAAGATGCATTAATGTCTGACATTGATGAAGAAGAATCTGACTAGCATGTATACATTATTTCAATGTTCCCTTTAGTTATTCTTGTTATTTATCAATTTATTGAAAAATTTTATTTCTGTTTTAATTTTATATCAAATTCCTAGATCAGTATATGGAACATACCTTCTTTTCTTTATAATAATATTATCATTTTATTATTTATTATTTATCTATTATCTATTATTTATTTATTTATTATTATTATATATATATCATACTTTTGTTAAATTCTTTAGTAAAGATCTTTGCTTTTTCAATATTTTCAACCATTCAATATTTGTAATGATAACTTTCTCTTCTCCTGATTCAGAATATTGTAATTCACTCAATAACATTGGGGCAAATTGACCACCAACACGACCTAAACTTTGCGAACAGTAAATAATTTGCAAAATTAAAGAATCTTTAACTTGCTGACTGTCTATTCTAGGGAAACTTTCTTTAACAATGTCTATAAACACTGATATCACAATACGAATAAACTCATTCAATAATAAATCATTATCATTAAATAATTCAATATTACTATTATCTTGATCATTTGCATTATTATTATTATTATCATCATTATTATTATCATTATTATTAATATTATTATTATTATTATTATTATTAGTGTCATCATCACTATTTATTGTGTTGAAATTTATCTGATCTTCTTCTTTAGGGAATATAGATTGAAAAGTGATCACCGATGCGAAACAATGTTCTCTTATCAATTCTATAGATCTTTTTAAATATTTTTCTATACTATGTTGTTTCAAAGGTTTTAATAATTCAAACTCTGTACAGATGAATTGATATCTAGATTGAAGATATATTCTTTTCAACATTGAGCTAGAATCTGCTGATATAAAACCACTCTTCCCAAAGTGGAAATGCTCGCCGTGACCATTGCCATTATCATCGCTGTCATCATCGTTATCATCATCATCGTCTCCATTGACATCATCGTCGTCATCATCATTGATACTGGGACTTCCACTAGATAAATCTTTATTCTGTGATTCAAAAGTATCACTGGCGTTATTTTGTTGATTCATGGCATTGAAAGGATACATTCTTTTCAAATATGACATGATTTTAATAATATTAGATTGTTTTAAATCAGTTTTTAATAATTTAATTAACCCAATTAGCATTTCTTCGATTTCAGCTTTAACTCCTCGTTCAATTCTTTTGATTATATGGACATTAGGAAATCTTATTGATAATCTTCTAGTGAATGAGCTAATCTCCAAAGTTTCATGGTAAAATCCTGATTTTACACAAGCTCCAGAAAGCGAAGGAAGTTCAAAAATATCCATAATAGAATCTAAATTGACTAATATTTTTGATATTGATGAAGTATCTTTATTATATTTAGATATAGATTTCTTTAATTCTTTCAATGATCTGAAATCAATTTTCAATTCATCTTCATTGTCTTCCATTTCTTGATCTTCGTCTTTACCGTTATTATTATTATTACTATCATTGTTCTTTAATAAGTCTTCTTCAGCAGTTTCACCTAATGATGCTTCTAATTGATGATATATTAAATTAAGTTCGTTATTAAATTTATCTTCAAAATCAAATAAAATACTATTTAACTGTGATCTCGATTGGATCAAATCATTACTAGAGTTGACAACGGTTTTCTTTAATTGTTCTTCAATTTTATTCTGCGAAAGATCCAACTCGGCAATTTCTTGTACTATCCCCTGCGCCGAGTTTGCCATGTCCAGTGCAGTTTGTGATGTGCTTAATATCTTAGAGTCGGTAAATAATGAATTTATATATTCTAACCCATATTGCTGAAATTCTTCATCTTTTAATAATTGACCAACATTTTTAGGAAAACTTTTAGCTAGCTCATCTAAAAGTAATTTCTCATTCACAAATTCCTTCGTCATTATTATATTGTTATATAATTATATTATCATGTACTGTTTTTGAACTGTATTTAGTTTATGATATATATATGATATTGGTATGTATTGTAAATCTGGCCAAATATTTTCTTTTTTTTAGGGCGAAAAAAAAATTGAAAAATTAAAAATATATAGAAAAAGCGGAAATCATAACACGAATGCATTAATATACATTCTACATAATAAAAATATAATTTCTTATAAAAAGATAGAGAAAAATTGCAATTTATTATTTATTTAATTAATTAATTAATTATTTATTATAAAGACAAAATATATATATTGAGTTTTTCCTCTTCGATTTGTTTATTCTTTTCTTTTATTTGTTTGTTTATTTTTCTTTGTTGTTTTTTTCAATTCTCCAGTGAGAGTGCTGATTGTTAAAAGTACTGATGGACTTTTCTTTATTTTTAAATTAGATTTCAGCAACTTTATAGAGTAAAACTAAAGCAGAATCACTTTCACCACCACCGGCTAAAGTTTCAATCTTTTCTCTATTTACTGAGGTGACTTTTTCATCATTGAAAAACCACCAACTTTCACCAGTTTCATCTTTAGTGTTTTTAGTGAAACATTGATAATGACCAGAATCTGCAGAAGAACCCTTATGAGTAATAACGGCAATAAGATCATATAATGGAGAAGGTGCCTGACCAAGTTCAGCATCAAATGCATATTTCTTATCTTCTTCAATTTTTTCTTCTGGAGCGGCAGTTGGATCTGATTTAGCTCTTTTAAGTTTTCTATCTTCTTTTTTCTTTTCATCTCTTTCTTTTTCAAGTTTAAAGATCTCATCACGATTCTTTATATTATCTTGCTTTATATCATCGTCTAATAAATCAGTTAAGTCTAAACGGAAAGGAAATTGAACTTTACGCATAATTTTAGCTTTTTTAGAAATACTTCTTTTCCAATAAAATCTCACAAAATTAACAGTTAAATATTTTGGTAATTTAACAATTTTACTTTGAACTTCATATTTGGAATTTCTTGATAAATTTGGATTGTTTTTTTCAATGATTTCTTTAGAATCTTCTAATAATCCATTTTTCAAAAAATTTGTAGTTATAGAAATATGACAAGGAAGTTTCAAAGATTCAGTTTCCCCAATAACTGGTGGCAAATCAGGTTCTTCTAAAGATTTTGTGAAAGTTTTAAATTTAATACCAAAATATTTATCAATGAAATCATTAGGCAAAGTTTTCTGTAAATGAGATAAAGTTAAACTATAAGATTCTTCCGCGTCTTGTTGTTTAGCAACTAAAGATCTTGGATTAGTTTCAGCAAATTGAGGAAAGGTTTTCTTTAAACTAGACCAGAATAAAATTGGAGTCACAGAATCTTTATAACCGATTTTTTTAGGATTTTTTCTACCATTTTGTAAGCAATCGATTTCTCTTTTCAATGATTTTACTAAAGCATCAGTACCTTCATAGTTATTTAAAGTCGGCAATAATTCTTCCACAGTATTCAAAGATTGTAATGTAGAGTTCAAATAACAAGTATTATTAATATTGACTAAACCCAATGGATCATTAGAGGCGTTGATAATATGTCCATTTTTTTGTAAATCTTCTATGAAAATTGGTTTATTTACAGGTTTGATAGGAATTCCAGAGTTATCAGGGGTTCCAAGAACCATAATAACCTGCTTTGGTTTCAAATTCAAAGTTGATAATTCAGTGTCATCTTTCAACTGACCACCTTTAACAAGGACTTTTTGTCTTTCTGGTGGAACATTGGTTAACAGGAAGATTTGTGATTTAAATACAATACCCTTTTCATTTAAATCTAAATCAACGTCGTAAGTCTTCCCAGCATGTCTAATAGTCACTATAAATTAAGAGTTAGTAATTGATTAAAAGAAAAAAAAATAATAATTGATAATGATAATAACATACCTTGTATAGTATCTGACATTCTTTAAACGAATATAACAAATAACTGAAAATATATAGATAAATATTCCTTGTTTAATTATCTATTATAATAATTAATAAATTGCAATTATGAATTTCTTTGTTGAAAGAATATATCTAGATATACATATACGATATCACTCAATGGTTTTGCTTATCAATGTTCTGATTGATAAATAATATTAATATCAGTTAGTATATTATTATTATTATTATTATTATTATTAATATTTTTATTATTATTATTATTATATTATTATTATCTTTTTTTTTTATTTAGAGTTGAAATTTTCGAAGTAAATTTTTTTTTGTTTTTTATTTTTCTTATTGTTGCCACTTTTCTTTTCTTTTAAATTAATTTTTGTCTCTGAATTTGATTTTTCTGTACAGCTAGCATCTTGGGTGGCTCCTAAGTGCCGCCAACGCTGTGAATGGGTAGGTGGAGGATAGAGGCAGGAATATGGTTCTGGGTTGCCGATTATTAATGCAGTTAGCATACTACTATACTTAGCATTAGCATTGGAAAGGGAGGGCAGATCTCATCTTAATTTAAAAAAAGCTACATTGAGGTTTATTTTTAGTCTAGAGGTACTTTAAAATAGTTTATTGTTAAAAGGATTGATATACAAGTAAACATAATAATAAAATAAAAAAAATCTAATATAAAGACAATATAAAAAGACAAGAATTGAAAGATTTCAAAAAACAAAAAAAAACAGAATGAGAAAAGAAAAGATAGTAATATAGCATAAATGAGAAAATAAAATAGTAGAGAAAAGCATATTTTTAATTTATAAAAAAAAAAAAAATCTAAGAGGAATAGTTATAGTAATGATGAGGATGATTATCTAAAGTTGTAAGGACTGTCACGACTTAAAGAAGCTGGAGTAAAACCAGGTTTCTTTTGACCAGGTCTTTTAAATCCTCCTTGCTTAACACTTGGACGGTTACCAACAGCTGGACCAATACTAAATTCAGGATTACTGCTAAGTAATGCATCTGAAGCGGAAGGACCGTTGTTAGCAGGGGGTTGAGAAGGACCATTTCCATATCCATTGTTATTGCCCTGGTAGCTGCCTTGAGGTTGTTGATTGTATTGTTGTTGATTAAATTGTTGTTGATTGTATTGCTGTTGAGGTTGCTGATTGTATGGTTGTTGAGGTTGCTGATTGTATGGTTGTTGAGGTTGCTGATTGTATGGTTGTTGAGGTTGCTGATTGTATTGCTGTTGTTGGTTAAATTGTTGTTGAGCCTGAGGTTGCTGGTTGTTGTTTTGATAGTATAATGGATTAGCAGGTCTTTGAGAAACACTAGTGAAATCAGAATTAGTATCGACACCATCAAAAGCATCATCACCAGAACCAGTAACAGGATTATAATAGCCATCTACATCATAAGCATTATTACTAGCTGGATATGGAGCGGCTGAACTTGGTTGAACGCCATATGGATTTGAGTTGTTGCTGTTACCGGTTGGGTAAGGAGTAGTGTTGGCATTATCAAATCCAGGTTCAGGTACTGGCGTGAAATTGAATTCATTATCTGTTGGATAAGGTGTAGTTCCGTAACCAATTCCATTATTATTATTGATATTATTGTTATTACTGTTACTATTTGGTGGTGAATTATTGAACGAATTAGCAGTAGTGTAACTTTCGTTACCACCACCACCGCCAGTGAAACCACTGTATGAAGAATTATTCCCATGTGGTTGAGAATTTGGTGGTAAGAAATCACCTCTGGCAAATCCATTACCACCACTACCCCCAGTATTACTATTGAAATTATTTCTGTTATTGAACGGTGGCCCATTCTTATTACTATTTGATTCAAAGTCATCAGCAGTGTATTTTTCCTTTTCATCAAACGAAACGTCGCTTTTACTATAATCATTAACATTATTAGAAGGAGGAGCAGGAGGTAAGTTCATATTTGGATGCTCACTTAATCTGAAAGCAGAAAAATCCCCATCGATCTTACCAATAGTTACGTTAGGCATATCCGAATCATTTTCCTCATCAGTATCGCTTTCAGCAAATTTCCAAGCGATAAAGAGCGTGACAATTGAAAATAAATTAACCACAGCCGCTGGGATAAGAATCCACGAGCCATAACTGACATGAGGGTAAAATATTAAGAATGAAAATATACAACAAACGGTTGCAAGTGCAAAAGTGAGGAAACAAACCAATATTTCAATTAATAAAATAGTTCTTGAATAGACTCCTGGTAAATGAGAAACGATTGCAAGTATGAATGAGACTAATGCGAAAAATGCAGCAATAGGAATAAGAATGAGAGCACTAGCTAAAGAGTCTCTAGTAGAATCGGCCATTATCCAATCAGTAGCACTTGAAAACTGAGTAACTTTATAAGGAACTGCGGCATTAGAACAGGTATAACTGCCACCCAGTTCTAAACAAGCACCAAACACCCCAAAATTATACAGGGCATATTGACCTATTGAAAGAGCAGAAACCACTGGAGCACTTATAGTATCAACTAAGAGGATACCAAAAGAGGCAAGCTGAAAGATCAAAGGGATCGAATGAAGCCCCAACACACTTTCACTCATGGTTCATAGATATAATATCTGATTATTAATCTTGGTGTGTTGAAGGAACTAATTTATTGAATGAATGAATGAATGTAATGTAGAAAAAAAAAAAATTTTTTTAATATTTTAACTTTTGGATTTTTCTGATTGTAATTTTTTTTTTTTTAAATTTATTAATTTCTCTGTTTGATCACAATAATACTTGGTTCTGTTTTTTTTCTTTTAGAAACGATCAGTTACAGTAAACAATGATGTATTTAGTATACTCTAATTTGACTCTAAAAAGTACTATCTTTTTTAGGATTTTGTGTAAGGGCAGCCAAAATATTCGTTTTTTTCCCAACTTACTAAAGGGAATTACCGAAATTTTGAAACGAATTAGAAACTTTTAAATGTGTTTGTTGTAGGAAGGGCTTTTCTTATAACGTAAGTTATTTTTTCTCCCCAGTTATATATATAATAATAGTTATTATTATGAAAGATAATATTATTGCATAATAAATAGCAAAAGATATACAAAAAATAATAATAATAATAAAATTGTTTTTAAAAAACAAAAAAAAGGGAAAATTTTTGATTATTTATTTTATTTTATATAAAAAAATTGACAATTTTCCTGGATTTTGAATCGGCACATTAATTGTTTTGTTTCGATTAATCTTTCCAATTCAGAGAGATAAAGGGATTTGGGAGATTTTGGCAAGAGTTTATTACACGGCGTCTTTTTGTTTTTGCATGTAAACAGTATGGCATGTCATGTGACACATATCCATAGACACACGGTTTGATCAATAAAGCACACATACGTAATAAATAAATAATGCCAGTTCCTTGAGAAATTAAATATATTAATATGTACATGGTTAAGCCATGAATTTATACATGGATATTACCTATATCAATAGTATAGTAATCATTATTGCAAGGGATTATAAGAAATATTGTTATAAATATTATTATACTGGAATTTATTTTTGTCTTTGGCGATGGCTTTTCATACCCGCTTTTAATGTTGTATCTTACAGAGAACTTTAATTTATGGACAATCTCTTGTTTTAATTGTCCTGAATATGTATGGTCTTTGTGTAGCCTTCCTTCAATAGTATAACTATTATTGCCAGTGGCTATTTTGTAATAGAGAGTTAACTTTTCGCGAATAAATTAGGTATTTCATCATCGTCCCAATTAAGAAATCAAAGAAATCAAAAGAAATCAAAAGAGATCAAAACAGAGGAGCTGTAATCTATATCTGTATAATAACAATGCTTTTCAAACATCGCAGATCATAACAAACATAACATGCTAAACGAACTACACGGTATAATAAGAAAAACTGTGTGTAGGGTCACATGACATATTTTTTCGGTTAATACATTGACAGGATCAATTAGTTTAGCATCAGGACTGAATATAAAATATGTATTTCATTTAAAATCGGCAAAACTATTCATTAGGTATTGTGCTTGACGATTGCAATTGCTATAGTCACTCATTTTAGTCATCATACCCATCAAAGAAAGAAGCAAATGCAGGGTATTTCTCAGGCTCGATTTTTTGCTTTCCTTTACCATCGTTTACTTTCTCATTTCCTCCCTCCTTTTTAGTGTGCTCATCATCAGATTCATTCTCGTCATCGTCATCCTCGTCCTCGTTGAAGCAAAAATCAGTCGAATCTTTTATCTGATTGATTATCTTTTCCGCTTCATTTAAATACTCTGTGTCATCAAACTTGATATTCTTCAAAGGCTTTGACTCAATAATCGCCAATAATTTCTTTCTTTTAGTCTCTAATTGCTGCTTCTCAAGGTCTGGCAATTTTGACAAGTAATCCTCTAATTCTTTCGCCCTTCTAATATTTTTAACTCTCTTCCCATCTAATGTTCTGTATTCATTATCGTTATTACGATTCTTGGATATTTTCCCTGCTTCACTTTTCAATTGTTGCCCAAACCCACCTTTACCTCCACACAAACAAATCCGTAATTGCAAGTCTAAAAAGCCACTCTCTTTGACGTTTTTAATCTCGTTAATAATCGTATCGTGAGATCTTAATGACGATCCGTCAATTAGTGTTATATTAGTTCTGCGCCTTATACTCTCTGGCAATTTGCCTAATAAGTTCTCATTAAGTTCAGGTCCAGTTATTGTTGGCTCTATTGTTTCTTTGATATCTTCAATCCCTGAAATACACTTTAAAAACACTGTCACCATTTTCTATAGTAAATTATTAATTAATTGATTAGCTTTTGTTTTTGCTTTAGAATCTGTAATATACTGAGTAAAAAAGATTCTTTTTCCCTCTCATAATATTTATTTTTTTTTACTAGAAAAATAAAATAAATTTTTTTTGCGGGAAAATACTAGTATCAATTTTTTGATGACCTCTCTATTAATGTAAATTTACACAAGATGTGGCTGTTATGAAATTAGTAAATTTATCGTAATTTATATTAATATTTTTTTAATATTAAGAATATATATAATTTTTTATTTAATTTATAAGGAAAGCAGTTTTCTAGCAACTACTAAACCTGGATATCTTTTCGTGTAAATTATCCATGATGGTGAATACTGTAATAATTCATCATAAGCCGGCAATTTCCTCACAATTTCTCCATTATCATTTATAATTTCGTCATCGTATTCACCCCAGTAACATTCTACTTGGATTCCTAATGACCCATCATCTAGTTTATCTTCGCCTTCATCATTATCATCATCAAACCATCTTGGTAACCATTGTATTCCTAAATGGTAATTCTCTTGTGTCCAATTATTCTTGTGTATTTGGAATTGGTCTATACCTTTAAAGAATTTATAGTGTTCATTACCAAAACCATCAACAAAATGTCCCGATTTAATACCATTTACATTCATAACCGTACTTTCTCCAGAACCACTAGTATTACTACTATTGTGATACACACTTAATGCTCTCACAGGTGATTTACCATATTTATAACTAAAATAACCTGTAGAGTTGAAAGTTAATACACAATGTCTGTTATCTTTGACTTGAATATTAAATTCAGCTTCATATGGCTCATATGGAGACACTGAACCAGTGGTTTCATGATTGTTTCTAATAACTTCAAAACTGATTAAATCATCATTGCCAGAAGGAACGATATTTGGAGACACGGCACTATAAGTACATTTTTCAAGACCGTTGCTTTGAGTTAAGCAAGTAACGGTTTGACCACTTTCTTTGACTGATGGAATATCTAATAAATAATCCCTGAGATACCCTGAAGTTCCATAAATATTCACAATAGAATTTTTAGTACTTTTAGCAAGATCAAGGTCAATTTCTTGATAGAATGAAACTTTCAAAGGATCATTAAAAGTAAATGGGAATTTAAAGAAAATTAAAATCAATCCACAAATTACGGCGACTCTAAGAGAAACTTGAGTGAAGAAATTTAAGTTAATGACAAATGCAAGAATTGGAATTGTTAATAATCCTGCGAATAATTTAATAAGACCAAATATTTGTTTAATAGCAGCATCACCATCATGCGAATTTTGATACATAGCTTCAAAGAGTTCTGAAGCATTTTCATAAATTAAATATAATGATAATGGCACTAAAAGGATAAATTGAATCGACCAATCATAGTTCAAAGAGTCAATTGCGGCTTTCTTAATTTTAGTACTAGCTTTCAAAAGATTTCTTTGTTCAACATATTCTGGTTCAGTAGTAGTATTGGCTAATAACGGTTGTTGTTCTGAAGATGATGCTTGTTCTAAATCTTGTTCATCATCAACATCATCATCATCAGGCTCTTCTTCTTCAACGATTCCGTCTGGAGAAGCGTTAGTTGGTTCCGGTTGTTGAGCTGTAGTATTATCCGCTTGTGAAGTAGTCACAGCAGTAGAAGTATCCTCAGATGTCTCATCAGCAGCCCCATAACTAGGAACTTCAATATAGGTGACTTTGACATCATTCTTTTTAGTCTTGAATACATGAGCTATTAGACCGAAAATTGTTGGAATAGATAACAAAATGAAAATTGCAGTGATTAACCATTCGCCAGTGTTAACACTAGGAGGCTGGGCTCTAATAGTAGTAAAAACAGTCAAACCCCAGAAAAGTATTGTAAGTTGTAATAAAATCAATAATTTTTGATCATGGATCTTAAAGAAATAATGGAAAAACTTCAATACAACAGAATTAATAATAATCATAAGACATGTGATAACTGCTAATACTAATTCGGCATTCCATGAAATTATTAAAGGATTTTCATATTGAATGAAATCAATAACCCAAGAACTAATCACATACGAAATGAAGATACTTACTGGTAAGCGGAAAATCACAGAAATTTTATGATTACCTACATTCCAAGTACCTCTTCTGGCAATAATGATTATCAATGCAATGATAATAACGGGAACCACTGCCAAAGCAATGATATTAAACACATAAAGTAAAGTGATTGGAAAACAAACGAAGTAAGAACCAAGAATATCAAAGAAAACTGCAGCATCTTCATTATCGTCGATTTCTTCTTCTTCTACCAATGCTTGTAAAAGACTCAATGAACTAGATAACATGTGATATAGTGAACCTTTAGAAGTAGTAGTGATTGAATCTCTATAAGTGTGGTACAATGAACGAGGCTTGTAGAATGCAATATCGTAACCTTTTAATCCATTTTGCATGTAAACCTTGTAATCAGTTTCACTTCTAACATATCTGTTACTGAAACCTTCTTGGAAAATTGACGATGCAAAAGGCTTTGCAACATTACGATAATATTTACTTAATCCATAATTTGATGCACGAAATAATACTGCACGACCACCAGCCCCAGTTCCTTCCAAATTAATGAAATATTCAACATCTTTAGACCATTTATGGTTGAAGAAAACTGATGCACCTAACAAACCAAATTCTTCATCATTATTAAAATTAAAAATAATACTTCTTAATGGCTTAATGTTATTTGAAACATAATAATCCAATATACCAAACATTGAAACAATCCCAACACCATCATCAGTGGTACCATAGGCGGTTGGCACACTATCAAAATGGGCTGAGACTAAGATTGGTGATAAAGTTGGGTTAGTACCTTTAATCTTAACGTAAATATTACCAGATTCAAAGTAAATAATTCTAGCGTCAGTGGCACTATCATTGAAAACATCTCTTTGCTTGAAAAAAGCAGTTGTAGGTTCATTTGCTGGATTATTATCATAATCAACTTCAATATCAATGGAGTTATTATGTATTCTTGACTTTGCTGCAATTGCTTTCACCTCGGATAATATATAATCGTGAACTTCATCATTTGCATGAGAAGTAAAAGGATGTGGCTTTTCAGAGATTTTTTGAAGTCTGGTCCAAGATGAGGTCAAATGTTTTGGTTCGGGACTAGGTACTTGTAATGAAGAGTATTCACTTAATAAATTCAAACCAATTACTAAAGCATATGTGAATATAACAAAAAAAGAAAGTGATGTTTTACGGAATTTAAATATCTCACTGACAAAGTTTTTGAATTTTTGAATAATACCAATCTTCAAAGTAGTATCACCGGTATTGGTATCGTTGCCAGGAACTAAAACAACTTTGGTAGTTCTCTTCCTAGCCATTATTGTCTTATATTATTGCTTTTTGTCTATTTTTAAATATAAATTGATGTGCTGTATTTTAATTATAAATATATATTAAAAATAATTGAATTTTCGTTTATAAGTTTTAGTTTCCTTTTAATGGATGAGTTTTGCCATTTAATTATATTTAAATTTTTTTATCCTATTTTTTTCCATCCACAATTTTTTTTACATTTACATTTCCCATTTCCATTTCCATTTTTTTTAATGCAATGAGATTGTTAATTTTGTAAGAATGTCTTTCCAATTACAGAGAGCGGAAAATTTATTTACATGATATAATAGAAAATGTATAAACTATTCCATTTCAATTAAATTTAGATTGCAAACAAATCCTCGAAATGCTATTAATGCTTATAATTTTTATTATGCCTTCAATTAAGCGATACAAGTGGCTAGCAGCAGGCAACAGTAGTACTTTGCGATGACCATCATCAAGCATCAATCCAAACTCAAAATACAAATACGACAAAAAAGTATTTTTAAACTGCAAAACATAATATCTAAGATGGTCAATAAAAGAATACAATTATATTGCAGAGGATTTAAAACATTCTTTAATAAGAAAGAAGTTAAATAATGTAAGGATGTATATATTTGATGTAAAGGCGTTTTCAATCATATAAAGAAAAAAAAATATGTTATAAAGATTCATTTCATTTACAGGCAACCTCTTAGTATAGTTCCTAAGAGGCTTCTTTTTAGCGATGTAGTAATTATTCAAAAGGTTTTTGCCACATCAAGAAATGATGAAGCTACTAAAATAACCAGAGAAACATTATCTATGAGTGGTATTAATACCTTTGTTCTTTATTTATTCTTTCTGTAATATATATATATATATCTATATACAGCAATTAATTGAGTAATGATTTTCAGATTTATTGGCTTTACTTTCTCATGATGAATTGATAATAAACTCTTAAAGATTATTTGAATATGAGTACCATTTATAGAAAATTAAAGATAGAGAAGTGAAAGAATCTCTTCTTCAAGTGATGAAAAATAAAAAGAATACATGTAACAATACCTTATATCACTTAATAGTGTCTGAAAGAACAAACTATTTAAAAGTGTCTAGCGCTATTATCCAAAGTTCAAGAAATACTCTTGTACCAAAATCCAGATATATTAGTGGCTTTAGGATTGAAAATATAAGAAAAAAAATTTAAATAATAAAGTAATAATTCATCTGATTCAGCTCATTGAAATAATTAAATTTTATTTTTATCTTATCACTATTTTACTTTAAAATAATCTATTTTATTTTTCATGTATCAACTTATCAACAATATCTTAACAAACATTTATTAAAAGAGAATAAAAAGTTTATTCAGAATAAGAAATTAACGACGGAAAAAAAAGAAAGAAAGAAAGAATAAATTTTTCAGAGTTTGGTTATCCGAAACTTTAGAAACTTTTTAATATTTTTTTGATATTTTTTGCCACCAAGAGTTAATATAAAATGGATGATAATTCCGCAGCTTTCTTCATCATTCGTTATCGTTGGCTATTACCTATAAATCAATTTTTTTAGGAAATCTTATAGAAATACATAGAAAGAGAAAAATGATCGACTCTGAAGAGGAATTTCCAGTGAAACTTTATGTTTACGATCTATCGCAAGGAATGGCAAGAGCAATGTCATCACAGATAATCGGTGTACAGATAGAAGCAATTTATCATACATCTTTGGTCGTTTATGGGAAGGAGTATTTCTTTTCTAGAGGTATAATGTCCTCAATTCCGGGGAAAACAATATATGGTCTTCCAATAGAAGTGATAGATTTAGGCAAATCATATATATCCGAGGATATCTTCGAAGAATATTTACATGATTTACGCAAAGAGTACCAACCCGAGAGTTATGATTTATTTAAACATAATTGCAATAATTTCTCAAATGAGGCTTCTGAGTTTCTTTGTGGTGAAGGCATTCCTGCAAAAATTATTAACTTGCCTGAAATTGTTTTGAGTACTCCAATGGGCCAAATGTTTAGCCAAATGCTATCGCAACAATTAACAACTTATGCAACATCAGTAGGACCAAACGATCATCAAGTTTAACTATATATACCGTAATATTAATATAAATTGATTATTTAATAACTAGCTGTGCTCTTTTTGAAACATTCAAACGTATATGTGTATTATATATATATTATATATATACATAAAAAAGGGTAAAAACTCAATGCATGAGGAAGAAAAAATTCTCAAGGAATATATATACATATTGATAAGTATAATGATAGTGATAATAATTACAACTATTAATCAACAAACTTATAAATCTTTAACTAAGTTTCTGAATTTTTGTACTTCATCCCAACAATTTAATGGCTTATCTGAATTCTTCTTAAGACATGAAATAACACCTTCTCTAGCTGATTTAATATTTTCATTTTCATTTTTAGTGAGTCTATCTTGAAAATATTTGCTTTTAGAAATTTTAGTTAAATTTTCAGTTATCTTAGTTAATTTTTCATCTAAAGAAGCCGATGAAACCAGTTTATCGTCATCTGGAGTAGATGTTTTCAATTGAGCAGTTATTTTTTTGTCAATACTTTGAGTGGCAGATTTTTTTAAAGCATCTAATTCTTTAGAGACCTGTTTTTTAATATGTCTTTCTGAATATTGAGAACGTGCGTAATTAGACTCATCATAACTTTCAAGTTGATTTAAGAATCCAGGAGTGAAGTCAACTGGAGTTGCTGGAACGAAAACCTTAGTTTCTGAATTAGACGCCATTTTTATTCTTATTGTAACTTATTATTATATTGAATATTAATATTAAACTAATGGTTTCACTTTTAGTAAAGTCAATATTAATATGAACTTATTCTAGACAGTTTATAATTTTTTTTTAATTTTCCCAATTTTTTTCTCATAAATCTTACTGGGTGAAAAAAAATTGAAAAAATAAAAAAGAACTCTGATTATGTAAGATATTACATAATATAACGAACTTGATTACACCGCTGTACAGCTCATAATATATCAAAACCATTCAATCATTTATAATAATTATTCATATGTTAACTAATTAAATATAACAAATTAAATTAATATAATGACTAAATTAAATAATTAATGAAAAAAAAAAAAAAAAAAAAAAAAAAAAAATTAAAAAAAAAAAAAAAAAAAAAAAAAAAAAAAAATTGTATGTATTTTAAGATTAAAAAAGTTCCAACATTCATTATAAGATGAATCTAGTCTCTGTATTAATATTAAGAACATTTTCACTGTGAATAATTAAACTGTCAAGATATCTCAAAGATGTTCTAGCGTGGTTAAAATCAGGAGCAATAATACTTAATTTCCAATGGAAATCACGGTAATAATTGACTAATTCTTGTTTATCAGTCTGTAACATACTTATTTTATTAGCTCTATTCTTATTATCATCATCTGCATCAGTCTTTTCACCAAATAATTCAAGTTCCATTTTGATAGTCCTAACTAAGAGACATATTAAAGTTCCAATAAAAATGAAAGATTTTTTAGTGTTTAATAACCAAAAAGATTCCAAATTGTATGGTTTAAGATTGAAAAGAAATTGGTAAATTAGTAATCTAAGGAAATCTTTGATTTCTACTCTAATAACTTCAAATTTATTCATAATATCTATAGGGATAGTTCTAGAAGTTTCTAATACTTCTATGTATTTATTGATAATACGCTTGTAAATCAATAAAACTAACGTGTAGTATAATAAATTCAATGAACCATTAGACATTAAAGAAAATCTTTTATAATCTGGGTAAGAAGTGTCACTTTTATTAGAAACCGATGGTGATAACTCTGTGTTTGAAAATCTTCCTGAATTACTATCACCACCAGTAGCCATATTTTTATCAGAAAATTCTGATCTAGCCTCATCCTCCCCAGATAAATTTTTGGAGCCTGAGAGAGAATACGTTGTCGCAGGAATACCAGATGATGTTGGTTCAGCAAGTTTCAATATTCTAGGTAAACCAAGGAACCACTTTCTTAAGTTCTGAATTAAAGGAGTGCTCTTTGAGTAAACTTGATAAAAGTCATCTTGAATTAATGATTTCAACGAATAAAGATTATTCAAGATGTCATCTACATAGATCGAAAGATTCATATTTTCAATGAAAATCAAATTGATTAAAAGTCTAGTATCAGTTTCATCATCAAGGACAATATTATCTTGATCCACTTCTGGCTCAAACTGATCCAAAATCAATGGTTTGAATACCTCATGCTTTGATAATAATTCATTTTGTCTTAAAACTTCAATGGTATCAATATCAGTTAAGAAATCATTGAATTTTAATTTCTCTACAAACCAATTATTTTGCAAATCTATCAAACTTGCCTTTCCTTCAAATAATGAATAAAGCTTATCATGGAAAATGACAGCCCATGATATTATCTTTCGTAACTTTCTTTCCCATTTAGGGATGTTTTTCCAATCTTTACAAGACCAATTAAGTCCCATTTCCTGCGCATAAGTTGTAATGATAGAACCAATTTTCCATGAAGAGCTTGTATATGGGTTATCAATATGAAAACTATAATTCATTAATAATAATAACGCTTGGATAACAGAGAATTTCGGAGTCTCGTATAAATTATCTTGCATTAATGAAATAGCGATTTTTTCTAATTTAATAATATCGGGTTTCACTTTAGACTTTTTGATCTTTGATCCCTTTTGCTCTCCATCATTAGAATCTAACTCCCACCAATTTAACGCAAGTAAATATACACTGACCAATAATAAAGGATGAATTTCTCTATAATTTCTACAATAACGTTCAAAGAAAACATGCTTAGATAAAATAGGGAAAGTTGGGTGAACAAGGCGACAATATAAATTCATTAAATAAGTATTATTCTCTCCGACTAATTCCTCAATTGCATCACATTGTAAGTATTTTAAATTAATGAAATCATCATCATCATCAGTAACTTGAAAATATATCTGATTATTTAATCTTCTAATAATCTTCTGTCTATCCTGCTGATGAGATAAAGGATTATTAATTGTTTTTATAGCACCATCATACTTTATACCCAAAAGATTCTTCTCAATAACATATGATTCCCCAAGAATAGTAGTAGATTTAGCATTTAAGAGAGATAAAGAACGAGTCATTGCAGTAGGCTCATTAAGTAAACTATAATCTTTCACAGGCTTTTCAATAGTACCATCATGATTAGATAATAAATTAACTTTGCCATTAGCTGGAAACATGCTTAATAAATTTTGTGAGTAAGTACAAATCAATTTCTTTTTCTCACATTCAATACATGATGAATGACTGTCAATTTTTATACATTTTGATCTTCTCTTTTTGCAGTTATCACAAGGCTTTGTTCTTTGAGATTTATTCTTGTTAGTAAATTTATTTACTACTGAATCATCACTTATTAATTTAGACACACCTGATAAAGAGTTAATATTGTTAAAAAGAAAGATTTTTTCATTATCATATTGACATGCTTGATTTCTCTTAGTACACTCAGAACAATTTTTAGTATTTTCTGGAATGAAGCATCTTGTTTTTCTTCTACGACAAGCATCACAGGGACGGAATCTAGTCTTCTTAGCTACCTTTAATAGCGAACTACCACTTGGCTTACGTTTTAAGAATCTAGCACTTGTTTCCGATTTCCCACCATTTTGCAAATCGTTATCAGTATTTTCGCTATTTTTGTTATCTCCATTATTGACATCAGATGTAGCAATTTCAGGTAATTCAAGACTATCTAAACTGACAGGCTCTTTAACCTCTGTGGTTATATTATTATTATTAATATTCATGTTCAATACTGGTGATATAGCCTCACCACTATTATACATTTGCTGGAACCGCAGCAGCAGCAGTAGCATTTGTAATTGCTGTTTGGGTATGCCAGCCATCCCTTGTGGTTGTCTTAAGAAGTTATCCAGCACATTCATATTGAAGTTAGAAGATGTATTAATACCGTTAGCAGAATCTTCTGGAGTATAAGGCAAAGCACTTGAAAGAAATGCATCAAAGTTAATATTATTGATAGTACGAAAGTAGTTTGACGGGAATACGTATGAGCTGGAGTGAGTGGAACCTGGTGATTGAGAATTATTAGAACTTTCATCTGGAGAATCAACAACACCATTAGAAGATGTTCTTCCAGTTCCAGTAGATATAGGCCTATTTACTTGATTATTATTTGTATTAATTGAACTATCTACCGGTATGGCGGCAGATGCTGGTGCTGTTGGAACCATTACATTTATTTTATCAGTATTATTATTATTATTATTATTATTTGCAATTGTGATATCTATATTATGAATATTATTAGGACGAGGAGTATCCCCGAAGGCTTGAGGAGTATTAATACTTTCTATATTTAAATTATTACCGCTGAAATTTTCATAACCAATTGGTATATCTTGAGGAGCTACTGGTGTATTTATTGGATAGTAGCTCCTTTCAATGTCTGATTCATCCATTAAAGAAAAAAAAAAAGTTAATAGTATGAAGTAAGAATTTGATATAAAAATCTAAGGATCAGACGACAGCGAAAAAAACAAGAAAAAAAATTTTAAAGAAAAGATAAAACTGTTTTCAATAATAAAAGAATAATGTATTAGTCCAAATATCTTATTGATTTTAATTTTATTTGACTCTTGATATTGATGTTAATATTAATATTGAAAGTCAAATGATTTAATAATAAGATAATCAGTTTTATCAATCCAATCATAATATTAAAAATTAAATTTTTTTAGAAAAAATATATATTTTCTTGTTCTTAAAAAAAACATACTTTTTTTCCCTTACAAAAAAAAGAGCCATCAAAGGAAATTTATAATAGATTCTTGTTTGATTTGTAATATTTATTTATTAGCTTGCTATTAATAAATTGCTTAAAAATATATCTACAATGTGAAATTTCCTTATAATTGATAGATTTGATGGCCCTGCACCTTATTAAGAACCATATGCAATCAATAGCATGCCAATTATCTGTTAGAATATAGATATAGCTAGATACATAAATGAATAGATAGATACATAAATGAATAGATAGATAAATGTAGAATCTTTCCATCTAGGGACATAAAAAAGATACTAGTTGCAAAGATTGTTTGTTATATGAGAATGGGCATATCAAATTATCAGAGACATAAATAAGCAAGATTGGGACAATTCTTTTTTATAAGCACCATACAGTTAATCTGTTAGTGTTACAACAAATTATTTCTTTATAAAAAATAGGCCAAACTTGAAGCCCTAATAGCAAAACATAAGTCAATTAGCGAAATCTGTATGTTAATGTTAATATTACAATCAAACTTATTGCCTATCTAATAGGAGCTTTGGTTATTTTTTTCAAGATATATGATCTAATGTCAAACTATGGAAAAAAAAAAAGAAACAAATAGTATCACTATAATTGGACTTATTGGACTTGCTTTATCTAGTGTAAGTATGCATTGAAATGCTTGAAGTTTCGGTATAAAATATTTATTACGTAAGAATTTACATTCTCTTGCAGCGGATATAATCATATTAGGAAATACTATTTTTTATTATTTTTTGTGTTTTCTCCGAATATATTTCCAAATGGCGACGTAAATATATATGCAGATATCATGTTATTAACACGTAATACAACGCTTACATACATTACTCATCTAATTTTTGCTTTGAGAATTTTTTTTTCAGTGTTTATTTTTAACGCGCCCCAAGGTCATCGATGCTTACTATTATTTATATTATAAAGCAAATATTTCATTATTATCATCATTATCATCATTATCATCAACATAATTATAATTATAATTATTATTGTGATTTATTTTAGCTTTAATATAAATATTAGATATTTATATAACACAACTTTTAATAATGATAGAAACGATAGAGACTATTGTAGATGACAAGAATCGATCTCCATCCTCATCAGAACAATTACCTAATACAATAGAAGGTGCTTTAGGGTTGACACCGTTGAAATATTTGATCCCTACTCAAGATAGTAAGTAGTTCATTTATTTAACTTACTCTAATTCATTATTATTATTAGAATATTTACTTTTTTTTTAAAAAAAATTAAGCGCCATACCGTATACTAATAAAAATTATAGTTGCACCATTATCATCATCTTATAATTTATCTTTACCCCAAATAAGAGTATTAAATGGATCCTACAGTAAATCTATGCTAAAGCAGTTATCAAAAACATCGTTAGAATCTGTTTCTCCTATTGTTAGTTTTATTAAAGAATTGGTTCAAAATGAAGATTCGTTACATTTTACAGATATAGACTTCAAAGAACCATTTTCGATACATAGTGATCTTATTTCAAAAAAAGATAAACCATCAAATAAAGTAGTAACTAAATTGTTAAATAGTATTGAATCTGATATTGAAAAAAAGGTATTGATGACTATTCTTGATTCAGAAGCTAATTACGAAAAATCCAATGTTTCCCAAGGAATAAACAATAATTCAAAAATATTATCAGATATTACAAATGAAATTGTTGAACCTATAAAGAAGAAACAAAGAGTGTCTATCAAAGTTGACAATAAACACCATAATAATAAAAATCTTGAGAAAGTTGATAATTTGTTCATTAAAATTAATGCAAAAATACTTGAAGATCAAGCTCTTAGAGATTTTAAAAATCTTATAGATGAGATTGGATTAGATGACTCGCAAATTGATTTGGATATACTCGAAGAGTATTTTACCTACACAATATTTATTAACAATAAGAATTCTGATACTGGAGATATAAGTATGGATCTAATTAATACGGATTTATTTGTTCTTTCTGAGCCATTATTAATAAAAATTGAAGATCTTTTGAATAGAATATTTACTTATGAAAATCGAAACTCAAATATTAATACAGGAAAGGTTATTCAAAATATTGGAAAAGGAGACGATCCTGATCAGACCGTGGATAATGATCCATATGATAATAAGAATTTGGATTATCATTATTTGACAAGGATAGAGATTCTATGCGTGAAGAGTGTTGAAATTTGTTTTGAAAAAGACTGGCATTCTCTTATTTCAAACTTTTCTCATGATGACATAGAAGAGTTTTTATTTGATTTAATGTTGGCAATTAATGCTTTACGATCATGCTCAATTATTTTAACAATATTTCTTTCAAAGAGAAAAGAACATAATCTATACTTAGAAGAATATATTGCACCTGTTGTGTCCTTTATTTACAAGTTTTCTGAGGATGTTATATACCCTCTTATTAATAACCAAAACTTACCTAATATTGATCTGCTAAGTGATTATACCAAAATTAAATCACATTTCAGCAAAATTAATAATTTGTTAATACTGTTGTTCAAGAAAATTGATTTATACATCAATATCAATAATCTGACAAATAATAAAGATCTCCATATTTTAACGTTAAACGAAGTATTAGTGACAAAATTAGAATACTTATCATCAATGATGATTTTCTTGCAATCGAATAATACTAATAATAGCTCAAGAGGATTTAGTAATGTTATAAGCGAAGATGCTTTGCAGTTTTTTAGAAATTCTTTCTTGAATATTATAATTTCCATATTTCGCAACTATGACAATCAAAAGAATTTTATTCTTGAGGAAATTTTAAACAATTTCAATGTTCAAAAAATGTCTATTAATAAAAATGATGCTCGTCAATTTAAACTTAACACAAAAAGCGTTAATATTCAATTATTCACTGTGTTAATATTACAGCTAATCCAAAGTTATCAAATTTTTGATTTATCATTAAATTTACCAATATGGAGAGAATTCTCGTTTAAGAATGCATATACTGATACTTTTCTGACTAGTTCTTTTTTAGAAGATATCCAAATTAAAAAAATCAAAATTAATTCAAAAGACAAATCTGCATATTTCCAAGAGATTTTAAGATACCGTGAATTTTTGTCATCAAAGGAGGAATCGTGTAACGAAGTCTGCAATCAAATATCATCATATATTATCAACAAACTATCTAATGATTCAGAGTCTCAAATTAAAACTTTGATCGAATTATTTTTACAAGATTTATTAAATATAGTTGACCTGCCTGAATGGCCTGGTGCTGAAACTTTACTTTACACATTTATGACTACTTTGATGTTTGTTCTTGAATCAGGAAAATATTCATCACCTGTTGAAACTTTTTCCTTAGAAATGATGGGTCTAATTGGAGCAAAAATTCTTTCTTTAAGAAAAGATAACGAATATTTGGAATCTAACGAAAGAAATGATTCTTCTTATTTGAGAAAAGATTCGGATTATCGATATTTCAGTAGAGTTATGAGCTCATATAATGAAACTATTAAGTATTTGCTATCTCTGAATTCCGAGTATTTCAAATCTTCTCAGAAATCATCAGGGCCATCTTTTCTTATGTTCAAATGGTTTGTAATTTTAGAGTCATTTAATCAATCATTCATAGAGCAACCATTGAAAGAAGCTATAGAGGAAGAAAAAGATACAAATGAAAAGAAAGGATTGCTTGATGGCAATGTTCAACTAACTCAAATGCAACAAAAATTAGAAAATATTAGATTGCAAAGAAAGGTTGAGTCTGATTTAATAAAATCTTCTGAAAAGTACAAAACATTTCACCAATTCTACTGTGAGACTATGGAAAAATTTACTGACGATACTTTCAAATTTACGATGGAAAATTTACTAGCACCTACAGTGAATAGTATCAATGAATTGCCAAGTGAACAACAATTATCACCTTTAAAAAAGGATTCAGATATAAAGTTGTCATATAATATAAACCATGAGTCATTATCAGAATTATACAACAACATTCTTATTTCTCAAAGATTGCTAAACCTTCATAATGAATTTTCATCATTAACAATCAAATACGTAACACATAATAAGATCAAATCAAGAACAAGAGCGATA
Source organism: Saccharomycopsis selenospora (assembly GCA_030583325.1). Lineage (NCBI taxonomy): Eukaryota > Fungi > Ascomycota > Saccharomycetes > Ascoideales > Saccharomycopsidaceae > Saccharomycopsis > Saccharomycopsis selenospora. Next base: position 207,548 of record JAJMHY010000021.1, read on the forward strand.
AAGAACTTGGCATTAATCACAAAAGTTGATCCATCATTTATATTAATTCCTAAGGTCAAAGAAGTTGTCCTGGCAAGATTCAGTGACTCTTCTCCACTTGTTAGAGATGCTGCTTTAGATTTACTTTTGAATTACGTAGAATCTAATCCAGGGATAGTTAAAGATTTTCAAAAATTCCTTATTGATAGATTAGTTGATAATAATGCCAGTGTCCAGAGAAAAATTTTGAAATCTATTCAAAAAATATATTCCCAGATTGATGGAAATGGAGATCCAGATATTGAGTATGGATTGAAGGTTACATTAATTGAAAATTTGTTAAAAATAACTCATCATGAAGATGATTCTATAGTTGAATTGGCTGTGAAGAATTTACTTGATATATGGTTTACTTCTGTCTTCACTGAATTGACTAAGCCTATTAAAAATGATTTTATTATAACTAAACTTATTATTACAAAGGCTGAAGTAATTGCAGACATGTTACACAATGACGATAGAAGTTGGGATCTTTTTGTTGAATTTTTGGAGAAATATATTTTTCATAGTTATGAAAGCAGGCTATCTCGAAGAAAAGCAATAGAATTTAATATTGATCGGTCACAACTTCTGCTGGTTTTGAATGCTTATGTTGAAAAATTAATTGATTATATTGTGATTCATGACAGTAAACTTAAAATTGAAGAATTAGATGACGATGATTTAATTGACTATAAGAGAATTGAAAAATTTATGGGTATTTTGTCCATTTTTAGTACATGTGATGGTAAAATAATTAATCAAGATCAATTAACTTCGCTACAGTCGTATATTACTGATGAAGTATCTACTGGTAATGATATATGCTACTATACTCTTTTGATATTTAAAAATTGTTTAACATCACTAACATCTTTACGTCCCCAGTTTTTAAAAGAATGCCAGTTTTCACTTTTAAAGAGATTGACTAAGTTCAATTCTAAAGAGTTAAATGAAGCGATGAGCTGTGTGTGGACTTTATGCACTATGAATAATGAAACACATAAACTAGCTAGTGCATGTGTTTCTTGTGTTAAACTTTTGAGACCTTATGTGGAGAAAGCGAATCATCATCCTGAATTAATTAACCCGAATGATCCTAAATTGATTAAGCTTCTATATCTTATTGGCTCCTTTGGAAAATGTGGGAATTTTGAACGAAACAGAAAAAGTTTTCTTGATAATAAAATTGGTTTAAGAGAAAATGAAAGTGTCACTAGTGTCTTAACAAAATATATCATTTCATTCACCAAAAATGAAATTGATATTAAAGTCAAAAGAGTTGCAATCAAAAACTTGCTATATATTTGCAGCAGTCATGCAAAATTATTCATATCTCTGTTAATATTAAAAATACTTGACCGAGAATTTGATGAAAGTGAAAAACTAGACGAGCAATCTATAGAAATCAAAAAAGTGATAGCAAAAGGAATCACTGATTTTTTATTGAATGAAGATAAATTATCAACTAAGAAAGCTGGACTTGATACTAAAACAGCAAGTGAAACAAAATTAGATGTTGATGTGTTTCATGGCAATTATTCTTGGACTCATGAAAATGATGGTGTTTGTGCTTCATTGGTTCAAAGATATATCTTAAAAGTATTAGAGTTATGCTTGGCTTTACCAAAAAGCAAAGATTCAATTGTGTTTGTGAGGTTTTTACATATTGCTATTAATCAAGGTTTTGCAAATCCAAGATTGTGTATCCCTACAATAATTTCCTTGGAGATGTCAAATAATAAAATCATTAAGAATATTGCTATTGAGTTACACAAAATTCTACACACAAAGCACGAATCTTTAATTGAATCATCATATGTTGAAGGATTAAGACTTGCCGCTAAATACGTGCAAACTTTAAATTTATCGTCATATTATTATTTCAGGAAATATTCTAATTATGTGAGCTACATGAAACCGTTTTACAATATCATAGCAACATCAAGATCATCTAAAAGAAAAATGTTAATTTCAGTATGCAAATCACTCAAATTTAGAGTTGATCATGCAGATTTATCAACTTCAAAGGAATATCTCACTTATATTTTGTTTCTAATCACTGGTCTTTCAAGAGTGGAGTTTACTACTTTAGAGGAATATTATATTGTTGTCAATGGTATAGATAATGTTTTGTCAAAGGAAGGTGTCAATTTACAATATGAATTAGAATTAAAAAATTCGTATGGTTCAAAATCTGGCAAAGATCATAATGAAAAAGAGTTGCATGAGCGTGAAAGACAAGTATACATATCTCAAAGTTTCTGCTGTTTGTTGAGGTATAGAAACTTGATTGCAAAATGCTATAATATACCTGAAAGTAAACTCAAAGAGTTTAGTCTCACCAAGGTTGCTATGGAACTAAGACAACCATTAAAGAATCATTTTGATAATTTGTCTGTAGATTTAAGTGATCTCTTTTTGGAAGTTCCTATCAATGAAGTAACAAAAGTAGAAAATTTTGAACAGTTAAAGGAACAATTTATTGATTTATTATCTATTTCTCCTTACGATATTGAAACACATGAAAATCTTGAGGCTGATGATCCTGATATAGCGAAAAACAATGGATCTGATATTGATGATGAAGATGGCACTATTATGTGATTTTAATAAAAAGAAAAAAATATAGCTATTACATATATATAAATAATGATCACTATAATGTTTATTAATAAATATAATTTATGGCAAAGTGTAAATGCAAGATATAAAAAAAACTTGAAAAAAAAATAAATAGTAACCAAATGTATAATTTTAAAAAAAAAGTATTCATTTTGGAATCAAAGGTTTCCAATCATTAAGAGATTTTGTCAAACTATCTGTTGATGGCTTCGTAGTTTCAACGGCAGGAGGTTTACTATTATTAATATGAAGAGTGCTTTCTGCAATTGGAGAAGAAGGATGGCCCGCTAAATTCTTTGGTTTCTTTGGAACCAATGGTGCAAGCGGCTTGTTAGAAGTAATAGGATGAGTAGAAGTAGAAGGCTTCTTAACAATGTTAGGTGATGAAACTACCAGCATTGGCGTGACAGGTTTGTTAGATGGTTTCAAAAGTAAAGATTGAGAAAATCCTGGTGGGTATGCATTTTTCTTTGGAGTTTCTATTGTTGGACTAACTGTTTGAGTAGGTATTTTGGAACTAGATCCAGGTCCAGAAACTGATAAGAGATTTGCTGTTAATGATGCTGATTTATTTTGCGCTGCTGCGGCTTGATTCTTTAATTTTGATTTTTCAAGTTCTTGAGACATTGCAGCTAATGTCTTCGGTTTTGGGGACACTGGTGGAGGAGGAACCTTTTTGACATGTTTGTTCTTTGGCGTTAATATAGAAATAGAAAAACCTGGTGGAGGAGATACTGCTTTAGTAGGAGTTTGAACAGCAACTTTACTAGTATCTTCGGCAATTGAAGCTTGGGTTAATGAAGCCTTTCTTGAAGCAGGTACAGGTGGTGGGGATATTAAGGTGGCTGACTTGTGAGATTCGTCAATAGTTTTCAGTCTTCTAGGCGGAGGCGGAGGTGGAGGTGACAGATTAATCAGAGATGTAGATGAATGAATCAAATCATTATCTAATACATTACCCATTAAATCAATAGAAGAATTATTATGACGAGAGAATCCATTGGTAGCATTACCATTAGTGTATCTACTACTATTGGAATTAGCAACACCTTCTAACAAATTGCCGGTTGAATATGACGCAATAGTATTGGATCTTTTAGGGAGATTCATCTTTGAAGATGAAACATTGTTGACAATATCAATTAAAGAAAAGCTGGCACTTGAATCCATAGATGATGAACTCTTATAATCGTTATAAAAGTCATTGTACATTTTAGATTTGATTTCATCATTAATGAATTTAACCAGTCCTTCAAAGAGACAGTAAACTGGCTTATGATCAGAAAACATAACCTCTTGGATTGCATCATAGGCTAATGGAGTAAGTCTGCCTCTGTATAAAACACGATCTGTCCAAGAAGGGACTCTTTGTTTTTCTGATGAATCATAATTGTTGGTTTGATTATCATATTTATAGGTAGGCTGGAAAGTGATTTCTTTTTCTTCAAACATCTTAAATGCTCTTTTAGATTGTATTTCATTGAGTAATTGATCATTAGCTAAAAGACGAGTATAATCCTCAGCTGCAATAGCGGCACGAACATCTTCGTTAGAAAGGTTAATTCTATAATTCAAATCACCTAACCAAATAACATTATCATGGTCAAATACTCTACCACCTCTAGAGAAATAAATACTGTCCAAGATCGACGCATAATCATTACGTCTTTCTAGTGTAGCAGATTGTCCCGATGCTAAATGACTGTTAATAGCACAGAAACTGGTTGCACCAACGTTAAATCTAATTGCAATAGCACCTTTGTTACCGGCCATACCACCAAGACCAGTTTTTTTAGTATAACCTTCAACTTGAGTAATATATGGAGCTAAGTCTTTTTTCACAAAAAAAAGAATTAATAATGATGTCATTTGTTCGGCACGCATAAGTGTGTATCCCAGATGTCCTCCATCAACTTCAGATGTATGGTTTAATAATTTATTGATCGTCTCACGCCAGTCTTTACTTCTACTATAATCAGAATTTAAAATATTGGTAGCCGTTAATTCCACAACTTCTTGAAACCCGACAACATAGATATCTGGCTGATCTTCGTAGAAAAATTCATTATTAGGTAATATCCATTCAGCTAAAGACTCAAAGTCACGAATACCATTAACACCATTAATAGTAAGGCCATTCAAGTTAAAAGTACCTGCAAAAATTGTCTTCACAGATTCACGAGTAAACTTAGTACTGAGCTTTTGTAATTTGGCCTCTACATTTTCATTGATTGGATCATATAATATAACTGGGCGTTGACCTGGGACTCTTCCAAGCAAAGTATCAATTGTTACTTGTTTACTTTTATCAACAAAATTGTTTTGATACATTCTAGTAACAGATTTGGTTGCATCTGAAAGGAATAAGCCAATAGTCATTTTACCAGACCTTGAAAATGATGATTTAAGAGCATTAGTACCTGTATAAATTTGAGATATTTGATCACCATTGTCAGCCCATAAAGAATTATGCAATTGCATTATTTCATTTTGGTTCAATCTGTTTGAATTTAAATTATAATCTTCAAGAATAAGCTGTAAAATTGCAGATGAAATAACTTGCTGGATTAAATTAGTACGATCCAAGCAATCCAAACAATTAGTTCTGAAAATACCCAATTGTTCTGTTCTAACTTTATTCACGCTGAAATCATGGGAATAATAACCAAAATTTTCCACAGAAGTTCTTAAAAGACTGAGAATTCTATTAGCAGAACTGTAATTACCACCTTTAGTTTGCTGATGGAAATCAAATTCTGTCAATAACGTATTTTGATCATTCACAATGGAATCTGGTGCACGTTTTGATAATTCTATTTGATCTCTGTATCTACGAGATAATTCGATTTCTGAAGATCTTGTTGAAAGTAAATTCACCACATGAACGATACCATATTTCTTGATTAAACTTGAAAAATGTTTTAAGAAAACTGGTTCAGTAGCTTCTTTAGATCTTGTGATCTGAACTTTTGGAGTCGACAATGATAATTGAGAGTCTTGTTCCCAAAAGACCGGGATTGATCCTCTAATTTGACAATAAGAACAAATAAGTTTGTCTTGAATATATAATATAATTTCTGTCTCCACAAAATTTGCAACATTACCCTCATCATCAATCCCACGGGCATTATAACGAGTTCCAGCACGTTTCCAAGATTGACGTGAGATAATTGAAATATTGGCATCAAAATCTTGAATATGACTGGTTTGAGTCTTTGCAAAGCCTCTAATGACAGTGGTTAAGAATCCATTAGTATCTAATACATGTCTAGTGTCATCATTTGCTTTATTTCTAAATTGAATCATTTCATTCATCATAAAAGAATTCCACATATATTCTTCATTGTAAGTATCATAACTTAAGGAATCATCAGATATCCCTCTAGTTTGAATATTATTGGTTAAATCAAAGTCTGCAGAAAAATAGAAAGAGCCATCAGTTAAAAGTTTTTTCATATCATAACAAGGGTGTTCAGAAATCAGAGGATCAACTAATCCACCGTTATTAAGCCCGTTATTTATAGAAGTTGCACTGACGACATTTCCATTAGCATCGTATATATCATTTGCAGGCCTAGACATTTGAATATTTAACTCATCATATCTTGGATCATTAAGACAAAAAAATTCAACATTCAAAATCTTGTTAACTGATTGCTCTTTGATAGGGTTCGCAACTTTATAAGAAGATGTAATAGTCGCAAGAAATATCAATCCATTCACTTCGATTAACCCAATAAATCCATGGATATCATGGTACAGTAACGTTTTCAAATTTGAATTCTTAATAGAATCTTTTGAATCAAGTTCAACAAGACATCTGGCCTTACCCTGGTTTGAATTAACAAATTTGAATAATAAGGCGTGAGATGACGATGTAAGAATAATTGTTCTTGGGTTCTCTTTGAGGAAAATCTTCATGGCTAATTAATAACGTTTAATGATAATAATGCTCCACTAAATTGAAGATAATAAAAGAACTGAAATCAAAAAAAAAAAAAAGTAATAAGCAAATTGTAACAAGAACAAGAACAAAAATAAATAAAAGAATATTAAATTATGATAATCAATAACAGCATTCAATAAAGTTGAAAAAATTAATTATCAATATGATCTTGATGGATTCTTGGAAGTGAAACTAGCGAAAAATATCTGGAACAATATAAAAAGAAAACAAAAAACAAAAAAAAAACAAAAATAATCCTTGACGCTCTTTCAATTAAAATAAATATTAGTAAAATATTCCAAAGTAAAAGTAATTAAATATTAAAAATAATGATATTGTCACCTAAATAGTAATAATTAATCAATGAATTTTGAATCAATTCAAAAAGACGACAAAAAAAAAAAAAAAAAAAAAAAAAAAAAAAGACTGGGAATTTTCGGTTTACAATTTTTTTTTTCTGCCATGTGACCTCTTTCTGTAACAAAAAAAAAATTGAGAAAATACTCCAATGATGCCAAAAAATGGTCACCTTTTGTTAAAATGTTTTCATCTATAAATAGTCAAACTCGGACAATACGTCACTACTAAAAATTTAATATAATATTTTGAAAAAAGAGGAAAAGTGTGAATTAGTTATTACCTTCTGTAAAAGTTTGAAGTAAAAATACATATAAATTATATATGTGTTTTTATACTTATTTAAACCTAAAGCTTTATAGGATACGTTACAACGTATTCTATTGATACATGTATATATATATATATATATTAACATATATGATAAATTAGAAAAAAGGGTAAAATATCATATTAAGAAAATTACATAAAATCAAAGCATTTGAATAATATGAAAAAGAATTAAAATTAAATGAATTAAATAATTAATTAAATGAAAGAAGAAATGAAAAAAATAATGCAATAAAGAATTTTTAAAGAAAATTATACTATATATGGTATCTTGCAATTATCATCAATAAAATCAAATTTCATCACGGATTCTGAGAAATTCTAAATATGAGCTTTTAGTTTTAGCTCTGCATTTTTTGCCATAAATTATCATTGGCAAACAAAGCATCATAATGACAAAATCAATAATTGCAAGAATTATATAAGTGTTAGTTGTTCCCATTGCATCAAGCCATGGTGAACATGCAAATGTGAAGATACATCCAATCATGTTATTGATAATAGCTACTCCTACCATACCTTCGATAACCATCTCTGGATAAGCATCCATAAGATAACTCATAGAGATATCACCGGCACAGCCCCAACCAAATCCAATAAATCCAAGACCAACATAAGTAACAGGCCAACTATATCCTTTTCCTGTTCCAATTCCAAACATGAGTAAGCCAATCGGAGAAACAATAGCAGCTACAAATATGAAGTATAAACGAAATTCTGCTTCATATATCCCATTATTCTTTCTAGCTATCATTAAGACAACTTTATCCAATAATCCACCAGCATAAATGCATCCAATGACAGCACCAATTAATGTTGGAACGTTCATTATAGCAATTGCCTTTTTAGAGTAATTCCATGGTAATCCACTATATGCATCATCTTCAGTTGTCAAATAAAATGTTAAAAATGCATCCTGGGCACCCCACATTAAGCCAGAGAGAATAACAGCTGGAAATTTAAAAATTCTAAAAATCATTTTCAATTGTAAGAAATACTGCTTAAACCCATATCCTTTAATATTAGTAGCTGGGGTTATAAGTTTTATGTTTTCCCAATAACTTTTTGGTTTATCATGAATTCCTCTATCCATCCTCATAAGATCATTTTCTTCCATAGAGTGAGTTGAATTTGATGATGTTTTACTATTACCTCTATTATCTTTATTGTTACTTTCTGGTTTCTCAATTACTGAAAATGATTCTGCGAAAAGGGTATCAGGTGTCAGTGAGGTGTTGCTAACGATAGGAATTGCGGTAACAGAAGCAAAAGTAACTTTAGTGTCATCTTTTTTTAATTTTGAATCACGGTCATCTTTTATCATTAATGATTCATTGTTAGAGTCTGACGACGATATTATGCCTAACCATTTTGAACGATCGAAATAAGTTTCTTCAAAGCCAAAAACTAAAACTAAGAGTAATGCACCGTAAATAATTGCAGCAACCCATCCAGCCCATCTAAAGTAATTTTTACCAATATCAGAAATAAACCCAGCAATCATTGGACCAAGAAAAGTTCCAATAGATGTAGCCATAATATAAATAGTTAAAGTTGAGCCTAATTGATGTTGGAAAAAAATATCAGAAATAGAAAGCTGAACTTGTGCTTCAGCACATGCTTCAGATGCACCAACGAAAAGTTGAGACCAAATAGTATCGTTAGTGCTTTTTGAAAATCCAAACCAAATTGAACCAATAAGCCCCATTATAATGCATATAATATATGATATTTTTCTACCCCAAATAGAAGTTGTAGGAGCTAATAAGAGAGAAGTTACTGCAATTGAAATAAATAAAACACCTGCACCTGTATTCATCGAAGCATAAGAAATGCCATATATTTTATTTAATGAATCTTGAGTAGCACCTGCATCATTTGCTGTTGCCGAAGTAAAAGCCGTAATAAAGATTATAACAGTGAATTGTGCAGCTTTTCTGAACCATCCCCAGTTTAATGGATCATTGGGAGAATCACAAGGTTGTGGCATCAAAATAATTCCATTTTTAGTTTTAAGCATCCCATCCTCGCCATGATAACTTCCTGATTCTGCATCTAATTGAGAGTCTGCAAATATATTGACTGTTCCTGGAATAAAATCATCGTCGTGTCTTGAAGTAGCCATATCTTAAGCTGAAATATGTTAATAAATAAAAGAAAATTTACAGCAATATTAGGTTTATTGATTCTTTTTTTTCTCTTTCAATTTTAAAAAAATATAAGAAACTAATGTTTAAATGTTTCAATATAGTGAATTGTTTTTTTTATCTTTGTGGTATATGTTAATTTTGAGTGTTTTATAATTGTAGGTAATAAAAAAAAAAGTTGCAAATGCAATAGAAAAAAAAGCACTTAGAAATGAGTTTTAGTACTTTTTATTTCTTAATAATTCTAACCTTATAATGGTAATCAATTAGGAGCCTGTTAGGGAACTTTTCCTTCTGGATTGACTAATATACACAATAAACTTTGAGCAGATGCCCTCAAGTTGATGCACTTGTTAGTGAGTTTTGAAAATGAAGTTAGCGAAGAAATTTTGAATTAAATAATCAATCTAAAAAGATTGACTGTTGTATTTTTGTTAATTGATTTTTTTTTTGGTTGAGATATATGAATTTAAATTGATATATTATCCATTAATAAAAGATATCCCAAATACAATCTTTGAAGTCTGTGCCTGATTAATATAGTAATTTTATAAGTATAAAAAACTTGGGAAGAGTTTTTTTTTTAAGAAAACAAATTATCAAAAATAATTTAAAGCAAAAAAAAAGGATACTATCTTACTTTTATATTTTTATTAATTAAAAATAGGTTGGCTATCCACATATTTTTGTAAATATGGATAATTAATATTAAATATAAAATAAAGTTACTTTGTATATGTGGAAGGAATTCATGCGGCAATGGAAAATATACAGGAAAAAAAACTAATGCAAGAAAAAATTTTCTGTTGCAACAAGCTCTTTATTTCAATTAGATCGCCGCAGTTATAAATTGGTTATAACCCTGTATCTATTGATTATATAGATTGTTTATGTGTATTATTATATATATATATATATTATATTGCATAAATCTTATTAATTGTTCATCAAGGCATTTTCATAGCGATGTTGAAAAAATTGTATGAGAAGAAAAGAAAAAATAAGTCCGTCAACATCAATTAAAATCAAAAATGGCGTTCATTTTTTTATTCTTTCTCGTTCCATTATCATTAATAACAGTGAATTTAGTATTTTTATTTCAATGTTTAATGAGAGCTGTTGTTATATTTTTATATTATTTTTTATAGGTCCATTTTTGTAATATCTGGTGGTTGTTGTATCTGGTAGGTTTCTAAAATTTCACGATTACTGTTAATTTTTTTTTATTGCTTTTAGACCTTTGACGTCAACATTTAGATAATGAAGTACACACTTTTATATACTTGATTGAGTTTTACTTTATTGGTTATAATTCAACAATAACTTATTTCTTTGATATTAATATCCTTGATAAAGTGAATTGAGATACTATTGATTTTTGAAATTAATGTTGAAAAGATACACATAAGAATTTATATTAAATAAAAGCAGGATGTAGTAATCAAAAGAATCTATCGATTAAAAGAAATGTTCCAAAAGGGTAATAAATAGAGTATATTATATGTTTAAGCTACATAGTCAAATATCACTTATTTTGAAAATAGTAAGTCCAAGCATATGTTTGATTTAAACAATGTTAGTTTATATCAATGCGATAGTACCATAGTCTTATAGTTTGATTAAAACTAAAAATATCATTAAAATGGAATACTTATAATATCAATACTGTATGATTTTCTTGTGTAGGCGTATATTAGTTGGTTTACATATGTCAAAAAGGGAAAAGAGGGAAAGAAGAAAAAATGAGAAGTCAGTAAAGCTGATAACAATTTTTGATTTAAGTCCATATAAGTCATTGAATCCATTGAGAATTAATGTAAACTTGGCACACATATTAATATTTATGATTTTTCACTCAGTTAGTTACTTACTTCATAAAGTAAAGAAAAATCGAATAACTCACTGCAATGAAGCAAAGATGAGAGTTATTACAATTTCTTTCCCTGTTACCCCTGTAATGAAATTATATAAGTTAAACTATTGATCATAACTATATAACTGTAAAAAAGAAACTAAATATATTTAAATAGAAATGTTTTATGTAATTAACTATTTCTATAACTATAGCTTTGCGAGTTTTATGGTGGTTGAGGCTATAAATATTTAACATAGAAAGTTATAATTTAAGATATTCAAAAAATATCAACAATGAGTTGATATTATTTTTATTTTAATATATTAATCAGTACATATACCTAAATGACCAATTGGATAGATTATATACTAATTGTTTTATTTTATATGATAATATAAACGTTCAGAATAAGAAAGAGTATAACAAAATAGCTAAAACACTGACTGCCAAAAATGTGCTTTTTTTTTAAAAAAAAAGGGCAAAAAAAACAGCCTGAAAAGTCAAAGCAAAAATCAATCAAAAATTTTTAATGACCAAGGCCAGGATTCGAATGTAGTTCTTACTTTAACTATTGCATCACATAATATATGAATTATAATGAAAAACATTCAGGTTTGGTTCTTCTGTAGGCATTTTGATTTTGCGTGCATACATGCATCCACCATTCTAAAAAATGTCCACGATAATGGAGACCTTATTTACATTAGTTATTATAAATTTGTATACTAAACGTACTATTTAGTATATTAGTTGTTATATACTAGCAAATGAAATACCAGTAAGTAATGTCATTTCAATAACCACCATTATTTCTTTAATCATTATACAAACAAATAGCACAGCTTACAGCTTACCAAAAATATTGAACTTTTTTCTGTAATAAATTACTTATGATATATAAAAATAGTATATAGTATAATAGATATTATTGTTACTTCTTTTTTGATTATTATTATTATTTCTATTTTTTTTTTTTTTTTTTTTTATTATTTTAGAATATAAATAAATTAAATAACATTTATATGAAAACTATTAATGATGAAAAGAAAATTGAAATTAATTATTAAAAAAAAAACAAACCAAAAAACAATTAATATTTAAATTATTATACAAATTTATTAATGATAAGAGTTATTCTATGTTATATATTGTTCTTTATATTAAATTATAAATGAAGAGATTAATCTTATGTTGGAAATGGTTTAAGCGGCTTTATGCATCAATCACCACTGTAAATTTATGTGGTAGACATTATTTTTTAACTGGGAAACGCCTCTCATTAATTATAAGTTAAGTACATTTGCAAAAAAAAAATAAACAAATAAAAAATATATTATGATATATAAGGAAACAATAGATATAGATATTGACAATTGACAATTGAAAATACTAATAAAAATAAAATAAAAAATTAGAGGATGAGCAAAAAAGATATATAAATAAAAAAATAAGAAACAGAAAAAAATCTATTGAATTGGTTGGTTTGGCGGTTGGATTAAGAAACTATTCTTCCATGATCTGTCAGCATCCTTATGATTTTGAACATCAGTATACCATAATTTAAATAATAAGAATTCTTGTAATGGTAAATTTGGATTCAAAATATCTAAAGCATCATAATTATTACTATTAGGACTAAATGAAAACACTGAACTTTTAGCAGTTCCACTACCACCATTAATAATAGAGGTATTACTACTACTATTACCAGTATTATTACTATTGATGCCACTGACACCATTAGTGTCTGAATCTGTTGTGTAACCATATTTGACTTGACAGAATTCAAATTTAGAGACAATTTCAACTACTTTAGTGTATCTATCGAAATTAATTAATACTTTATCTTCCCCATCAATTTTAATCTTTCTAGTCTTTGGATTACCTTCATTGACAAAGATAATATCCTGGAAAAAAAGATTACTATATGGAACAATTGGAATAGCACATTTTTGATCATCACTTTGAAGATATGTTTGTAGAATCTTTCTATACGTCTTGTAATTTCTACTAGGATCAGTGATTTTAGTTAATTGTTTATAAGCTTCCAGATACTTAGCATTCAACCCACTCCAAATTTTTTCAATTCTTGTCACTGCTGAACTTTGAAGCGTAGTCATGATTGCCGCAACAGAGTTATAATTTCTCATATGATAACAAGCGGCTGCAATTTTTAACCATTGTTTAACCCAACTGATTCTTGTCTTTGTAGAAAGCCCCGAATCTAACACCGTATCAACGACAAAATCTGCTAAAAGATTAGTGAAAAGAACTAAACGTTCACAATTAGTAGCACGACGTTCTTTAATCTTTTTAGCTCTGAAATTTTCATCAATTAATTCATCAGGTCTAATAGCTAAATAGATTCTTGATTCAATATCAGTTAATTGCTTGGCAACATCAATTGGATTCATAGTCATTAAATCGGCTGGAACACTGTAAATTTCTTTATCAACTTGCATACAGCATAAATTAAACCAAATATCAACTAATCTACTACTTGGAATTGGTACAAGATTCTTATTACCAGCAGTACTACTGTTAACTGATTTCACATCTATATCATCGTCAGTGTTATTGTTACCACTACCATTATTATTTGTGTGATCAACAGAATTCTTCTTCTTCTTACCGGTGTTATTAGAAATACCTGCAGCAGAATCAGCTGGATAAGAATCTTTAACTTCATTCCTATAGAAAATAACCGATTTTTCAATTGCAGATACTTGATTCTTATTCATGATTGAAGATAAATGAAGACTACTAAGATTAATTGGTAAATTTATAGAGATTAAAGAAGTAGTCAGAGAATTAGAACTTAATGATGATAAGTCAGTCGCAGATGTTGATCTTGATAATGATTCAGTACCAGTGTTCGACAGAGTTTCAAAATTATTAACCATTGAATTAAACCATTTAGGAACACCAATTCTTCTACTAATAATTTGAATTGGAGTATTAAATGCTTCAATTTTATTGATGTTCTTAATGTTACGAACATTCAACCATTGAGTGTGTCTAATTGTTAATTTAGCACAAATCTCCAAAATTTCTAAAGATTCAGGCAATAAATAAACCGATGCACCTTCATTAGCAAAATTGATTAATTTAGGTAATTCTTCAAAATCATGATCATGATGGAAATAACTTTCCAACCAAATTTTAATAACTGCAAAAATGGTCTTTCTTCTCTTTTTCAATCTTAGATCATAATTTGCCATGAGTGTTAATCTAAGAATATGATTTCTAATTAAAAATTCCTTTTCACGATCACCAACATCAAACCTTTTAATTAATTCTTGAATTAATTCTCTTGGAGATCCAAAGATTCTAAAACATAAGAAAAATGTAGCCAAAAAGAAACTATCTGGATGATTTCTTTCATTGGCTAATAAATATACTAAACCTTTAAAACTAGCACCCAATATTCTTCCATTATCATCATAAGTGATTTCTTTACGGATTTTATCCACATTATACTCAGCATCATATTCTTCATTAGTGATTGGAATTAAAGATTCTCTAGGGTGTCCATCTGCTTGTTTGTCCAAGTATTCCTTCATGATCCAAGTTCCATCAGGGGTAATAGACATTCCATCTTTAGAGCCACCTCTGATATGAGAATATCTGTACGAATCACCACTAGCACGCTTAACACCACCCATGCCTGAATATCTGGTAAGTTTCATCTTGATGATATCATTATCAGTGATACCAGCAACACAATTCTTCACAAATGTTTCTGGATCAATCTTCATCAGTTCAAAATCTGGATACTTTCTATAAATGTTCAACTGAAAATCTTGTGTTAATTCTAACAAGTAGTTACAATTACTAACTGCATTAGAAACTGCAACAATCATTTTAGAGACAACTTTAATAAGTTTAGTCCCCTCCTTAGTGTAATGATACTTTTCATCTTTAATGGAAGGCTCATAATCCAGATCATCATCATCAGCATCACACTTAGACACTAAATGTTTAACATTGGTAACCAAATCACTGACTAAAGATAATAAATTATCTAATGAGCTATCAAGAGAATTATTATTTGAATTCAACAAAATAGTAGCAGATTTCCCAATGAAAAGCAATTCTCTTAAAAGTAAAATTATTTGATGGATGAGACTCTCTAATTGTTCACAACCAAGATAATTCAATTCAATAATATCTAAACGACCAAGAATCAATGATAAATATTTAAATAATAAGCTATTGATTTCTTTCAATCTTTCAGAAGCAAACGGTACTTTATTCAAATAAACAACAGTCTCTTGTTTAGATTTGCGATGATTGCGTCTTTCATTTCTCTTTTCTTGTTTTTCCTTTTTACGTTCCTCATTATAAGATTGACATTCATGACCCCAAACATCCAAGAATGCCACAGCTTTGATGATAACTTTAATGATTAACGATTTCAAGAATTGAATACGTAAATCATTAGTAGTACCCTTGTATTTTTCAGCCTTTGTCATTAATGTATACCAATCAGCCAATAAAGCTTTACGAAGCTTACGAACGATTGGTCTTTTATGAACCACTGGAGCAGTTCTTGACAAGCATTCAGTCTTTTGTAATAAAAGTTTAACACCATCACGAATTCCATTAATGTATTTTGTGGAAAAAGTGAACAGATCAGTGCCCTCAACTGGTACTTCTTTAGGATTCAATAAGAATTCAGCAGCTGCGATAAATAAAGGTTTCAAATAAATTTTAGAAGCAGCTACATCAAGCGGTGAATCACCTTCAATAGTGTAATCAATAGCGGTATTGAAATAGTTCATTGGAACCCAACCTTGAGCCAGAGACGTTAATAAGACAACTTCACCCCATCCAGATTCATCAAGATTATATACAAATGCAATATCATCTTTATCAAAGGAGAGACAGATTGCAGAATCTTGAGAATCTAATGATGAAGCATCGAAACTATGGTTAGCCTTAATGAATAATGCAGCCAATTCACTAGATTCATCATCATCATTATAATCAAGCACTTGAAATGACCCTGTATGTAAATTAGAGGAAAAATGACGACTTTTATGACGGCCTTTCAAGTCTAATGATGATAAACTTGGAGACTTCTTCATTGAAGATAATGAAACTTCGCTTTTAAATGTGTCTCTAGTTTTCAAATTACCATAAACATCTTGATAAATGGAATCGGTAGTGGACATTGAGGATCTATGTCTAGCTCTTGGAGACCCTGCCAAAACTCTAGCATTAACACCTCTTGGAGCCGCACTGCCTGTAACTGAAGACGAGGAAGTAACACTAACCGCACCAGTACTTTGGGGAGGACCAGAGTTACTACCGATGATTGAATTTTGCCTTGAATGAGTAGAGTCCAGAGGGGATTTGATTGAGTAGTCATTATGCATTGAAAGACTGATTTCATCAGAATCTTTGGATAATGCAGAAATGCTAGTCATCTTGGACATTACAGTATCAGGAGTTTTAAGTTTATTAGCAAGTGAGTTTTTACGCACCGGAGTAGTAATTGAATTCATTTTGTTTGCACTATTAGAATGTTTCAATTGACCACCACTACCAACAGTTGAGCTTACATCAATAGGATTAATTCTTGTAGCACCATCATTTTTGAAAGGTGATACATTAGGTGACATTCCATTATTCTTAGTGATAGTCTTTAAACTGAAACTATTTGGAAGGGCCACAGTATTATCATCAGAGATTGAAGAAGTGAATCTACTATTATTAGTATTATTATAAATTTTCTTGGTTAAACTCAATTGACTAGATTTTTCTGATGAAAGACTCCTATTATTAAATACACTAACTGGTTCCATGAAAGGGTTAACTTTACCACTAGCAGCCGCACCTCTGGAATTATCAGTACTAGAACTATCATCGATACTACTACTGGCAGTACCCAGAGAACTTGGTGGAGAAGTTGGAACCACTGGAGCTGGGTAATCAGGAGTTTCAGGGATTGTATGGATACCACTAGTGGCAGCAGTTAAAGAACTAGTAATTGCCAATAATGCTTCAGGAGGGGGTTCGTGATATTTTCTTGGGGTAGTAGAAATATTGGCAAAAATTGGATCTCTTGACATTTCAATAGGATTAGAAACAATTCCAAAATTCAATTTACCTTTTGCCTTCTCATAATAATCATCATTTTCAGCAGCACTTGTAGTTGAAGAGGAAGATTCGTAACCATGATCTTCTTCTTCTTGAGCTCTTCTAGTATCTTTTTCAATAACATTATCATTAGAATTGAAGTTAAAATCTGATCTCGGAGATTCTTCTCTACTACGAATAAAGTTTTCATAATTGATATTAACTGGAGCGTCAGAATCAAAAACACCATAGCCACCTTCTTTTTGAAGAATTTCATTTAATTCTAAAGGAATATTTGGATTTGTTGATAATAATTTGACATCACTATCATTACCACTAAGTAAATTTTTACTAGTAGTACCAGCGTTATTATTGTTGTTAACATTATCTTCATCAAAATTCAAAGTAATTTCACTATTATTCTTACCATTATTGGCTAAAATTGGAGTAGCGTCCATATCTTCTTCATAATTTGAAACATTAGGAGTTCTGAAAGCCGCAGAAATTGGACGAAGAGTATTTCTTTTACCAATTGAAGTAATGGATAAAGTTTTAGCAGATCTAGTTAAAAAATCATCCTGAACTCTTGAAGTAATAGTTCTTGGAGATTTAGGACCACCACCATTATAATTTTTATTTAGTCTTGGTCTAACAGCTAGACTTACATCATTAGTAGGAGATTCTAAATCATCAGAAGTAATTTGCTCAGATAATTTAGATGAAGTTCTACTTTGATTAGCCCTAGAAGTTCTTAATTCATCATAATTAGGTCTAATGGAGATATTTTTAATATTTTTACTAGTATCGCTAATATCATCATCATCATCATCTTTTTCATTACTTTCACTTTCATCATCTCCATCATTCTCATTAGTTTCTTTGGAAGTGTCAATATTAGTTTCGAATTCTTCTTCCTGTTCATCTTCGACCAAGCTATCAGAAGGACTTGGTAAAGTAGTATCAGTAGTATGGAATGAATCGCCACTTGGAGATATGACTGTATTGTTTTTATCATCGTCATCATCATCATAATAATCTTCATAAGCATCATTAGTCAGAGTACTATTCCCAACGTGAGAGGTAAATGATTCTTGAGTATCATTATTATTCAAAATTATAGTTTTTTCAGTTGCTTCAACTTTTTCTATTTCCATTTGTTTGTTTTCTCTCATTTCTTCATCTTTATTAGCAGGATGGTTAGCTGATCTTTGAGAGTCTTCATTGGCCAAATCGCTGATTAAAATATTACTTAACGAATGAGGAATGTTCTTGGATGAGCCAACATTTAACTTATATCTCATGTTAACACTATCAGTAGGAGAATCTACTTCTTCAATAGGCGATAATTGAGAATATTGATGAGAATGATCATAATACTCTTCAGGGATTAAAATACTTTGAACTGGTCTACCAGTGATAACTTCCTGTTGTTGTTGTTGTTGTTGTTGTTGCGGTTCTTCAATATTTTCCACTTTCTTAGTATCTTTTTCAACTGCATTAATGATATTTTCAATACTCAATCTACGATTAGGTGAATCTTTATTATTATCAATTGAAGAATGAACAGGTGAATATGAAAGACCTAAAGGAATTTGTACCGGGGCTGGAACAGGAGGCTTCTCTTCAGTGACAGAATCATCAGAATTCAAAGAAACTTTCTTGAAATTCAATTGACTTGGTGGAGTAGAAATATCTTCACTTGCAATATTAACATTCAAAGGAGATAATTTAACTCTTTGAGCAGTAACTATGGTAGCTGCTTGAATAATTTCCGGAGTTTCACCGCCACCAGTAGTAGAACCAACAGAGTTCAAATCATCTGTTGTTTTACTAGTATTGGTAGATATTTGATCTAAAGTTCGAGTAGCTGATTTTATATCATCAACATTATTATTGTTATTATTTTGAATAGGTGGACTAGTGACAAGTGAAGGATTAGCAAGTAGATTAGATTCAATGGTAATATCAGTTAAATTGCTTTCATCTTCAATTATACTTTGATGCTTCTTTGGGGATAAACCGTTTCTATAAAAAGACATAATTGGCGAAGCATTAAACTTTCCAGAGAGTCTTTTAGAGATAGACTTAGCTCTAGAAGTACTCTTTGATAATCCATTATTTGATGGGGAAAGTCCATGATCGTTACTAGTGTTAGTATTGGTACTTGTAGTAGCAAAAATATTTCCGTTGTTATTATTGTTGCTGTTGCTGTTGTTACTATTATTCATTGGGATATGATTACCAATAACACTTGAAGAAGAAGTCGAAGCTGTGAAAAGTAAAGGTGAAGTAGAACCAACTGCAAATTTCCTTTCATATTTTTTATCAACGTTAGGAGTAGGCAATGTAGCAATATCACTATTTGAACCAAGATCCACTAAACTGTTACGAGAACTTTGTTGTTGAATACTATTTTGAGGAGTGTATTCAACATGAATAGGAGTCACTGATACATTGTTATTATTACTGGAAATAGTAGCTGTAATATTGTTATTGCTATTGTTGTTTGTAGTAGTATTAGTTCTACTATTATTTGAAACTCTATCAAGTATAAATTTACGCGCCAGAGATTGTGGAGTTTCTGAAGAGAAAGAAAATTGACCGCTGCGTGAATCATCATTAGCATCAAATTCATTCTTTTTGGAACTAGAATGAGGTTGCTTTTGATCTTTACCAGAAAGGAGAGATAATCTTTTCTTTGGAGTAGTAGAAAATGAAATTTTTGAAACAATTTTACTTAACCTTGAAGAATTATTAGATTTTGCAGATTTTGGAGAAATCAAGTCATGATTTTTATTAGTTGAATTATTGATACTTTCCATCTGGTGTTGCTTTTCTGGACTGTAATCAACATTATCAGACACTTGACGTTTGTTAATTGCATTACCAATTGGCGGAAGTAATTTCTTAGTTGAATTTTCAGTGGCTTTATTATTATCATTATTAATATTATTTTTCAAGCGCGCTTCTTTTTCAATTGGAGTCTCAGGTAAACTTTTATCAAGAGATACAAGAGAATGAGAAGATATAGCAGTTGAAATTTTTGTCATTGGTAATTTAAGAGGCTTGTTACTGTTTGAGTTATTATCATAAATTTCATTAGAATCATTAAGTTTATCATCATTAGGGTTGTTAGTATTCTTAGTTTCAGTATCAATAGAATCTGTAGAACTCTTTTCTTGATTTTTACTATTGATGTTAGTAGGAGTGGCAGGACCGTTTGATTTAAAATAAAATGAATCTTCAGTTAAAACACTGAGTCGCATATTACCACTATCAAGGGCTAAATTACGATAATTTTTATTGTTTTTACTATTATTATTTTCATTATCATCATGATCAGTGCTATGATCATTCATCGGTTGATAGTCATCTAATTGATCAATGATATCATCTAAATCGTCAGGAAGATTATTTTGAAAAATTTCATGAGAAGGTTTAGTAGCAGTAGTGCTAGTAGTGCTAGTAGTAGCGCTAGTGCTTTGATGAGTAGCCACAGCTTTAAGATTTGAAGAAGAAGTTTTTCTTAACTTGCTGAAAAATCCAAAAGGTTTCTTATTAGCATTAATAGCAGTATTATTCGTTCCATTATCAAGAGAATTATCGATAATAGAAGAATTAGCAGTGACTTGAGGATTTATTAAATTTGATGAATTATGTGCTGCCATATTATTATTATTATTATTAAGAACAAGAGGATTATCTAAAGAGATACTATTATTATTTAAATGGGTTAAATCGGTGATGCTAACTTTTCTATGAACTTTTTGATTCTTTGGAGGTAATGACGTCGTTGGAAGATTATTACTATTGAAATTAAATGAATTATTATTATTATTGTTGCTATTAGGAGTACTATTATTATCAGAAAGACCAAAATTAAACGCCCTGATTTTTGAATCAACATCAACATTATTATTGTTATTACTACTAGATGGAGCATTAATAACATTCAGAAGTTTAGAATTATTGTTGGCGCCACTGTTAACATTAATATTATTGCTATTGTTGAGACTATTTATATTACTATTATTTGAAATAGGAGATATAATGGAGGAAAAATCATTAGAATCATTATTGTTGTTGTTATTGCCATTATTATTGTTGGTATCTAAAGAACGAAGAGATAATTTTGAAGATTTCTTCATCAAACCAATACCGGTTCTGGAATTAGACCGTGACCTATTACCAGAAGAATCTATTGATGCAACATCATTAAATGAAGAAGTGGGTATTTTAGGAGAGCCAAAATCAGTAATTCGTTGATTCTGTTGATGATCAGACTTAGGATTGAACCGACTAAATAAACCCATATTTGAATGTCAATAAATAAAAAATAAAGGAAAAGCGTTAATAATAATGTAATATACAAAGATAAAGCAATTTAACAACTAAAATAAATAAAAAATAAAAAAGATATTAAAAAAATGAATAGAAAGAATAGAAGATAATAATTAAAACAAAAATAAAAAGAGAAAAGAAAAATAAAAAAAAAAAAACAAAAAAAAAATTAAAAAGATCTATAATAGTCGTTATAATAAATATATTATTCTTAATATTGGTATTGATATTGATATGTTGATTAGCTCTTGAAATGTATAATATTAATTAAGAAGTATTTATATTATTTGTTTATTTCAATTGGTAGGATCTCTAATTAGACACGCAGGCACATAAATCAGAATAAAAAAAATGTATGTTAATATCAAAGGAAAAAAACTTGATTTGTATATTAATTAATATTAATTATATTAATGGTATAATATATAATATTGAACAACAAAATAATAATATATATCTGATATACATATAACTGAATATATATATCATATATTATTATATTTATATTAAATATTATATGTCTTTTAGTTTCTTTTTTTTTTGAATATTGAAATATATATTTTTTATTTGGAGATAATGGTAAAAAATTTATTAGGTAGAAATTTATTAGGCAGAAAATTTTATTTTATTTTATTCTATTTTATCAAATTTTATTATGAACCAAAGCTTTTTTCTTTTTAATTTTTAATTTTTTAATTTTTTCAATTTTTGATTTTCAATTTTTTTTGAATTTTTTGAATTTTTGTATGTAAAATCATCACTATTTTTTGACATGAAAAATTTTTTTTTTCATTCCGCCTGTAGACGAACAAACGATCGAACGATATTTGTTCAACCTGATTTAAGGAAAGAAAAAATTTTTTCCTTCCGATGAGACCCTTGCAAACAAAAGAAGCAATCGAGCAATAGTGGCACTACTAGAGGGAAGGAAGATTAAAGCCCTTTCTGTACGTAGAGGTATAGTGGCTGCAAGCCCTACACTTACGTTGCCCCTACCACCCTCTCTTCCACTATTGGAGTGTATCCACACACTAATTGACGAGGTAGTCAGAATCAAAGTAAGAAAATTGAATGTTTCACATTACATTCTCTAAATGAAATCATTTTTATTTTTTAAGTACAAGTTGTAAATAATGAATATTGGTACTATATCTAATAATAAATATCTCTATTAATAAAAATCTCTATGAATAAATATCCCTATTAATAAATATCTCTATGAATAATTATTAATGTTGTTTTTTTTATATGTGGTATTTTTTTTCATCCTTACATCCAAATATTGAAGATAATCAAAAAATCATATAGTATAAAAAGCTTTTTTAGGAAATTTCTACTGTACTTTTCTTTTCTTTTTTTTTTGTTTGCTTTTGAAGATATGAGACTTCCACAAAATATATCCAAGGGATCGAAGTGGGATATGAATATCATTACCATATGTAGTATATAGTACTTACCCTTTGGAAAATCATTTTTTATAGGCAATTCTATTCTTTGTTGATCTAGTGATAGTACCAGGATATGTTAGTGATTATTAGTTTGTTTATTTACGTTTACGAATTCTAGGTAATTATTGTTTTCGTACCGTTTTAATAAATGCGTTTATCACACAACAACAATAGCCTGAGAGGTGATCATGAATCATAACGTCACTTAAGTATTTATTTCAGTAATTTAACGTAGAGAAAATAACTCGTTAACTTTTAGGCAACATCTCATAATGGACGAGTATAATAAATTTATAATAATACTTCAAAAATTTAAAATTTAAAAAAAAAATATCACATTTCTATTTTGGTAAATTTAATTGGATTATTATTAATTTGTAGGCTAATAATGCATCATTACTTTATTTCTTCACTATTAAAATAATTCAACATGCTTTTCATTATGACCTATACAATTTTTTAATTTCATATTTTTTTACTTGCAATATAATGCAATCACTACACAAATATGTTCTAACAATACTTATATTTGTAAACTCTATATAAATTTTTAATACGAAAAAGCTCAAAAAAAAAATTTAAAAAAAAAACTGACACTTTTGTTTAAGTAGTAATTGTAATTGAGGCAGAAAGTTCAATCATTATTTCTTACCTTTTTTCTTTTCTAAATAGGCAATATGAGCTTCTGATTGATCAACAATGGTATGCGAATGATTAACCCCATGGTACAATTTACGATGACTTGATGAGCTATAAAAATCTTCATAACATTCATCAATACTGTCTAACCACGGATCATCAAACACTTCTTCAATTGTACATCTACATGCAGGTGCTAATTGAACCATTTTACCAATTAACGGACGCGCATGTTCAGGAAGAGCATTTAAAAGTCTGGCCTCGCCTGCAATGCTCTTTTTGTGTTTAGTAGTAGAATTACTACCACCATTAGCGGTTGATGCCGATGCTGCTTCTTTCTTTTTATGGCTGGAAGATGAAGTTTCTGGAGTCGTTAGTGGAGTTTCTTTATCATTATTACCACTTTTTAATTTTTTATCTTTATCAATGACTAACCCATCAATATTAGGTAAACTCTTATCGTTATTATTATTATTATTATTATTATTATTAGTTGTAGTTACTAATTCGTCATCAGATTTAATAGTCTCTAATCCACCATTAGCAGCTTCATCATAATTTGGCGGATCTCTAATTTTTTTCAATATAGTGTTCAAAGGTTCTTTACCAGGTCTAGTAGCAAATAATTTGAAACTTTGGTCACTTAATTTAGGAACTTTCCAAGGGAATTTTCTTAATGTCATACAAGAATAAATAATAGCCGCAGACCAAATATCTACGGGTCTAGGATCATATTTTTGGAAAATTACCACTTCTGGGGCCAAGTAAGGATCAGAACCAACAATACCACCAGCTTCAATGATCTTGTTATTAAATGGGTAAGCAAAAACTACTGAAGAACCAAAATCAATAATCTTGACAATCCCATTTTCGGTGATACAACAATTATCTAGTTTTAAATCACGATGAGCAAGACCCATAGAATGTAAATAACGAACCCCTTTTAAAATTTGCTTGAAGCAACAATTAACTTCTGGAGTTGTCATTTCTCCACTCATGACAATTGCAAATAAATCAAATTCACAATATTCCATAACTTGGTAAATTTTATCATTTTCATAACAAATTTCAATGGTTTCAATAATATTAGTGTTTTTCAAAGTTGAACCAATACAATATTCACTCGTAATCTTCTTTGTGTAATCTTTTTTAGTTTCATTAGGAAATCTTGATCTAAATTCTTTAACTGCAAATACTTTCTTATCAAAATTTCTTTTAACAATACGAACACTACCACCAGCACCAGCACCTAAACTATCACTGACTTTAGAATATCTTTTAGAAAATGGTAAACTCTGCTGTTGTACATGTAATAAAGCATTGGTGTTCAAAGATGAAGCTGAATTAGTGTATAAATTAGCAGAACTTTTATTTGATGATGGGATTTGAATGCCTTCGTATCCATTATAGCTGTTGTTACCGTTACCGTTAGTGTTGTTGATAGATAATCCATTAATACTATTAGTATTTATACTGTTGTGATCGATTTTACGAGCAGTAGCTGCCGCTGAGGATGACGTCATACTAGACACCGACGATTTTCTTTGGAAAAATTTTTTAATATCATGTTTTGATTGTCTATGTTTTAAGCTTTTAGCACCACCACTTGTAGTATCATTACTATTATTCACTGAAAGATTACTACTATTATAACTGCCAGTTTGGTAGTCACTACTAGGGGAAAAACCTTCAATTGCAGAATCTTGATTGCTATTGTTGTTATTATTGGCATTATTAATACTTATGCCACTTGAAGAATAACTATTGGAATAGCTATTTGAATAAGGGTTTTGATTTTTACGATTTTTACCAAAAAAATTTGATAAAGATACCATAGATCCATTTTTCAGATTTGAACCACTACCAGAGAGTGCCCTACTAAGACCACTAGCACTACTACCACCACTACCATTTATTTTGTCTAAATTATTGTAAGATGGGGAATTATGAATTGAATGAATTTTTGACTTAGTGATAATGAACCGTTGATCAATTTCAACTTTTTCAGAGATTTTTGGGGATAATATATGATTACTTTCAATTATACTACCATTAGCAGGAAAACTGAGTCCCTGAGCTTCGTAACTTGAATGGGTTGGAGACATTGTAGATTGAGATTTAGTTCCACTATATGGAGCCAGATAGGGGATCAGGGAAGATAAGGGGCTATAAGTCATATTGGTAACACTATTACTAAAAGCAGTACTATTAGGACCATCAGCATTGGGAGTGCCAACAGCAACACCACCACTATTACTGTTACCATTGATGGTCCCCACAGAATTACTACCGCTGCTTGAAAAAGAAGTACTATGTTTTTTAGTGACTTTTCCATTATATGGGATGGCCATTATTGGAGAATTATTATGATAACTATTAGAAGAGAACGAATTACTATTATTAGTCACTTGATTTAATGAACTTTCTGAATTAATCTTTTTACCAGGTAATAGTACAGATGTATCGCAGTTGTTGTTGTTGCTATCAAAGACATTTTGAACATCATCAATATTATTGGTATTAATTGGAGAAGCTCTATGATTATCATCTAAATCAGTTTGAGGAGAAAAAAATTCATCATTATGGAAACTTTGAGAACTTAAAGGAGAGCTGATATAAGTGTTGTTGCTATTACTATTATTGCGGTTTGATATTATTGCAAGAGTAGGATTAGTATTTACCCTTGGACTAGCAGGGGTTGAACCATGCGCCGAAGAAGAGCCATTGCCATTATTAGAATTTGATTTCAGTAATTGCGACTGCTGCTGCTGTTGCTTTTGCTTACTGTCTTTAATGAGTTGAGTTAATGAGGAGACCGATGGCTGATTATTTTGCATCTTCTTTTTTTTTTTCTTTTTTTTTTATGAATTAATTATTTTGAGTTGACCAATGAAGGTAAATTGATATGAAATATTATATGCTGTTCTATTAGCAAAAAATATAGTCTTTCTATGGTTTGCTAATGAGCAAAAAAAAATAAAATAAATATTACAACAAACAAACAAGAAGTGAATTGCTATTGAAGAAAATATTGAGAGATGTACGTATGTACTTATTGATATAGAGTGCATGCAAAAGAAGAATCCCTTACAATATAGAATTAGATAACAATTTTTGAATTTTTGAATTTCTGATTTTAGTTTTTTTTTTCTTTTTGACCTAATTCATTTTCCGTTTTCTGTTTTTTCTTTTATCGCTGAATTTCCATTTTCTCCGGCTAAAACAACAACAATACCAAAAAAAAGAAAAAGGGCAAAAAAACTTTTCCGCTACCGCCCCTGTTCCAGCAGCCTGTAAGTCAAAGAAACTGGTGCGACACGGCACTGCTTGGGCTGTTCACCGAAATTTCCTTCTGATTTACTGATTAGATATCGGATTTTTATTTTATTCGTCCAATTAATTAATTGTCTTGGTATTGATATTGGTATAAGTATTCTATCAAATTATCTATATTAATTATATGAATCAACCATTTAAAGCCAATTATATCGCGCAATTTACATAGTTTAAAATGAAAAGAATTATTCCAATAAATGCATCATCATACTGACATTAAATTATATTGATAAGATCCGTTATATTTGAATATATATGCAATAAATATTATTGTATCAAGTTGATTTGTAATTGCTGAATTTATTTACTTCTAGGTAATATTCAATTTCTTTAAACTTTTATGTAACTCACTTCCATTTTTTCTTTCATCCAGATTGAGCCATTTCATTTTAACTACTTAGAATTTAAACAGTATTTATTAGTCTTTAATATCAAAATTTAATGCAACCATGAGGTTGGGATATATTTAAGTTCCCCATCTTTATAACGCAAAGAGAAATTGTAAATTAATATAGAGAGAAAATGGCTTTTTCCTTAGAAATATTTACTATATTTATTTAATTAATTACTATAGGTTCGAAATCAATCATATTTATATTCAATTTTATGTTACCGATTCTATTTCATTTAATTATTTATTCAATTACTCCATTAGCTATTACTGCGTTAGCTATATTTGCTAATAGTTGATTACTAATGACCGTTTGTTATTACACATAGTCTTGATTTTGACTCTAAATCTGATACTAGTTTTGAGACAATTATGACCAGTAATTCTAAACATAGATCTTATAGTATTGTGGTAGTCAGGTTACGATAATATTTGTTGTAATAGGGTGTTTGTTTAACAAACAAATATTGTTATAATGTTGCTTTGTTTAACAAACAGGTAAGGTTTATATTTAGATAAAGTTGTTAGAAATGAAATAAAATTTATTAGAGATTATGTAGATAGTTATTAGTCTCAGTCTATAACTATTTTTCTATATATATCTTCTGTAATTAATTATATAAAATAAATAAAATAGAATTAAATAAAATAGAATTAAATATGATCGAAATCAGTCATATTTATAGTAGATTTATGTTATTGATTTTATTTTATTTTATCTTCAATCAACTGTAAGTTTCCATGACTCTGCTCTTTCTAGAAGATTCTTATGATGTATTATTATTGATATATGTTTGATAATATCCGATTGTTCTTTAATGTAGATATATTCTAATATCGTAACTAGGATGTTCTAATCAACTTCTAAATATATA
>JAJMHY010000022.1:0-142500 GCA_030583325.1 Saccharomycopsis selenospora
TAATATTGATAATCTTTTAATATTAGAGTTGAAAGAATTCAATCGTGATTGGACTTCATTGACTTAATGGGATTTTATTTCATTGATTTAGTATTCTTTTTATTCCGATTAGCTAATTTTTTTTTGAAGTTGTTTTAATATAATATTATTATTTTGAATTATCAGTAGTTATATATTACTCTAGTAGTAAAGAGGGTCTGAAACTGTTTACATTTCTCGTAATTATCCGGGAAATTTTGTGACATTAATTGATAGAAATTACAGTAATAATAAATTACCATTTTTTAGATGATCAAATAGATTTGGTATTCAGCCAACATTCCATGTGTTTGAATTGTCAAATATTGAACCTAAGCAATATGTTTGTATGATAAAGTCTTCTAATAATTTCTTTCGTAGAAATCACATTTATTATAATCATAATCAGAAGCATCAACGTTTGAATCAAAATTTATAAACATAGCATCTTTAGTTTTTTTATCCTTGTTCTCAGGTTTTTTAGTTAATCATTCTTGACCTCTAAAAACTATTAGTCTATAGCCTTTTTTTTCTCTTCTGATGTCGTAACAATTCAACATATATACGCATTTTCAGAATTTTATCCTTTCAAATCTCGGGTTAATTCATATAAAGAGTGTTGATTCAGATATGAAAGTGAAAAAAAAATTGAAAAAAGGAAGAAATTTATCTTAATAAGACATCATCATTTTGTACGACTCTTCTAATTAACATGGGACAATCTGTAATTATTGGCTGCTTTAGTAGAGTGACATTAGATAAGCATGCATCTTCTAATAAAGGGTTATTCTTGAATTTTATTGATACTTCTTTTTGCCTATCCCACTTTACCACAATTCGACGTAAACGAGAAAAATTAGACATTTCAAAGGTTGCAATATTGGGGCAGCAATTCAAATGAAAATATTTTAACATGGGGAGAACTTCAATCCCATTTTTAACGACAAACTTTTTCAACGGATTGTTGTCAAGGATTAAAACTCGTAACTGCTGAGTCCAACATAAATGCAATTCTAGTGACGTTAGCTTATTATCACTCAAATTAATTGTAGTCAAATTAGGGGCATTAAACTTTGAAAAGTGATTAATATAATTATGATCAAATGATATTCTCAATGTCTTATTACTGGTTAATAGTTTGGTTAGCGTACTATTATCTGAAAATTTGTTATTATTGAATAAATATTGTGATAATTTAGGTAAATTCTCAAGAACAGTATTCTCATTATTCAACTGGTTAATGCCAATGTCCAAAAAGTTCAAATTGAGAAAATTTTTTAAGCATAGATCAGTTAAACAACACTTACCAATATGTAGATATTCAAGCATAGGAAACAATTCATCACCATTTTCAATTTTCAATTCATGATTAAATAAATTTATGTTACCTGAAAGATTAAGATTTTTCAAGTTTATTGTCCAATTAATGTTAAATGTAAGTATACCAGTTAACTTATTACACTGTAGTTCTAAACTTTTTAATGCATCAAAATTTATACTAAAAGGGAATTTTTCAAGAGTGCCATTGTTTATATGTATTTTGCGATACTTACTTAATACGGAATCATCAATATGTGGGAAATCAGTAAAAATATTCTTGAACATTGCGAGATCACAACCTTTCAAATTTGGCAAATTTGTTAACCTAAATTTTCCACTCTGTAATTTTCTAAGGGAGTCATCAAGGAGTAAACTTGTTAAATTTGGTAAATTATTAATGACTAAATTTGACAAATATTGGCAATTTGAAATTTCAATTATCTCTAACTTTGATGAAGTCTTAATTCCATTAGTAATGACAAACTCTTTCAATTTTCCACCTCTTATATGAAGTTCCTTTAAATTTTTAGGCCATTCGGGATTAATAATGGATTTATTAACAAAATGGCAGTTTAATAAGCAAATTTTCTCGAGGAATTCCATATTTCGGTAAGGACCACCCTCATGTAATTCAAAATCAGATCTATCCATATACAAATATTGTAAACTCTTTAAATTTATAACAGCTGCAGTATCGATATGTTTAAGATTAAATCTTCTAATCAGTAAATCTTTCAAACTCTCGCATTGAAGATTTTTAATAAGTGGTTCAACTTCGCCCACTTCGTTTGATGATGTAATAGTTAGAATCTCTAACAGTGGAAGTTGGATATCAACCGATTTCAAAGAAGCCCTGGATTCTGAAATATATAATGATTTTAATTTGGATAAACAATTTAATCCCTCAATCATGTCAATATCACACATAATAAGATGTAAAGTTTCAATATTAGGTAAGAATGAAATACCTCTCATAATATTACCAGATATTTCCTTTAGAAGTAAAAATTTAACTGATGTCAATGGTTTATAAAATTCTAATTTTCCTGATGCATTTGAAATTTTGATATCGTGTACTCTTGGTAAATAATAGTTAATATCAAACGATAAATCGTTTATACCTTGAATACTGTTTATATTTATATCTGATAGATTCATTTCTTTAGCAAATAATTTAGTAACATTAGGTTGCACATAACAATCAGTCAAATATAGTTGACGTAAGCCCTTTAATTTTACAGGCTCGCTAAGTATAACCAGAGACAAATCTAACGATTTTAAATTTTTGAATCTATTAAAGAATCGAATATCATGAGCATCGCGGTCATTATCATTAAAAACCAAATTGATAAGCATGGGAAATACAGAATCAATCAATCTTAAAGACTCGCCATTAAACCCTCTACAACTACTAAACAGCATCGTCATAGAATTGGCGTGAATCACATCTTTATTTCCCAATGTTATTACCCCCACATTTTTACATTTTGTCAAAGATATCTCTTTTAGCAAAGGCAATAATGTTAAAGGAAAATTTCCCAATTCTGCATACGAAAGATCAATCTTCTGCAAGTTTGAATAGCTCTTCGCTGGGTTAAATTGGATAAGTAAAAATTCCTCCTCGTCGTAATATTGATACACCTTATACAAAGAACACCTACACAAATTGAGCAGCAACATAGAATTAAAAAACGCAGCAACCGCTGGTGTATTTGCGAGTTCAACCTCGGCCATGATCTTTACATTTTGCAAATTTTTAAAGCTTTTATTTATTTCATATTCTAAGTTAGTCAAAACAAAATTGTAGTTGATATTCACTATATCTTCATATATATTGCTAGTTAGAACAATTTTGAGACTTTCGGCATACTGGTAGATTAATTCACTAATTTCCACATTTGAATTCTTCTTCAGCAAATATTTCTTGATTAAACTAGTATTTGATGCTCCGTCTGTAAGTAAGCTTATATCTAACAAAAAAGAAATGTCTTTAAAAAGCTTTTTGATAATCACATTTTCAAAAATTGTTCCTTTGAGCACATTAGCCAATAGGGATAAATTATCTCGATCCAAGTATGAAAAAATAACTTCTACTACTTCTATTGGTAAGCATTTAATATTTAACTTTGACATTTTTTTTTTATCATCATCATCTATCTTTTTGATAGTGGCTTCAATTTTGGGTTCTTGCTTTGCAATTACTTCAGAGGATCAATTTTTGAAAATGCGATTATCAAAAAGCTTTTTGGATATTTGATGGTTGAAAGATCCGTTAAAATGGTGTTTACGTAGATGAGATTTTATCGTTAGAGCATCTTCCAGGGTCTCCAGCAGCTGCATCTGTCACTCTTATTGGTCTTACTATGTATATATAGCATCGATTCAACGTAAATAAGCCTATACTGCATTTTATGCCATCATGATTAACAATTGATCCAATATAGTTTGATAATCAAACTAATTTTAATACGATCGGAACCGGAAAGTCACAATTGCAATTTTTCCGTACTACATTTAAATGAAACCTAATGCTAGTTATCACTCTCATCAATTTAATATCATAACTCTACAGGTGATTCATCATCTACGTCGGTGGAAAAAATTTTCGGCTGATTGAAAATATTTTAACACTGGTAAATACATTGCGGAACAAAAAATAAATAGAAAAATTTTCACTTTGAAATTCTTCATTTTGTATCCGAGATAATTTGTTTCTGTTCCGTAACTCAGATATTGTTTATTGCATTAGTATTTGTATTTTGATTCTCCGTCTCTCTCTCAATCTATCTATCTATCTATCTATCTATCTATTTTTCCGTATCTCTATCTCCCTGCCTCTCTATCTATCTATTTATATCGTTGGTTCTCTCATATTTTGGACTGTGTGGTATTTTTCCTGTTCTTTTTCATATTTTTTTTCACTTCATCTGCATCCGAGAAGACGAAAAAAAATAAATGAGAAAATCACATACTAACCAAACGACCAACGACAGTCTATTATTCAAGTAAATACTCGGAATTGATTCAATCGTCTATTACTATTTGGTAGTATTAGTATTATTTTCAACCTTTCTTCTTTTTTAGGAGAAAAGAAAAAGACGTCACCTTTTAAATATGGCTAGTAGTAATAGTGGATATACTAGAAAGAAATCTGGCGCCGCCGCTACAACGTCTCGGTCTACACGTAATAATTCTAATTCAAATAGCACTACTATGACTTCTAATAATGCTTATGATTCTTCCGTTGAGGAAATGCCTGCTAAGCGTAAAAGAATCGCAAGAGCTTGTGACTATTGTCGGAAGAAGAAAACTAAATGCGATGGTGGTAACCCTTGTACTAATTGTAATAATATCAACGGGATTTGTCATTATACTACTACTGAAAAGAAAAGATCACCTAGAAAGAAAAGCTCAAATACTAAGACTTTGAAAGAAGTTGAAATTAGATTGAACAAAATGGAATCTTTAATGGAGATCTTGGTAGAGAAGTTATCCAATAATAACAATGGCAATGACAATAACAATAACAACAATAATAATAATAACATATATACTAATAGCAATGACGACGATGATACTACTGATGATGATACTACTGATGATGATATTATGGATGATTTCCCTGCTGACGAACAGAAGTTGAAAAGGGAAGATAGTAATTATGAAATAATTGAAGATTTTGATGATTCGGTAACTACTACTGCTGCTAATAGTTTAAATACCACTAAAAATAAAAATAAAAATAAAAATAAAAATAAAAATAATAAGAATAAAGAAATAAATAGTAGGGATAATAGTAGTGCTGATAATCATGAAACCAAAGCAAAGTTTAATGCAGAAGTTACTTGTCAAAAACAAGTATCTGATCTTTTGGGCGATAACAAACTTTCTGAAAAAGAATATTCTATCTTGAAAAATGTTGAACAAAATCCTAATAATATTATTTTCAGATTCATTGATCCTACAAACGAAAATAAAGTAAAGCATAATCAGAATAGTACTACCAATGATAAGAATCATAATGATAAAGCTGAAGGTGGTGTAAATCCATGGAGTGGACTATTAATTGGTGATGACGAAAACAATAGTCAAGCTTATATTTGTGTGAATTCTTCACTTTCAATAATATCCCATGGCGGATTGGATTGGATACAAAGTAGAGCCCAGAATAAATCGAATGGCAAAAATATTCATGCAATGATACAAACTTTTAGGCATTCTATGAAATATATGTTTCGTAATTACAATAAAATTTTAGCCGATAAAGTCATGTTTGATAAGGAGCCTACGGTTGATGATTTCCCTAATAAACATATTTTGGGTAAATTTATCGCAATTTGTTTGTTGCCAGAAACTTTCCGTCTCATAATTGGTGATAAAATTATTAAAGATATTTATAATAAGTTTGTCGCTAACCGTCATCAATTAAACTATGCTGAATTATTCCTCTTGTCTACACTTATTCCTATTACTTGTAGTTATGTGACAAAGTTGGATGACTCTAAAATTGCTCTGTTAGGTTTAAGTAAAAAAGCTATTAAAGAAATGGAAACTAAATTTTTGAAAATTGCATTTTATTATTACTATAGAATCTTCATTGTTGGCAGTAGTTTGAGAATGTCTATGATTGCTCTTAAAGGTTTATTATTCTTAATTTGTTATTCAATTTCTTCTTTCATCACTAAAGATAATTTTATGTTACTTTCCACATTAATTCGCGTGGCTCAAGAAGCTGGTATTCATCGGAAAGAATGCTATCATGGCTTATCTAAAGAAGATGTTATTGAGCGTAAAATTATTTGGATGATGTGTTATCTATTGGATCGTGATTGTTCTCTTAAAAATGCTAAGCCGCCTATGATTAGTGATGATGATGTGTCTGTTATGACCCTTCAAGATTTTAGAGAAACATTAATTACAATTTTCCCTAACCATTTGAATCAAGATTGTTTAATGCTTAGTGAAAAGGAATTCATCAGTAAATTGAATGATATTGCATTAACGGAAACTGATGGATTCGTATTTTTGAATTTTTATATTCATTTAGGTGCTGCTGTAATCTCTGGTAAATGTTATAAATATTTCTTATCTTCTAATTGTTTGGCATCCAAAAATGAAATTACTGTTAAAGAAATGGCAAAAATCCAACAAATTGTTGAATTCATGGATAAGAAAATTAGAAATTGGAAAGATTCTTTACCTGATTTTTTACAGGCTGATGATAAGGATGACTCTATGTTTACTTTATTAAAACGTTATCCAATTGATTCAAGTTATATTTCTTTTAATGCTCGAAAATATTCAGTATTATCCGTTTATTTTAGTCGGTATTATTTCTTAGCATTAATTCATAGAGTCAGTGTTGCATTATTTTGGAAAATTAGAACAATTTCAATAAATATTGCCAATGATGATATTCCACTTTCTGAGAAAGTCACTAACATTTTGTTAAAACAATGTGATTTGAGACGTTCTGATTCTGTTGAAAAAAGTTTGACTGCAGCTCGTGGTATTCTTGTATTATCTTTTAAAGTTCAGGGTCTCTTCGATAAATTAGGTAATTCTTTTATGGTATTCATCACTAGTGGATTTTTATCAATTTTTGGTCATATTTTAATGGCTCCTCGTTACAAGAATAATGCTAATGATATTAAATTATTGATTCAAACTTGTGAACATTGTTATCAAAAATTTGAAATCATCAAGTCTTTGGATTTTGTCATGCGTAATTCTTTCTTAATATTTGTCAATATTGCTATTGAAGTATGCATTGGGGTCCATGGTAATCGATTTTTGATTGATAATCCTGATATTAATAAATTTTACTTATCCTCAAAGAAGCAAATAGCTATTGATTCTATGAAGGTATTAAAACAAGATAAAATGGCTCATAAGAAAAAACATAGATATTCTTATGGCCCATCCACCATTACTAACGATAAAAATAACAATAACAATAATGACAATGATAATAATAATGATAATGATGATAATGATAATAATAATAATAATAGTGATACTACTTTTGCGAATAACACTAGCAATAACAACAATAATTATAATAATAATAATAATAATAATAATAATAGTGATACTATTGTGAATGATAATGTTTCTAATACTAATGCGGTAGCGGCATCTACTGCACAGTTTGTTCCAGCACCAATGGACTTACCAATGTTACAATCTGATAATTTCAACATACCATTAAATTTACAAAACTCTTTATCACAAGTACCAACCCCAAATACTAATAACAATGATTATAATCGCCAAATACAAATGATGTATGATAATAGTAATAATAATAGCTCTCTGGAAGATTTCTTAAGTGGCACTAACGTATTTGATTCTGATCCATTTGTTGCATTTAACTCTTCTTTATTTGGTCAACCTATAAATATTTCCAATATCATTCCATTTGATGATATTTATAGCTCTAATAATAGGATTTTCATGAATGATTTCAGTAACAATCCTAGTACTGTTAATAACAATAATAACAATCCTGATGCTGTTAATAACAATGATAACAATTCATATTCATAGATCGTCAATGTACATATAATAATTTTTTTTTCCAAGTTATTCCTCTTATTTTCTACGATTTCTTTTTTAGCTATCTTATAATCATTTAATGTTAAAAAAATTTTTTTTCTTTTATTACTAATCCATATTATTATATATTGGTGTTGTTCAAAAGTTATACATAAAAAAAGTTTATGCTATTTCTTAACTGTTATGGTAATCTGTTTATTCAATTCATTATACATTAAAAGTCTAAACTCACCAAGTTTTATAAACTCTTCGATTTCGTTGAATAACCAATTAAATAGATTGCAATACCAAGTTTTATACTGACCATAGTCTTTATCACCCCAATGAGTGAAATCTTTATACTGGAGTACTTGGTTAATATGCCATCCACTCGTACGAACCCCAGAATATAAATTATTAATGCCTCCAATGTAACATTGACACCAACCTTCAAATAGTTTCCTGTTATGTTGTATCAGGTTCAACCCAGTTTTCAAAAACCAAGATTTTAATTCGATATAATCTCCAGAAGGTGTTTGGCAATCTATTTCACTACGAATTATTATCCGTCTGTTCTTCGATTTTTGAGAATTGTCGAGTAATTTATGTTCTGTAATAGAGTAAAAATCACAATTGTTATTAACTTCTCTAGTCATAAGATCTTCAAATTTTAGTCCAGTGTATAAAACCCTTTTCAATTTGATATCCATATGTTTAATTTCATTATTCCCATGATCGTCTTGTTTAATGAAAACGTTGTATCGATTCTTATCCAAAGTTTTTTCAATGTTGATTACATATCTAAAATCATCGATATAATTAGTGGGATATATCATTAATTTGGTCAATAATGATCTTATTGAGAATATTGTGATCATTGGTTCTCCTTCTTCTTCTTCCGGTTCTGCTTTGAGCAAATGATCCTTCACAATTTTTTCAAATCTTTGTGATTCTTGTTGAGAAGCATACCTGTACTTCCAATTTTCAACCCCATTGATTAATTTACTGCTACGTTTTCTGAAATGAGCAGGATTAGGAAGTTGGATCACAGTTCTTAATCCTTTTTTGCTTTTAAATAAAACTTCATCTTTAGCACTATCAAAAGAATAATTCAGAATTTCTACTGATTTACTCAATGAATATCCGTGATTAATCTGTTCTTTCAAATCAGCTTTTATTGTAGATTTCCTAGGTTGTTTATCTTCTTTCTTTTCAATAGTTAATTGACTCAATAATTGGATGGCAGATTCCATTTTTTTTCCTTTTAATATTATAGTATTGGATGGTTTAAAAATATATATGAAATCATGTTGGAAAATATTTATTGATATTTGCTGATATTAGATATTCATTTTAGACTTTGATACTATAAAATTCATAAGGAAATTAAAGCTTCTATATTGGGAAATTTTTTCATCTCAAAAAAAAATTCTTAAAAAAAATTTTTTTTTTTCTTCACATCATTGTCACTTTTTTTACAACAACAAAGTATATGCTAGAAAAGGTATAAATAAATATATATTATCAATAATGGCAGAAGAAGAAGAATTTCTCGATGGTGGCTTGTTTGAAGAGCCAGAAGATTTTAGGCCCAAGCCAAAGCCATACCATTCAGTGGCATACAAAAGACGTTCAATAGACCAAAAGACTGGTAAAGAAATAGAGACCAAAGATGAGCAAGTGATATCGTTAAGATTATTAGGATCATCACCATTATGGGGGCATTTATTATGGAATGCTGGAAAATACACTGCTAATTTGTTAGACAGTCAGCCAGAATTAATCAAGAATAAAACCATTTTAGAATTAGGTGCTGCTGGTGCATTGCCATCGTTAATCTGTAGTTTACATCAACCTAAGAAATTAATATGTACTGATTATCCAGATGGAGATTTGATATCAAACATTCAATATAATTTCGATCAATTATTAGGGCCAAAGGATTCAGAAGCTCAAAAAAATGTGCTAGTGCAAGGATACATCTGGGGTAATGATTATACTCCCTTAACTGATTTCATCAAGCCAATTGAAAAATTCGATTTATTGATTCTTAGTGATTTGGTTTTCAACCACACTGAACATCATAAATTATTGAAAACATGTCATGATTTAGTGGATCCTGTCAAAGGGAAATGTTTAGTTGTCTTCTCACCACACAGACCTTGGTTGCTAAAAGATGATTTACTGTTCTTCGAATTAGCTAAAGAATATTCCTTTAAAGTCGAAAAAAATGATTTAGTCAATTGGACCCCTATGTTTGAAGAAGACGATGAGACTATTGAAATTAGAAGTAGAGTGTATAGCTTTTGGTTAACCCCTGATTTTTAAACAATAACTATCAATCAATAAATAAATATATTTTAATTATCCAATAGTCAAAAGATTTGTGTGTATTGGCTATATAAATTATATATAATTCTTATTAAAGCACATCTGTGTCACGTGATATTTAATTCCTTTCTAACGAAAAAAACTCTCTAAATTACCATCATTGAAAGCATAGTGATTTATTTCCTTCAATCGCTTTCTCTTCTTTTGACTTTTAGTTTTTATTTCATCTTTGCAATATTAATAATCAACTTCTTTATGATAAAGAAAATGGGTAAATACTATGCAGTTGCTAATGGTAGAAATACCGGTGTTTATAATAATTGGAGTGATGCCAAAGACCAAGTAAACGGATATTCAGGTGCTCAATACAAGGGGTTCAACACTGCACAAGAAGCTAGAGACTATGTTCAAAGTAATAATGGGTCGTCTTCTTCGAAGTCTTATAGTGGTCGTTCTTCGAAGTCTTATGGCGGTCGTTCTTCAAATTCTTATAGCGGCCGTTCGTCAAATTCTTATAGCAGTCGTTCTTCGAATTCTTACAGTAGTAGTGGTGGGTATTCAAATCATTCAGAAAGCTACTCAGCACCTTATTCCACTGTAAGTACTAAACCTGCTAATAAAATACAAGAAATTTACACCGATGGTGCCTCAAGAGCTAATGGTAGAGGCAATGCAAGAGCTGGGTATGGTGTATTTTATGGTGAAGGTGATGCAAGAAATGTATCGGCTCCATTACCAGGACCAGTTCAAACTAATCAAAGAGCTGAATTATCTGGAATTAAGGACGCTTTACAGACTATTCATAAAGAAGTAGAATCATCAAATGGCGAAAAAACTGATTACGTGATCAAATCTGACTCCCAATATGCCCTCAAATCAGCTACTGAATGGGGTGATAAATGGTCTACTAATGGTTGGAAAACTGCTAATAATACTTCGGTTGCTAATTCTGATTTAGTCAAAGATATTATTAATTTAAGACATGGTATCGAATCTCATAAAGATTCTATATCTCTTAAATTTGAACATGTTAAAGGTCATTCTGGTGATTATGGTAATGAAAAAGCTGATGAATTAGCCACCAAGGGTGCTGATAGTTAAGTGTGATGCAATTTTTTTTATTGGTTTGTTTTCTACATAAAA
Organism: Saccharomycopsis selenospora; assembly: GCA_030583325.1. NCBI lineage: Eukaryota > Fungi > Ascomycota > Saccharomycetes > Ascoideales > Saccharomycopsidaceae > Saccharomycopsis > Saccharomycopsis selenospora. The sequence continues at coordinate 11,350 of JAJMHY010000022.1, forward strand.
TAAAATAATGATAAAAACAATAAAAAGTAAAAATAATTGTGTAAATTAAGGTACGAAATAATATATGTAGAAGAATTGAAAATGTGCATATGTAGATGATTATACTTTTTGTCGACAAAAAGCAAAGAGAAAAAATTAAGAAAATAAATGATTTGATTATTTGGCAGCATCCCAACAGTAACGTTTAAAGCATTGTTGACAAACTTCAGATTGTGGATTGCCAGCTCTTTCTTCCGCTCTACGGATGATAGCGCATCCAACACAAGTTTGCCATTGAGCATCTTCAGTTAAGTTACCTCTAGACATAATTTCAAACCCGTTTTTAATCATCGAGGTTTTTTCTTTTTGATCATAACTAAGTTTAAAAGTTGAGGTATCAGAACCATAAGAGTGTTTTCTGTTTGGAACATAAACAACTAATGGTGGGACGTTTTTCAAATCAGTCATGTTACTAGCGTAACAACCATAAAAGGCTGGATCTTTGTTAAGACCTAAATCAAGGAATTCATCTTCTTTTGGTAAATGTGGGAATGAGTAACTACTACCTTTGCTTTTGAATTGACGTTTATAGGTACTGTAAATAGTTCTTCCATCTGGCCATAATCCAAAAGTTCTACCCATTTCATTGTCAAAGGCAAGAACAAAATCAACTTTTCTTTCTGGAATGACTAAAGAAATTAATGGGATACTTTGATGATCAGTGGCACCATCAGATAAGTAAAGACCTTTCTTTTTGGATAAAGTAGTGCTAGCAGCAGTAGCATTATAAAAAGGACTATGTTGTAAAATGACAAGACCTTTTTCTAAGATAGTAGTTGCAGTATCAGTATCAGTGCTATTATTTTGTACTGTTGAGTTAGTAGAAATAGCTAAGTCAAAGATTGAGTCACTATCGTCATCAGTGTAATCGGTTAAAAAGTCTGTAGAGTTGCTAATTCTAGAAGCTTCAGCATAATAATCATCAACCCATGGTAAGAAATATCTGATTTTAGCTATCATAGCAGAGAAAGCAGCTGATGAAGCAGCAATGATATAAGCAGCATTATCAAATTTAGTGACGCATTTAGCACTATCGATAGGCTTACCATTGGCAACTTCAGTACCAAGATATTTCATATCACTGAAAACTTGATCACCGCCATCCCAAGTACCGAATTCAAATGGGTTACTTTCAATGACAGTGGATAAATCCCAAGTGATGGACGTTCTAGACATTAATGCATTAGAGACAGTTAATGGGAATGGCATAGTAGCATTTTTGAACACATCAATGTTTCTAATATCAGACCAAGTAGTAGAAATTAAATTATCAGTACTTTTAACAAAAAACTTTCTGGACAAAGCTCTAGCCCAAATATCACCAAAACTGACTTGAAAATTAGAATTCATCTTTTGTTTAACTTCATCAAAAATACTTTTCCAAATTTGGTATGATTTATAAGTGAACCCCTTTAAGGCATATAATGGATCGTCTAAATTCCAAATAATGTTTTCATCCAAGATTTTTTGCACAGAAGTCCAGTTATTCATAGTCAAAGTCCCAACAATCCAAGATCCACCAGAGATTCCACCTATGTAAGTAGTAGATTCTAATAGCCCACCTAGCCCATATTCGAAGGCACCTCTAGTGTTGTTATCTAAAGCAGAAACTTCACCAGCCCCGACTAACATGGCACGGAACCCACCACTGGATAACGCAGCACCAATTCTAATGGTATCTTCTTTATTTTTAAAATATTGAGCATAATTAGATTCGTTTAATTTGGCAGTATACTTTAAGAATTTTTGTAAATTTTCATTTGTGACTAAATCTCTTTTTGCTAGCCATTCTAATTCATTTTTACTTAATCCATCTCTTGCATCTCTTAGGAAGTTTTGTTCATTGGCTGGACATTCGCCGATATCTGGAGCATATGTTACTTTTGCGAAAGCATTATTCACAAATAACACAGATATTATTAAAATAGAAAATAGTTGCATAGTTAATTGTGATTATTCTTTTTTCTTTAGTATGGTTTTATTGGTAAAGAAAAGAAATGCAACAAATATATATTCGAATATATTAGTTTGAACTATGGAAACGAACGCTTTTCTTACCATATCCATATTTTTTAAAAGGTCTTGGGGGGATGTTTATATATATATATATATAAAATAAGCTTTGATAGTAAAGTGCTAAGCCCGGTAGGTTATTAAATAGTCTATACGCATTTTCAACCAATTGACGTTTAAAAAATTCAATTTCGCATTTAAATAATCTTCTTTGTGATAAAATAGGACTAGTTTGGCTGCGATGTTGAAAATTTCTTATATAAGTACAACTGAAAAAGGCACTCAAAGTTTTTCTTTGACCCCCGTTCTACTACCTTTTATTTAAGGGCCTGGGTTCAGGGCCGTGCGCCGTGTTAGGATGCAATGTTGGAATCTATCAAAAGTGAAAATCTACACTGAAATACTATAATTAGATTACTAAACTATATTTTAATCTATAATCTAATCATGGTTTCTTTATAAAAGTATCTTTAATTTTATTAGAAGCATAGTTCATATTTTTTCCCTTATCGTGATGAATCAAAACAAGGATGAATATATTCTTTCTCATTTTAAAAAGCGTATTTATTTATATTAGTATATCACTATCTGATATTAATATATATATCTTTATTTGATATTATATCATATTGATCTTTTTGATAATGCAACTAACTATTGTGAAACCCTTGAATAAACAACACCTAGTGCATAAAGATTAGTGTTTCCCACGGCATTACATTATTTATTAGGTGACTTTCCACTAGCCACAGAAACATGTTCTTCCTGTCTATTATCCAACTTCATAACGATTAATTAAACAGTCTACCTTTCTATATACAAACGATATGAAAAAAAAAAAAAAAAAAAAAAAGATGATACTAGTAGCATTTTCAGCACTTTCTATATATATATTTTGAATAATATAGAATATATGCTATACTTGTTGTTGTAATAATAGTACCATTACTTGCTAATTTCAAATTACCATTGATTTGTATACAGGCCCAAAAAAATATATATATATCAAAAAAATTAAAATCAAAATTTGGAGCAAGAAAAAAAAATGGCATCAAAGGAGTTAAAGAGATATACAGCCCAGCAAACCAAGAAATATGATGAACCTAGATACAGTTCCATTGGAAATAGTTAATTTAATTATTTCTCATTTAAATGATGAATCTCTCATGTCATTATATATGGTTTTCCAAGAATCAGCTTTAAGAAACCTTATACTTCAGAAACTATACAGCGATATTGCCATTGAATTTTCCGACAATTCTTTCGACGATTATAATACTATTACTGATAATATAATTGGTTATAATTTAAAAGAGAGTTTACCATCAAGTTTCATAAATACTAATAAACTTAATTATCAAGATCTATATCAATTTATTAAGAAATTGAAGATTTATTTATCAAAAATTCAAGATTCTACAAATTTTAAATATGACCAAATTTTAGATAGATTGAAATCCGAAATTATTGAGAACCTCACTGGGTTGGATCAGATTAACATTGTAATGACCGTCACAGAACTGCGAGACCATAATGCAATAGATAATTTCAATAATTTCATTTTGGAGTCAATTCCCAGATTATCAACGGTTTCTGTAAATTATCGGTTTCTGGATTATTTACAAACGTCAGAAATAAATAAGAACGTGAATCTCTCATTCAATTCAAAATACAGTTTAAATTTACAGAATTTGAGTCTTTTCAGAGCCAAATTAAATAATTTCCCTTTAAAATTATTACCGAATTTGAAAAATATTGAATTGAGTGGATGTGATAATATCAAGGTGATGACTTTGGATAATGAAGGTATGGTTCATGATAAACTTGAACTTCTATCAATCATTTATTGTAGTGGCAGTGATAACAAATCATTAAAGTTGATCAATTCAGTATTCCCAAAGCTTAAAAAGATCACCTATAATGTCACAGTTAATGATATCAGTGTGCAATTTTTCAGTAAAATGAAGAGTTTACAACTGTTGAATTTATTCGGAGTAACAGTTAATGAAAATATCAATTTACCAAATTTGACTCAATTTATTACAAGACAATGCGACCTCGAACTTTCTTTTGGTCAGTTACTTAGAAAAGTTCCAAAATTACGTTATCTTGCATTAGGAGAATCTCCAATTGAATTTCAACCAAACTTGTCACATTACCTTATTAATAATAATGATGATGATTCAACAAAATTAGAAACAATTATCATTGATGTCTTACTAACACCATTAGAATTTTATAGGCCTTTAACAACAGTGAAAAAATTGAGATTGAATAACGTTTCCGGAGGTATTCCTAAAGGCATCTCCTTCTTAAAAAATCTTGAATATTTAGGACTTTATGATTGTGAAGTGGAGTCACTTGAAGGTTTAGACGGTTTATTGAGTTTACGAAATATAATGATTAGTGATACTTATCATTGTTTAAAACTTATTGATATTCAATTATCGAGCTTAGAAACATTAGATATTTGGGGTAACGTTTCGACACAGAAACTGGACCCTTTAGTTAAGAACCTCAAATGTGAAAATTTGATGACGATAAAATTTAATGGTATTAATTTTCAAAATATAGATACTTCTGCTAATATTGATATTAAAAATCTTAATACATTGAGATTATCAGAAACAAATTTTAAAACTTTCGGTGAAGGTTTTGCAAATTTTAAAAACCTTCAAGAAGTTAACCTATCAAATTCTCATAAGTTAAAAAGATTAGTCGCTACTCCAGCATGGTCTAGAAATATAAAGACATTCACTTTAATGCTTGAATCTTTTAAAGAATTTGTTATAACTTCAGGAAGAAACGATTTTCCACGGTTAGAGAAGTTATATATGTTTAATTGTAGCTCTTTAACTAAGTTACTTCTTATTGATTTTCCCGAATTAAAGCTGATCTTCGTTGATTCTGTTCCTGAAATTCTGAGTGAGAATCTTATACTAAAAGGTTTACCAAACTTAAATGATAGTAGCTTTGTGACAACTCAAAATCTGTTCACTAATTTCCCTTGCATTGAGCATTCTATATTACAAAATTTTAATGAGATAAGGATTATGAATGGTACCCTTGAAAATTTCCCATTTCATTTAGATTTTGGAAAACTTGAAATATTGGACCTCAGTAGTAATAATTTACTTATGTCAATACCATTTAACCTTTCATGGACTAAAAATGTACATACTCTTGTTTTGTCAGGCAATCAAGGTTTATTTGGTGGTTCTTTAAAAATTGAAAATGGCAACGAGTTATTACCTAATGTCGAAAGACTCTCGGTTAGCGATATTGGTTTAACTGAATTAGTGTTGAAAAATTTTTCACATTTACTATATTTGGAAGTTACTGGGAATAAATTAACTAATGAATCGCTCCTTCTTGAAAGGATCCCAAAATTAGCCGGTTCATTTAGTGTTGCTGATAATAATTTTAAGACTTTCACTGATGCTAATGCTCCTACTCTCAACTTGAAAAATATTAATTTGAGCAATAATGATTTAATTAGAATAGAATTTAACTTGAGCTGGACTCTGAAATTAGAAGATTTAGATTTATCTGGAAATCTTCTATCAAAGTTTGTGATTAAAAATGGTGATGAGATTCTTCCTAATTTAAGACATCTTTATTTGAAAAAATGCCCAAATATGGTTGAGTTACATTTGTCGAATTTTTCATTCTTATCACAAATATACGCTAGTAATAATAATCAACCAGCTTTAACAACATTTGAAAGCAATCCTTTGCTTTTAGAAGCAATATTGGCCATATCTTCAACACCAGTTATTCTGAATTGCCCGAAATTAGTTGTACATGACTTTGATGAACGTCTATATTTTTGATAAAACAATAAAATTGAAGACTGATATAACTTTTCATCTACTTCATCATTCGTTTGTCTACAAATACCCTGTATAATAATAATAATAATAATAATAATAATAATAATAATAATAATATACACTTCTACTTGTCTATAATACTGGAGCTTCACAAATTAAGCTGATGGCATTTTCCTAATCCTAAGCTTTAAATGCTTTTAATAGTAGTCTTGAAATTTTGGTTTCAAAAAAACTTTGTACATTCTTTATAAACAGTAATTCAAAAGACCTTGAATAGATTCATTAATGTAAATATGTTTTTTATGCTTATACACCAAAGATATTTTTGCAAGTTCATTGGGTTCTTTGCTTTGCTGTCATATCTTTATTCTGTGCTTTTCAGTTTGATTATAAACGGACACGGAGTATATCGTTTATATACGGGACACGGCCTTCCTTCATAGATCCAACAAAGATTTCGAATGTAAAGAAAAATTTCTACTTGTTCTTTTTATAAAAAGAAATATTTTTTTTTTTTGTGATTCTTTTCTTTCTTCTTCCTTCTTCCTTCTTTCTTCTTTCTCCTTTCTTATTCGTCTTCGTCTTATCAAGTTCGTGGTGAATTTATCAATATCTTCCATTTCGGCCAATCCTTTAAAAAATGATCTCAACAGAAAGTTAAACTTTGAGCTTGAGCAGATTCCTTCTTTCATAATGAATCTATAATAATATCAATTGGATTGAACAATTGATTTACTTTGATACTATTCTCATTAACCAATAAGTTAGTTATTCACAAATATGGCCTATAATTCTTCTTAATATGTAGTAACGATCCGTACAAATGGTTTACTATATATTTTAATGATCCGTACAAATGGTAACTATATATTTTATTTAATTTCGCTAATAGAACAAAGCAGAAAAACAATTGGAAAAGAAATATTGAAAAAGAAATAATTAAAAAGAAATTCAAATTTTCAAATCTGCAGTCATATCTTATTTTGCTTAAACAGATAACATCAACGGATAGCAAATAATATAGTTATTATTCCGGATAATCAAAAATAATAATAATATTATTATTAATATTAATACTAATAATATATTGGATATCTTAGAAATAATAAACCATGAATAAAAGAGCTCAAAGAAGTTGTGATTTCTGTCGGAAAAGAAAGATTAAATGTAACAGAAAAGAAGTTTGTCCCTGTTCTAACTGTATCAAGTATGGAAGTCCTTCATGTGTGATAACTAATCAGCTAAGTGCTCAACAACAACGTCAAGCAAGGCCTTCGATGATTGAATCAGATAAAAGTTTAAGTTCAAGTTCCAATTTTAACTCTAATTCCAGTCCCGATAGTGGTTCAATTTCTAGTCCCGAAGGCACTTTTAATGGTAAAAATAATTTAAACAACCCCAAAAACTCCGGTTGTGGGTATCAATTATCCAGCACTTTGGATAATAGTACTGGTACTGTTATTAATAATATGAGAAATGAAATGAAAATTTTAAGTCAAAGTTTAAGTTATATGAATCTTCAAATAAGTTCTTTCAAAGATCTTGCCTTGGGCAATAATGCCAGTATTGTCAATAGTGGTGCTTGCTGTACTAACTGTCAACAACCTGATAGTACAGTTCATGAGACTACTCAAAAAATGTCATCAGTTAATAATATTTTTGGTACGCATTCTGTTTTCCATATCTTGTCGAAGATGTGTCTCTCTTGGATGTCTAATGTTCTATTAAATGGTCCTTATGTTAACCAGTCTTTGAAATATAATTTCCAAGAATTTAAAAAAATAAATTCTTTATTAGCTAATCATCAGGAAGAAGTATCTTTATCAAAGAAGAATTTAATTTTACCAGCTAATCATATTAGAGTTTTTCCAAATTTTAATTTAATATTACAAGAATTTACGCCATCTACTTCGGAAATTAGCTCTAATTGGTTAATAAGATTATTATTCACTAACCAAGATATTTCTTCTCTTTTATTCATTCCTAAAGATGTTCAATCTCTTTCTAATATGAATATTGGTTGGTATTCCTTTTGGTGTATTGAATTATTAAATAATGGTCATAAAGTTGCCAAATATTCTAATGAAGTTAATGAACTTTATCATTATATGCAATCAAGAATATTTGAAATTTATCGTGATGATTCAGTAGAAGATATTCCAACTGAAAATCAAAATTTACAATATGTGATTTATTATTTAATTTTCATTATATTCTTAATCAATAGAAGTGATTTCATGATTACCCCACAAATTTATAAAATTTTAAATTTTTATAATCAATTATTAGAAGACAACTGTTTCCATAGATTTGAAAGATACTCTATTTTAGATCTGGATAGTGAATTAATTGTTGCTTATAGAATATGGGCAATTTACCAATATTTGAGTAATGAAGTCAGTTTTAGATTGGGTAAACCTTTAATCATTGCCAATGATACTGATATCTCAGTATTATCTGCTATTGATGTTAAAGGTTTGCAAATTTTGAGCCAAGATCCCGAAGTTGACAAACTATTCAGATTTTCACAGATCAAGAAGGAAATATATTACAGAGCATTCAGCGCAAAGAGTGTGTACACTCAAACGACTGATTTGATTAAAGATTTGGCATACTTCAATGATTCATTGAATAAATTTTCCACTACATATTTAGATGTTGCAAATAGTGAGTTGAATAGTATCTTATCGCTTGAAGTTAAATCAATTAATGTTTTAATCAATAGATTGCCTATTCAATTATGCATGATTGAACAATTTATGGAATTAATTCAAATGTCATCATTAAAGCAAAATGTTGAATATGCTATGGAATCTGCAAGATTCTTGTTAACTAAATTCACTGAACATTGTTCTAATTTCCCAAAAGTGCAATTAAACTGGATAAAATTCGATTTGATTCTTGCATTCTTCCACATATATTCAAATATTGTCAAGTACAAAAGTCGAAGCAAGTCTTTACATTCTTGTGTTCAAGATATAGTATTATTGAGTAATGTTTGTGACTTTTACAAGGTCAATTGTCTTAGTGATCCTAAAATTGAAGATACTGCTTACAAAATCATTGAAAGAATTACATTTTTATGTTATTCTGTGCTTGAGTCTTCGGATATTTTTGCTACACCAGATGGTGATAACAATGCTCTCTATTCTATTCAAGCCTTTGATACTTTTAAGAAATATCAAAATACTTCCTTCCAATTAGATGTTTCTTTCATATTGAATGAAGGCTCAACATTTGGTAATCCACTTCTTGACTCTGATATCTTTATGCAACAACTAATGTTCTAGCTTTTTTTCTCTTATGACTTTCTTTTCTTTATGCTTTTTTTTTTCTTCTTTATAGTTATATTCCTTTCTATTTTATGGTACTTTTTTATTATGTAGTGTGTTTACTAAAATATGAACAATATTATAAAGCCGATTATGTAATATAGAAAAAAAATTTTCCAATATTGATTTCGATATTTCCTCTTTTTAATTTATATTTTGAAATAAACTTATGATTTATCAAATATATGTATATGGAGTAAAGTATATATAAACAAAAGATCATATGAACACACACTATGGTTGCGAAAAAATCAAAACATCATGATTATTCCGATAATTCTTTTAGTCTTGGTGATGGGCAATTCGATCATTCATTGATACATAGCACCGGGATTAAGTATTCATTTTCATATTTTCAGCATTTGCCAAACATTTTGGAGATTGACGACAATGAACTTCGGATTCTTACAAAATCATTAATGAAGAAAGATGCTATCACTAAAATTAAAGCTCTTGAAAAGCTTGTGAAACATTTTGAACAAGAAGAAAAAGACAGTAACCTACAATTATCCTTCGTGGTTGCCTTCATTCAATTATATCCAAAATTATCAATTAACAATGACAAGTATGTGAGAATTGCATCGCATAAATTAGCATTAGCCATAATCACCTACTTTGGTAAAAAAATATCAAAATACTATGATGCATTAATGCCATTTTTATTAATGGGTTGTTTCGATAGTGAACGATCGGTGGTCGTGGCTACTCAAAAATCTTTATTAACATGTTTTAAATCAGAAAAGAAAATCAGTCAACTGTTTAAATTCTTCAAGTCATCTATTTTAGAAGTTTTCAGTTTTTTCATTACTTATGAATCTCCCAGCACTTTGGTTGATCCTTCTACAGTTAAAGATAATGACTATATATGTGCATTCACTCGCACTTTAACCTCGCAATTGAAAATGGTCAGTTATATAATATCAAATCACGATATTAAATTAACTGATGAAGAACTTGTGGAAATATTGAATGATAAAAGTAAGATATTGTGGAAGTTCATTTCCAGTGATATTAATGTATTTGAATACCAAAGTGTTAAAATAGAATTATTAAAACTTTATATCTTGGTGTCACGTTTAATAAGTGAATCTGGTGATAAGAGTAATAGCATCATTGATAATTCAACGATAATTAAACGTTGCTTTAAATTATTAGAAGCCATTCCTAAAAATATACAATATTTTGACACTTCTTTATTAGAGCAAATAATTATTGCTTTACGTTTCTTAGACTTGACTAGTATGAAATCAAGTAATCAAGAAAAATTCAAGATAAGTTTCTCAAAGGCAATTCCTTATGTTTTCTCAAAGGCTTCCAAAAACACTTTCCATCATATACTAGCATTATACAAAAAGTTTGAAGTAGAACTGATTTTATCCTATAATTCCAAGCAAGATTTCATTGAATATATCAGACTGCCAATGAAAAAGATAATTGACAAGCAATCTAAATTTGATTCATCAGCATATTGTTTATTCTTCTGCGCCATCTTCAGCTCCTTCTATAAAAATAATAATAGTGAATTTCAAAGCTATTTAACAGATTACTTCATCTCAGACATTGTCAAGAATCTTCCATCGGGAGATTTCCTGGCCATTTATAATATATTAACCGATCAAAACTATGAAACCAGTATTAAATTATTAACTGATATCAGTTGCGAGAGTAATATTACCTGTTTAATTAAAATCTTATCAAAAGTTTCTACTAGAGATTATTCAGCAAGATTAATCATTAGTGTGGTCAAAAAGGGTTCAATTGATTTCGATTTTAATATTGAAATCATCACTGCGATATTGGATGAGAAACTTTATAAAAATGAAGCATGCAACTCCGTTTTAATTGATTTTTTCGAGAACAAAGAACTTAAAATCGATAATTATAACCATATTAAAGTAATCACGCATTTAATCACCATTATAGATCAAGAAGATTATTTTAATGATGAAAATTGGAAAAATTTAATCAAACTAAAATTGACAGTTATTTTGAGATGGGTCATTGATGACTTGAAACCGGAATCTGACTTAGAATGTGCTAATAGAATGAGAATTTGTATATCAAGATTTTTTGAGAATTTCCAAAATAAATTAAATGTTATAGATTCAGATTTTAAAATTATTAACGAATTTATAGAATTACTTGATGAAAAACACTCAAAGGACTCTTTCTTCATGCACTTAAAATATGATAATATTTCACCATTAGAAATTTTTTATTCAAAGATATTAGAATCAAATGATGGTGAGTATATTTTTGAATTTTGGAAAAAATTTACCTGTTTCAAGAAGCCAATTGAAACTTTCAAGGCCCTTGCTAAGCATCTTACTACCAACATTTTAGATACTTTTTGGAAACATTTAATAGAATGGTCAGACGAAGGATTTGAAAAATACTGTGAGAAATTTTTAATTGATATACAAAATAAAATCATGAAATCTGATGATCAATTCTTGATAGATTTATACACATCATCAGTGGTTAACGAAATTATCGCAGTGATTAATGATGAGCCTAATTACACTAAATTACTTGACTATTTTGCCAAAAGTAATCCTGAATTTTTTGAATGGTTTATTGTTAGCAATAAAGGTTTCATTTCTGCGATTTTAAATTTCAATCAAGTTGATTATGGGTTATGTATAAGTTCTAATTGTATCAACAAATATGTCTACTTAATTGACAGAGATTTAATCTCACAAAAGACAGAAAATAAAGTATATTCGACAAGTTTTGAATTAATTTCGTTTGGTAAATTTGTTTATGATATGATTGTTTTAAAAGATCTTGCTGCAAATAATAGCCCTAATTTATACATTTATTTGTCAATTGTTGGGGTCATTGCTTCTGATTATATTCTTTTGAATTCAGGAAATTTAAAGTCTAAAGATAATATAACTGCCATCGAAGCTTATGATCAACTTGAAGCTAAATTTTTTGATTTTAACAGTCAACTGATTCAATTACTAAAATCCAATATCAATTTTAATATTGAGCAATTAGTTCAATTTATAATATCTGAAAAAACCAGCGATATTAAAGAATTTGTTGAATTCAAAGATCTTATAGAAAGCAATGAAATCACTCAATACTATTTTGCAAGAATATTGGGAAATATATTAAGTGATTCTAATTTAGCTGATACTGTCCCAGGTGATCATTCTAACAGGATTTATAGAGAAATTACCAAAACATTGCACATACCAAGGAAATATTCTATAAGTTTAACAATATTAACAATATTACCATACTTGAAAAACCTCATTCGAGAAAAACAATTTGAAAGACTTGTTGAAAATATTTTTACTACACTTTTTTGTTTCAGTTATTCTTCCACTGAATCCACTAATTGTTTAGCTAAGTTAATAACTTTGACCCAATTATTATTAATTCATGGTGATGGTGCTATAATTTCAAGGTATCAATTAAACGATTTTATCAAACAATTAAAAAAATGGCAATCTTCTGATATGTTTTATGACAATAAATTCATTCCATTAAGAGCACAAATGATTGAATTTTTCAGAGTGTTAATTAGCACGTCTGATAGTGCATCAAGGTTACCATCAATAGAATTTGTCGTTAATGATTTGTTTTTCGATTCTTTAGGATTATGTTCTAATTCCCCGCTCACAGATCATGATGAAGAATCTTTAGCAGACTATCAATTATTTATTAATCTAAATTCTACATTATTAAATTTCTTTGATACATTTGATGAGTATGCTAAGAATAACGAAAACGAAACTTTTGTTGAAACATGTTGGTCCAGTGATTTTTTATCGGATGTTAACCAAGAATTTGAACGTATATTAATTGATGGGTTTTTCAAAAATAAATTTTTAATTGATAATAAATTATCTCATCCAGTAATTCTAAATTTACGTTTATTCAGAAAATTAATCTTCAATAGTAACAAAATCAAAATTGAAAATGATTTTGAAGGTTGCTTAACGGGGTTTTCTCTAATTGATAGTTTCAATATAAATTTCTCAGAAGTTCAAAGGCTTGAACTATTGATCATTGATAAAATCTTAGATACCAAATTACTGGACTTTAAATTCAAACTTGCTCTTGATTATAAAGAATATATGGATGATCATGATAGTATTAATAAATTGTTTAAAATTCCGACTAGTTTAATTAAAAACATTAACTCGTCTGAACAACCAGTTGATTCACTTAAAGAAGAATCGTTCAATAGTACTTTTAAATACTTGTGGAGTTGGTATGAAATCTTAAAATGTTTTTACGATAATATTCCAGGGGTGATTCGTACTCATTTTTTGAAACAATTACCAGAAAATGCAATCTCATCACTTTTAGTATTCATTCAAAATAAAATGGATCTTCTGGTTCAATTAGGAGAAGCTGATGTTGAAAGAATGATTAATTATAACATCAATGACGGTGATATAGGCGGTAGTGTCAAAGACCGATTACTTGAAATGAATATTTTAATAATGCATCTATTTTATGAATTATTAATGAAATTTACAATTGAATCACAGCAATGGTTCAATGAAATTCGTAACAAACAGCAGAAGACTAAGATTGAAGGATTCACTGCTAAATATTTCTCAGAGTTTATCATCGCTGAAGAATTAAAGAATTTTGATGAGTTATTGAAAGCTAGTGATTTGAATCACGATGATGGTGGTGGTGATTTTGATAATGATGTCGTTCATTCTGTTAAGGTCAATAGATTGGGTAATGAGATTAAATCACAATACACAATTGATGAACAAAATATGGAATTAGTGTTTAAATTACCTAAATTTTACCCATTGGCTACAGTTGTCGTTGAAGCACCTAAGAGAATCGGAGTTAAAGAAATGATTTGGAAATCTTGGGTTTTAGCATGTCAAAACCTTGTTAGTAATGGTAGATCAGGTGAAGAAAATAATAGAATCAGTTCCTTGATCTTACAAGCAATTATATTATTTGATAAAAATGTTAATTTACATTTCAAAGGTTTCGCAGAATGTGCAATTTGTTATGCAATTTTACATAACCAAGATAAATCATTGCCATCCAAAACTTGTCATACTTGTCATAATAAGTTCCACAGTGGTTGTTTATTGAAATGGTTTAAAAGTTCGGGTGCCAATACATGTCCATTATGTAGATCCAAATTCGATTTCAGAACTAATTAATCAAACAAATAATGTTAAAAAAAATTTTTTTTTAATGATATATTTACTCATATACACTCATTTATAAATATTTTTCCTATGTACACTGAACTGATACAATAAATTTATTTTTTCTCTCTTGAATTTATAAAGTAGAACCTTTAATATCTTCAACAGAATAGATTTTAAAATTTGACAGTGTAGGTTCATCAGATGTGATCACTCTAATGACAGATTCGGCGACTTCGTTAGTAGTCAATGGAGGTTTAACTGAAGAACTGACGAAAGGTAATTTACTACCTACACTAACGAAAACTTTGGCAAGTGAACGAACATTGTAATCGTGAACAGTATCGTCATAGATGAATCCAGGTCTGAAAATTAATCCTGTTAAATTTTTATGCTCTTTGGCCAAATTTGCAATATCAAACTCAGCATTTCTTTTAGAGGTGATGTATCCCAGTGGGACAATTGGTGGCATAGAATCTGCAGATATATAAGCAAATTTGACCGGTTTCTTATCAAGTTTAATTACTTCTTTGGCTAAATTTGTAGCTGATTGATGATTAACATTCTCATAAGTGAAAGGGTCTTCAGAATCTTTATTGTTGTTGTCACTAGGAGATTTACTGAATAATGACGAAACCCCAAAATTGATGATTGCTTTGTATGATTTACTTTCAAAGAGCACACCAACGGAATGAACAACAGCATCAGCATCTTTGATGATATCTTGATATGATTCAGGCTTGAAAATGTTGGCACTGACCCAATTGACTTTTGAAGACCATTCACTGTTTAAATCTTTTGGTTTCCCAGAACGTCTATAGGATGTTAGTATTATTCTCTTCGACCCAATCATTAGTGTAACTAATATACTTACGAAATTGAGGTTACATTTAACCCATTGGCAACAGCAACTCTGCAGATATTCTTTCCAAGGTATCCATTACCACCAAACACAACAATTTTTTTAATTAATGACATTTGAATTGATTTTTGACTTGTTGATTTCTTATAATATCATGCTTCTTGAAGAAAGAAATATATTTTTCAGATCAATCGCAATATATATATTTTTTTTTTTGCTTTTTTTTTTTTTCTTTCATTTAGGCGGGAGAAAAAAATTCCCTGTACTTACGGTCGGTTCTTATTACAATGTGAAAACATCCAAATCATGTCTAGGCTCATCAATATGAATGTTTCATAAATATTATTAGCAATCTAGATCATTTACAATAAAATTGATTGCTCATAAATTTATTAACACTTAAGTGAATTTATAAAAGCAACCTCCAAGAAAATATTGAATCTTTTAAAATCGGATGTTATTTTACTGTGGGCAAACTTAGTGATACAGAAGTTAAGAGTAATAAAAGATCTTATTATACATTGCAATTACGATTGATTAATTTTCCAAGATCTCCTTCTGTAGCAAATTTATTATGGTTAGCTTTTGAAGGTGGATTTCATATCGTAAAGTTGCTCAACTAGAGATTTACTCGTCTGAAGTTACCAGTAACACAGGTATTCTTGTTCGATATTGCCAAATCTTGAAATATTTCATGTGTTTAATACTAATTTAAAATATCTTAATATAAAAGAGGTATAATATATGGTGCAAATCTCATTAATCAAATAATATTTGAATGTTTCCTGGTTGAATCTGTGGCCTCGATCAGGATGTCGATTCTTTACTCAAGTCTATAAGTAAATGTAAGTATGTATCATGTATCTCTTAAAATGTATCAATGAACGCTTTTCCCAAATATTTAGCTCACTGTTTCAAAGTCTACTGGGAAGAAGTTGTCATTAGGCTTATTTCTTTTGATAATATATTTTTTAATGGTTTTTTTTTTTGGAAAGTTTATACCATTTTTGATATTAAGTTAACTATGTTGTATATACTCATTACATGTATTTATCTCTCTGTTTGCTATCTGCTTATTTCCTATTCTATGTCTTCAAATTTGTAAATCAGTAGTTACTTACACGAGTAATTTTTAATTTTTTTAATTTTTGTTATTATGCATTACATAATTATAATAGAAGAGACAAAGAATACAAAAATTAATTCAATAAATATCTAGCTAATTCTTTAGCAGCAATTTTACCAAAAACAACACATTCAAGTAAAGAAGAGCCACCTAATCTATTTCTACCATGAACACCAGCAGCAACTTCACCGATAGCATACAACCCATCAATTGCGTTTGATCCATCAACAATGACTCTACTATGATCATCGACTTTAACCCCACCCATCGTGAAATGGATTACAGGGGTTATAAACCCATAATAAATTGTAGAGTCAACGCCATCATCAAGTTCAAAAGTCTTTTTACTGAACGTGGATCTCCCCAATGGGTCAATGGTTTCGCCCTTGATATAATTATTAACATTGGTCAATTCTTCTAAAATTGTTTCACCGGATGCAGAGACCTGTTCTAAATTAGCGAGTTCTTTAATACTCGTCTTAAAAATTAATCCCGACTTCATATAAAACTCAAAATTCATTTTCATTTCATCATAACAAGCTTGATTTAATACTAGCAAGACGTTGTTGTTTGAAGTTTTTTGATTAAATATCTCTTTAGTAACTTTATCTCTAGTTAACAATTCATTAACAAATCTTTTCCCCGTGTCTACATTTAATAAAACTCCACCAACCCCACGAAGTGCTTCACCAGCAAGGATTTTCCATTTACTATTGGGGTCTTTAATATTGACAAATCCAGTAGGATGTATTTGAACTTCTTCCATGTCTACTAAAGACCCATTGATTGATTCTACTAACTTATGGCCATCACCGGTAGTTTGTTGGCCATTAGTACTAGGTAAATTCAACAAATCTGGACGGTATCTTTTAATTAAAGACAGTTGATCAAAATCGGCAGAAAATCCACCAGTGGCTAATATCACTGGGCCCATCATAGTGCCATGTTTACCCTCGCTAGACACATAATCAACACCAATTACTTTGGAATTGTCTTGAGACTTGATCAATTTAGTGACTCTTGTGTCTTTATAAATATTGACATGCTCATGATTCTCAATTTGTTTACTAATAGTTGACACAATGTGATAACCAGGAGGTAATTTCTCACCACGATGAGTTCTGGCGATTGAATGGCCGCCTAATTTAGCGACTTTGTTTAGATTAATATTGAGATCGTCAATGAGCCATGCAATTGCATCATGAGAATTCGCGACTAATTTATCAATCAATTTTTCATCAAAATTAAAAGAGTTTTCGTTGCTTCGATGAGCACCAGCTATAGGGCTAACGAATAATCCATTTTTAGCACTTTTCAAAGAATCTTGAATGAAAATATCTTCAGAATCATTGGTTATGCCATTGTCAAACTGAGTTTTAGTCCTCACCCCATTGATCCCCGAACTGGCTTTAATAGAGTTCCCACCTAATTTACTAGTTTTCTCAAATAATGCCACGGGAATTTTATAAGTGTTTAATAGTTCATAAGTAGCAGTTATCCCAGCTAACCCTGACCCAATGACAATTGCTTGCCTATTGGTAGCCATTTTCAAAGGTAAGTTAGCAGCCATCTTGATATTTTTGTCTTGTTCAAAGAAAAGTTTATAAATTAAAACTATTACTAAAGTTATAAACAGGAGTTTTTTTAACCAAGGTTTTATCATCTAAGGAGATTATATAGTATATATATATATATATAACAAAGTAACGATTGATAAACAAGAATACTCAATTATTAATAAAGAAAGAAAGAAAGAAAGAAAGGAATTAGAAGAACTTAAATAAGAAATTAAACTGGGAAAATTAAATTTTCACCACAAAATATTCAGTAAAATTGGATAATAGAATATTCATTAAACCAAAAACAATACTAAAAAAATACGAATAATACTTCTCTCATATGTATACTTTGGTTAACTGATGGTGATGTGTAAAATTCCGGCCTTGGCCGGCCCACAATTTTATATTCACTTTCTTGAAAGCAAATTATTATTGCCAATTGATCTTCAATATCTAGCAAACACCTATTGTGTTGGAATATCTAGTATATGCTTTGGTCTTTAGTACTAAATGTTACGATCCCTGGTTTGGTTTTATATACCGGTTACATGGATCTTCATATAGAA
Source organism: Saccharomycopsis selenospora (assembly GCA_030583325.1). Lineage (NCBI taxonomy): Eukaryota > Fungi > Ascomycota > Saccharomycetes > Ascoideales > Saccharomycopsidaceae > Saccharomycopsis > Saccharomycopsis selenospora. Next base: position 29,824 of record JAJMHY010000022.1, read on the forward strand.
GGAAAAATTTTTCGTCTTTCACAGAGAAAAAGAAAAAAGTTGAAATAAAAAACACGATTGATGAGATATTGATGGATATTGATTAGTTGAGATATTGATTAGCTGCTATAACAATAATAATAATAATAATAATAATATAATGAGTGATCCGTCAAAGTTTTTAGCTGAAATAAAAGGAGAATCTGTGATTGTCAAATTATATTCGGGCATTGAATATAAAGGTTACTTGCAATCAATTGATGGGTTTATGAACATTGTTTTACATCAGTCTAGCGAATATATCAATGATAAGTTAAATAAAAAATATAACGATGTTTTCATAAGGGGGAATAATGTACTTTACATATCGGCTGTTTAATAAATAGTATTAACTAATAAATATTTATTTCATATATATAATTGCGTAGTTAGTTAGTTAGTTAGTTAGTTAGTTAGTTAGTTAGTTAGTTAGTAGAAACCTTAGATATCTTTCAAGAGCTTTTCAAGTTTTCCACTGGCTTTTAATTCTTGTAAATCGGAATTACCACCAATGTGTTTACCGTTAATGAAAATGTTTGGAACTGTTCTTTGGCCAGTTAATTCTTGCAAAACGTCTTGGATTTCTGCACCATCGTCAAGCTTGTTTAATTGCAAGACATAAGGATCAACTTTGTAATCGTCAAAAGTCTTTAAACTGGCTTGACAGTAAGGGCAATAAGTCTTGGAGGCCACAAAGATTGGTTTTTGTTTGGTTAATTGTTCAATTTTACTCTTTAAATCTGACATGTTGACTGAGCTGCTTCTTACTCTTGCACTACTGAAAAAAAGTCTTTTGATTATCATCAAGATGAAAAATAATAAAATAATTCCAAAGGCAAACAATTCCATTTATATATTTTTCTTTTTTTTTTCTTTATCTTATCACGATAAGAAGGAAAAAAAAATCAAAATAAAACGATTACTAATAAAAATAACTATTAGTTAATTGTTTCAAAGAAGAGGAAAGAAAATGACTCCAAAACTGTGTGTTATAATGATTACTTCATTTTATTTCGAGATTTGTAATCTGGTTTTTTTTCTTTTCTTTTCGAAGCTTAACTTCATTATAAGCAAGGGGGTTACCTTCATATCGGTCGGTGTTAGAGACTGTCTTTGATGGCTCCTTCGATAATGTCTTGTATTAGTCATAACATCCATTAATCAATAGGCAATAAGTGTCCAGCAACAATATCTATCTCAAGGAACTTCTTCTCCATAGAATATAGCATCAGCTCGAGCCAGAATCATCTATCTGCCCATCCCATAGAATCTTGACATATCTTACTCTGCTTTTCACCGTCAAAGAAATCGAAAAAAAAACCTGCTGAACAATATGTAATTAAATGAAAATGGGATCCTATCTACCAAAGTTTTCGCTCTGTTATAGGATCTTCTCCGTATTGCTTCCATTAGTATACATGGTTCTTCACCACTTCAATACAAGTCAATTCAAGCAAAGATGGATATTTTAGTGGGGGAGAGGCGGTCCGTGTGAAAAATAGTCACGTGCATTCATAGCTTAAGTAATACCTCGGAAGAAAGAACGCTTAAATTAACTCAAAAGAAAATGAAAGAAAATTTTTTTCATGTTTTTTCCCCATAAAAAAAATAGAAAAAAGATTTGAAAATTTGTCGTCCAATTTTCGAAATCTATAATTGCCATTGGCGCTTAATTTCTGCTAAATATTTATAAAACAACCCAATCATATTGATTAGTAGAATTAATTATAAAATATGAGTGAAGAAGATACCAAGACAGCATCGCCAGCGGATGGAAATAGCGCTAGTGATTTGCAAATAATTGAAGTCACTGTCAAATTACCTAAATCTGAAGCTACCGATGAATTGAAATTTTCAGTATCTAACAGTGAAACTATCTCGTCAGTCGCTGACAATGTTGGATTATTCTCATTGACCGGCCATCTAACCAGCTTCTATTTGAAATTGCCTAAAGTTGATGAGGTCTTGCCAGAGACTTTAGGTTTAGAGGAATTAGCTACCAAAGACGCTGAAGGGAAATTAACCCTTGAATTGCAATTGGTAGAAAAAAACTATTTCCAAAAATCTCTTCGTGAGCATATTGTTAAGACTAGGGAATTAACGGGGTTGTCGCAAGGTGAATCATTCGATCCTTTGACGGCTGAATTTTCCGGTATTGGTTCAGGGAGTTCGAATTTTCATGTCTTTGCTAAGGACAACCTTGATGAAAAAACTTTTGCTTCAGAAGAGACTAAAGTCAGTGAAGATGACGTCTCTAGATTTGAATCTCTTGCAGATGGAATTGTCAATTTTGCTACTAACAATAACACTCAGGATTTATTATTGAAAGATGTTACTCCTCAAGTTAAGCCTCAATTAGCTCCTGCTTTGAAATCTCTTTCTTTATCTGGTTGGAATCCTGTACCTGCCCACTATAGATTAAAGGGCCATTTATTATATTTACAAATTCAGACTCTTGAAAATGAACATTATCATATCACTGCGGCTGTTGATGGTTTTTTCATCAATAACTCTTCAAACAGCAAATTTGATCCTTCTTTGAATACTTCTGTCTTCAAGAAAAATGTCACTAATGCTTCTCGTTTCCATTCTTTATATAATTTATTAGTTGCAATTTCCCCTAAATTTAACGAAGTTCAAGATAAGAATCAAGAAATAATTATTAGTAATGGTCCAGTCAATTTCTTGATCCCTTCATCTTCTTACTTGAATAACCCTTGGATTGTCTCTTTGAAAAAATTCAACGGTCTTAATGATATTTCAATTAATGATCTTGGTAAAACCCAAGAACAATACTTGAAAGGTGGTTATGATGGTTATGACTTATATCAAGATTGGAATAATGAATATCAAACTTGTTTAGAATATCCTCAAGATAACATGCAAGAAAGAACTACTCGTGAATCTCTTATTCAAAAAGTTGGCTTTGATTTCTCCTTGTTAGCCACTAAGAATGCTATTTCTGTAATTAATGGTGATATTCCAGCTATTAGTCCAGAAGCTGAATTGAAAGACCAAGTTTTCTTAAGAAACAATATCTTGTTTTTTTATGCTTCTGATTCTAACCTGCAATATGAAGGTCAAGGTGGTGAAGAAGCTACTCGTGCTGCTTCCAACAAAGATTTAGCGGCATTGAATAGATTAGTTAGATTATCTTCTTCAAATGTTAAATCTACTTTACTTAACATTGTTGATTATGCTGGTCGTAGAATCATTTGTCAAACTCCAGTTCCTGGTATTCTTGATAATAATGTCTCCTCTACTCTTTTCGCTGATGATGATGATGAAGGTAACCAAAAACAACTTTCTCCAGATGAATTATCTGATAATAAGATTTCTTATGGTTACAATGAGGAAACCAATCATTTATACACTTCAGAAAAATTTGAAAAATTATTGAAACCAATTAGTGAATTTTTCCATTTAAAGAAACATACCGTTTGGAACAAAGCAGCTGAGGGTTCAGATCAAATAATTAAAGAAATTGTCACTTCTTTTGAAACCAAAAGTTTGAAAGGTAATGATGGTCGTCCATATGTTATTGATTTATACAAGACTACTCCTTTAGATATTGAATTTATTGAAGCTAACTGGACTAGTGAATCTGATGTTAAATCTTACCCATACAGACAAACTTTGCTTAGACAAGAATTAATCGATGAATGGTTCCAAAGAAGTATCGCTAAAGAAATTAGTCAAGAAAGTGCTAAAAACTTGAAAGAAAATGAAAAATTGAAAATCGATGCTTCTAAATTCCAATTCAATCCTGACGCCTTTTCATTAACTGAAACTCCAAAGGATAAATTAACTCCTGAACAATTGAAGCAAATCAAACAAGATGAAGATGATGTTAGATCTATTTCTAAATTCTTAAGAGATGTTATTATCCCAGAATATTTAGATGATCTTTTATCTGCTAAGCAAACTATCCCTGTTGATAGTGCTCATTTAGCTATTTCTTTGCATGCTGCTGGTATTAACCTTCGTTACTTAGGTTACATTGCTAACAAATTACAAGAAAAGAAACAAGAAATCTCTAAAAAATTGCCAGCTACTTTGGCTAGCATTAAAGAAGATAATGAATTATACAACAAGGAACAAGAAGCAAAGAAACAAAAGGCTAAAGAAGCTAAAGAAGCTAAAGAAGCTGCTGAAAAGGATGGTAAAGATCCTGAGGCTGCTGCTGCTAAAGAAGAAGAAGAAGAAGAAGAAGAAGAAAAACCAACTTCTGCTGCGGCTCTTGAATACACTAATTTACCTTCTCATTTCGATTTTGTTTATAAACTTATTGTTGAAGACATTGTTGCAAGAAGTGTTAAACATATTTTACGTCATTTAGTTGAAAAATTACCAATTCAATCTATTCCAAATGTTATTTCACACTTTTTGAATTTATTATATGGTTATGAAATTAATGATTCATTAACTTTTAAGAACGATATTTCTCATTATGATTTTTCTGTTGTTAAAGGTCTTAATTCCACTAAGGTTTTCGAATTAATCTCTACTGAAGCCTTTAAGAGATTTAGATTTGAATTATCTGCTGATGATTTGAAACAATTATTGAAATACAATGGTGTCTCTGTATTAAAGGAAATTTCTCGTCAATTCGGTTTCCAATTAGACTCTAAACGTTACGGTCTCACCAAGACATCTTTTGAAGAAATTCAAAAAGCTCAAGCTGCTGCTATTGCTTCTAAAATTTCTGCTAATGGTGCTGTTTCTAATGGTTCATCTAAGAAAAATAAGAAAAATTCAAAGAAGTCACAACATAACAATAGCAATAACAACAATAACAGTGATAGTGTTACTTCTGTTAGTGAAACTATTTTCGTTGCAGATGATATTATTAATTTAGTTCCAAAGATCAAATCACCAGTTTACGAATCTGGGTTAGCTTACGAAATCTGGGAAACTGGTCGTTCATACATTAATAACACTGATGAAAAGGAGCAAGATGTTAACTTAGGTATCACTTTACTCAATGAATCATTAAGATTAAGTGAACAAGTTTACGGTGTTATTCATCCAAAGGTTGCTGATAAGTATGTTTCATTAGCAGTTATTTATTCTAACGTTGGCCTTATAGATGAGGCTATTGTCACCATTAAAAAGGCTATTGTTATTAGTGAAAGAACCTCCGGTATTGACTCTTATGCCACTATTCTTGCCTTACTTAATTTGGCCTACTTTGAAAACTTTAAAGGTAATTACTTTGCATGTCTTGAAACTTACAAGAGAATCTTAGAAATCTTAAAGACTGTCAATAGTAACTACTTAGTTCCTCTTGATACCAAAGACGGTGAAGAATTATCATGGTGGAAATCAGTCCATCCATTATACTTAACTGTCTTAAGTAATGTTGCCTTGGTGTTTGTTGGTCTTAAATTATTCAAACAAGGTATTGTTATATTCGCTGAAGCCTTGAAATTCAGTTCTTACTATAATGGTGCAACTTCTAACATTACTCTTATGCTCAAATACCAACTTGCTCAAGTCTATATCCAATCTGGTGACATCAACGGATCGGTTAAAATATTTGGTGAGTTGAACGAGGCAATGGCTACTAACGTCGGTAGTAGACATGCTCTTTCTAAAGATGTTAAAGTCTGGTATGAAAGATTAACTGAAGTTGCTGTTAGTAATGCTAAATACCATCATATCAGAGCTCAACAATTGAAAGAACAAAAATTACAAGAACAACAAGCCATGAAAGCTGCTCAAGAATTATCAAACAAGAAGAAAGTTGCTAATAAGAAGAAATTAAACAACAAGAAAAATAAAAGATCTGCTAATATAGACTTTAAGAATTCTTCTGTTGATGAAATTTTAGCTTTTGTTGAAGGTAAAAAATAGACCATGAAATAAATGCTTATACTTTTTTTTTCTAATAGACAATTTAAATAAATCTTGTATATAAATATTTTTGTTTAGTATTACCCTTTTAACCATCTCTGTAGACAGTTACTTTTCTGACATCAAGTCCCTTTAATGATAAAGAGGTATCATATATAGTAAGAATTATTAGTGATTTTGTATTTATTTTGTTGTATTTATTTTTTTTTTTTTTTTTTGAAATAGAAAAGTTGTTATTGATTTAAATCGGTTCCAATAAAGTTAGTATTTCAAATATAAAAATAAATAAATAAATAAATAAAAAAAAAAAAAAAAATAAATAAATAGAAAATAGAAATTACATATAATCAATTTCAATTTTGAAATTAAAACTAATTTCAGTATTTATAGATATATAAGTATATTCGTTTAAAAAATTTTTTTTTGTAAGTATTAGAACTATTCTATTAATTGGATTTTTTGTGCTTTAGAATATTACTAATAAAATACACATTAAAGTTTAAGAAAATATTAATAATTTACTCCATATATAAATAATAGCTGGTATTTTATCAATGATGGAGTATCTACTTGGGTAAATATTGTAGTGTTACATGAACATATTGCAGTAAAGAAATCAATCTGGTATTGAATCTAACCATGTTAAAAATATCGAAGATAGAACTATGCATAAAAATCGCGAAAAAAATACAAAAAAAAAATTGAAATTCAATTGAGCAAAGAATAATTCTTTTTATAAGATATAGAGATAAAAAACAAACAATAATAACACACAACATGTAAAATATGACGATAGAACAAGAAATTAATGGATTAATAAAGAATAAAAAGTACAAAGAGGCATTAAATACTATAACTATACTAATAGACAAACTATGTAAATCGTCAAAGGATGAAATCATAGAAGCTAGGGAATCTTCTGGATTGACACCAGTACCATCAGTTGGGAAAATGTTTCATCCGAAATTAATATCATTATACGACACTCGTATCAAGATATATTATAAACTAAACAATTTAAATGCGGCATATGAGGATGGGAAAATGATCTTGAAATTGCAACCTTATGGTACAAAAGGCTATTTAAGATGTGGTAAAATATGCGAACTTCAAGGACAGCTACGTAAAGCATTTAAAATTTATGAATCAGGATCAACTACGATTAAGAAAGCTATCGAGCAAAAGATTGTCAGTATTTCAGATAAATGGATACAACAATTAAATACCGAAAAACTAGCAATTTCTAAAAAAATCAACAAATCAAAAAGAGCAGCTATAGAAAATAACAACACCACCATGCAGCCGCAGAATAGTAAACGATTGAAATTGAATAATCCTTATTTGAAAGAAGTGGCCAATAATATGATATCCAAAGATCCAATTAGAATATTACCATTATCGATAATTATGGAGATTTTCCAATATATACCCATGAAGGAGATCACGTATAATTTATTGTACGTGTGTAAATTGTGGAATTATGTATTATCAAGAATCCCACTTCTTTATAAATCTATTCAAATCAATAAAAATATGACAACTGTGGCTGATATTGATAAAATGATCAAGTTTTTAGATCAATGTTTTGCGGATTCTATGAGTGTTAAATATTTAGATCAATTATCAATAAGAAAATTTGCACCATCAGTGGAAAAACTTTGCTTACGGAGGATTTTCAATAATTTTCAATATAACTCTTTGAATTTAAACTTATTCAATGTCAATTTGTCTCTGCTACTAGAAACAATATCGAATAATGATAATTTTTTTTTGCAAAATTTGAAAATATCATTATCACCAACTCCGTTGATCGAAGAGGAATTGTTATTAAGATTTTCAAAACTTAAAAATTTAGAGATAATATTATTAAATAACCCTGTTGATTATCAAAGCTCTTTATTCAAAGAAACGGTAACATCAAAATATTTAACGGCTCCATTATCAGATTTTAATATTTATCATCGAATGACTAACTTGAAAATAATCATGCATCCAAAACTTGATTATCATAATAAACGTTTCCCATTCGAGAATAATTTCCATAATATACAATTACCTAATTTAGAAACATTAGTCATATCAGGAGTATCTATGGCGAAAATAATAAATAAGGCGGAATCAGTTTATCAACAACAGCAAGAAGATGATATCAGTGATATCAATAATATCACATTTAGAAACTTATTCAAATTACCAAATTTACGAACGCTATATTTAGAAGATATAGAAGGATTAAACATTGAAAATTTCATTCGCCACCAAGATCCAACCATTTTAAAATCTTTAGATAAATTGGTGATAAGAGAGAGAATTTCAAATAGTAACAATAAACTAAAACTAAATAATATAGTTAATTTCAAGCATAGCATTTCAAGCCTTAACGGGTTAACAGTTTTAGACTTGTACTCTTCAAGCATAACATTTTCTGGATTATCCAAGATTTTAAAACATGTGGGCAGAAATTTAATTCGATTAAATATCGGTTGCTGTCATAATTTGAATTTCCCAAGCAGTAGTAATAATAGTACTACAGCAACCAGTAACGACCATTTCATATTTACAGATTTTTTCAATTATCTTCCTAATATTACAAGACTCGAATTGCCCGAATCCACAGGGTTTAATGACTATAGTTTAAGATCAATGAAACAAGCAATACTTTCATTATCATCATCATCAGAAGAATCGTTGAGTGATTTACAAGTATTAGACTTGAGCTTTAATAATTTAACTGGAGTTGGACTCATGGATTTTTTCGATTATAAACCTTTAGAAAAGAAACGTGAAAATAAATCTATATCAATGACAAGCAAATTAAAGAAAAGAGTACCAAAGAAAACTAAACAAGAAGAAGAAGAAGAAGAACAGCAACAAGCTACTAGAAATCAAATAATTAAGAAAAAATTAAATAATTTATCAATCTTGAAGATTAATGGAGTATCTACAATATCTAAAAATACTATTGAAATATTAATACAAGAGAAATATATTAATCAAATTGAAAATAATGATACCGTCACACAATGGCGGAAATTTGGTAAAAATTCATATTTATTAGCATTATGAAGATCCTCCAATAGAAGATTCTTTCCATTTACCAACGGTTTGATAATCTTCATAAATAGTCTTGAAATAAGATCTTCCATACGTCTTCAAATTAGCATTGATAATGGCTAATTCTTTATTAGTGATAGTATCAAGAATCAAGAAAATACCGTCATGAACCACAATTTCTTTAACTTGTGGAGAACAATTGTTATCATCACTCAATGATAGTTTAATAAATGTTAATAATATTGACGAAACATGCTTTCTTAAATCTTTCTTAATGATATTTGTATTATATTGTAAGTCATTATTAGCTTTATTTGACGAAATACTTTTAGCTGATTGCTCATTAGGTTGACAAAGGTTGGCAATGATTCTTGCTAAAGCCTTGGCCGAGACCTCATTATCATCAATGAACACTTGCTTTAATAGTTCATTATAAATCATAATTAATAAATGATATCTGTTGATTAATCTATATCTGTAAACATGTAATATTCTAGAAATAGTCTTGGTAATTGATATAAATAAATTCTCATTAAGAAAGCTTCTTTGAGAACATTTGAACAATAATACTAAACTTTGTTCAAAGGAGTATTGACTTAATAACCAATTAACATTACTAATAACTAACATGATAAAGTCCACGATTTTTTGAAAAATTTCAATGTTTCCATCACACATTTCTTCTTTTATCGATAATAATTTATCAAAAGTGTTGATTAATAATTTTTTCTTTTGTAAAAATTCAAAATTTTTAATAGCAATTTGATCTTTAAGAGAAATTATAAAGATTTGTACAATCTCAATCAAACATAATAATTCATTGGCGTCTTGACATGAATCAAATGACCTCAATATATATGAATAAAGGAATACAAAATCTTCTGATGAGATATCTTCACGATTCAAAAAATTGAGTAAACTTGATTGTAATAATTCATTATTTTTCCCAGTAGTTTGACAGTCATCATCATTTTTAAGAATTGAATATATTGCTAAATATTTAACACCAAATTCAATTGGATCTTTAAATTTCAGTTTTGAAAGCAATGAGAAGAAATTTATTTTAATTCGTGATAAACCTTCACTTGATTTCAATTTTTGAATTATTTTATCTGAAGAATTGATAAGTTTATCCAATTTTTCATTACTATCAGAAATTTCAAATAAATAGTGGAAAATATCATTAATTATTTCAATATCGGCACCTTTATGTTTTTTGAAGTATTTATTCAAAATTGAAATACATTGATCAACAAATTGGTGTTTTAATGATTCATTATCTTTATCAAAATTTTTCAAAATTGTATATGTTAATGGTAATAATTTCTGATCTTCTTTCTCTGATAATAATTTAATTAATTCTGACAAATATTTCTTGTTTTCATTATCATCTGCAAAAATTTTATTAATTATCTTGAAGGTTATTTCATTAGCTAATTTGATATCTTCACTATTACTATCAATAGTTTGATAAATATTGACAAGTACCGAAATATCAGTTTCAATATTACTGTTTGACATTGGAAGTAAATAATTTAAAGCATTAAGGTTTTTAACTGATTTACTTAATTTATTGATTAAATTTATTCTTTGATTTTTAGTATAACTTTCAATTGGGATTTTATTGATTAACCATAAAGTTTTTGAGGATAAACCATCAATTAAAGCATGTGCGAAAGGATCAATTTCAAAGATTAAATCATTAGATAAAATGCCTATGATATCATTTTTTTCAAATTTTAATAATTTTTTAATTAAATCTTTAATTATATCAGAATCAACGAATTCAAACATGTTGAAAAATCTTGTAAAAATTAATTTGGCTGAGTTTGGCTCATTCTTTAATAAAAATTTAAAACATTTAGCAATTATTTTAGAGGTGATTAATTCATTTGATACTTCAAGAGTTCTAAGCACTGTCAACACTTGATATAAATTATGGTAATTATCATTCTCCACAATTGTTGAAACGTCTTCAATTGCACTCAAAATTTCAACTTTATTCAAAATCGTTAAAAGATTATAAGTGATTTCATAATAAATGGTAATGTCCTTTTTATTACTGATTAATTGCTTTAACATTACTAATAATATATTTTTATATGAGGCAAGATTATTACTAGAAAATGAATTATTATTAAAGTACTGCAAGAAAATCTTCAAGATTATGAAATTAGATAAATTATAATGAATATCATCATTGGTTTCTCCTAATTCATTTAAAGTAGATTCAATAAGATTTATTATTTGATTTGAAGTTAAAATCATGAATTTATCAGCTATTATATCAATGATTGAGTCGAATTTAATGAAAGCATCACCTAAAGAGACAGTCCATAATTTAACAATTTTCAAAAATTCCAAGAAATTTATTGATGTTAAGCAATAATGCTCAATAATTTGATTGAAAACATCAATTGTTTGCGGATGTTCATGTTTAATTAATAATATAAGCATTAGCCCACCATATTGATCAATAAGGCTGCTTCTATTATCGATTTTAAGATATTTATTTTCAATTTCCATAATTAATTTGATTAATGAAATATTCATATCTTTGAATTCTTCATCATATTTAATATTGGCTAAAGTCTTTAAAATTTGATTGTCCATAGTAATAATAGAATTGAAAGTTAAAGGAATTTTCTCACTAGTTTCTTGAATTAATAATTTTTCTAAATATTGATAAGTGATGTTAACCATGTATAAATTATTTCTTGAAGTTAAACGTTTATTAATAGTGGTATCAATATTTAATTGAAGCAACTCAGTGAATGAAGTTGCCTTTTCAGTGATTATTTTATCCATAGCTGCTTGATTAAAATCATTGAATAAGTTGAAATTGTCAATTTTGGAAGGTAGAATTTTCACAAATTCAAGAATTTTGCCATATAGCAATACTATCAATTTAGGATTTGTAAATTGCATGAAATGATTTTGTAAATATTGGAAATTGAAATTGTCTAAATTGTCAATGTCTCTAGTGATTGAATTACTCAAGACAATATTAATTAAAGTGTTGGCAAATTTGCAATTGGAATTTTCTTGAGACAAGGTTAAAAGATTTGCTAATAAGTTATTAGAAATAAAATTAGTAATGATGAATTGAGAATGATCTTTATAAAATTTAACAATATCTTTAATGTGATGACTCTTGACCAATTCACGATTATTGAAATTTGTATCAATTAAAGAATTATTCGATAAAAATTCGAACAATTCAATCATCCCCGGCAAGAATAAACTGGTTGGTTCAATAGATTTATTGAAAAATTGAGATAATAATGACAAGTATAACTGAAACACATTTAATGAGGAATGACTAGAATTCAAAGGAATAAGCAAATAATTTTTTAGTAATAATTGATTTAATAATAATTCAAAAAATTCTTTGATAATGGATGTCTTAGCCTCTTGATCTTCATTTGATAATATTAAGTCCAATAATTGTAAGAATCTAATTGATTTTATTGACGAGTCTATGGCTTTATTAGTGAAAGTGTTAATAATGATCAGGATAAATTTAAAAGTATCTGGAATTTTAGAAAATATCACAACTGATCTTTTTTTCTTTTTATTAGCTGTCGTAGAAGCAGCAGATGCCGCTATACATTCTTCATTTAATCTTGACTCTATTAATTCAATGATGAATTGATGCTTATTAGGAAGAATTGAATCATTATCGAGTAAATAGTATATTAATGTAACAAGGTTTTTTTCGTCATTAGTAGTTCTTAAAAATTTAGTAATTGATTGTGTTGATTTCAAATCAACAAATTCTATCAGCATCTTTATTGTCTATATTACTATTATTATTATTTGATGTATTCTATGTATATCTTAGTAAGACTTCTTCAAGAGACAAAAAAATTTTCAATAGAAAAAAAATTTTTTTTTTCTTATATTTTTTTGGGGATCATCGAATAAGACCCGCTAACCTGGTAATAAATTTTTATTTTATTGAATCTAAAGGAATTGAAGTATATAAAGTGTAAAATAAATCTAAAGAATTGAATAAAGGATATAAGAAGTAAAAGTAATATTGTATGTATATATTTTAAGTTTATTAGAACAAAAGATAGAATGTTGTATTGTATTGTATTGTATTGTATTGTATTGTATTGTATTGCATTTAGTGTGCGTAGTAGCGTATATTTTCAGTTAGCTAAGATAAAATAACAGTAATAATTGATAAGGAATTAAAGAATGGTGATTTGCAATAGAATCTTTGTAACTTTCAATATCAGCTTCGATAGAATCAGAAGCAAACCATGCCGGTAGCGTAAGAGAAAGAGAGATGATTTAAGTAGTTTTACCTAGGTAGTGACTAGTGGTGTAATAATTGAAAGTCATCAGATTGATCGAAATCTTTAACAGAGAAAGTATAACATTTAAATTAGCCAAGTTTTCATGGATGGAACAAAAAAGATAAAAATAACAGTTAAAGGGTAGAATAGCAGGTAGTTTTTGGTTTAGGAATCAAAGGAGCAAGAATTATAACAAGAGACGATATAGCTGAATAATCATTTACATAATATCCAAAGCAATACTATAAAAAACAGCTTCTTGTTGATATAGGCAAGTTCTGTTTTTGTTTCTAACATTTGACAGAGTATGAACAAAGAAATAACGTAGATTTCCTAAAGGGTAAGAAAAAAAATAGTAGTATTATCGGAATAAAAAAGAACACAATTGAAGAATAAAGAAAGTATGTGGTAGTTTTAAGCTGATTGCCATAAAAGTACAACTTTTTTATCAAAAAGAAAATTTAATTTATTCATATTTTACTGGACAGTTAAATGACATGGTGCTAATATCTATCTTTAGCTTTCTCTTAAGCATGGGATCAATATAAAAAAGAGAGAGGCCGTATTTCAAACCAATACGAAAAGAAATACAGGATTTTTCTTATTCAAAGTACATATACTCAATTAAGATTCTATATACAGATTAAGTAGGCAAAATTCAGTGAACTATCACTTTATATATACCCAATCTAACAAATATAGTTGATCTACCCTAGATAGTTCTCTAGAAATTAACTTATAAAGTAATAAAACTCGTTTTCTAAAAAATATCACATCGCTTCAAACCAAATAAAAAACTATAGCAAAAAAAGATGTTTTGGAAAACAAAAAATAACAAAAAAAATTATAACGATGATCTCTTTTAATAACTTCATGCTACTGAAACAGTAAATAAAAATAAATAAAAAAAAAATAGAAAGGGTCATTTCAAAGAAACATGAGTTTCGTTAATAAATCTGGGACTAAATTCACCCCGAAGATTAAAAGAAGACCGGCTATTCCTAGAAAATCTACAGGAACCCCAAAGGATACTATTGACAAGGGTAAAGAAAAAGTAATAGAAAAGAAACCACCAGTACAAGAAGAAGATGACGAAGATGACGAAGATGACGAAGATGATAAAGAATTATCAGAATCACCAGTTATTAAGGATGAGAAGAAACCAATAATTCATATCCCAAAAATAAATAATAGCAGCAACAGCAGTGATATAAAGTTAAAATTACACCAACCAAGAACTCGAAGATTATCATCGATCTCTGGTAGTAATGCTAATATGAAAAACTTATTAAGACGTGGCAGTATGAATAATACTGATAAAGGTGATGATTATTTAAAAATCATGAAGAAGAATAGTGCAGCAAGGATGCCCAAACCTACTGCAAAACCTCTTGGGAAACCTTTAGGTAAACCTTTAGGTAAACCCATTGGGAAGCCAATAACTAAGCCAATAGGCATGCCAATAGGCAAGCCGTTATCAATGGCTAAATCAGAGCATTCAACATCCAAGAAAATACCGAAACCTACAACAATAAAGGACCAACCGGATAGTAGTCAAAAAGGCTCTACACCAGCTTCTGTTAGTAAGAAGAATTTGAAAAGAATCATTTCTAAGAATATACCGGTAAATAAGAAATCATTAAAACAAAGAGCTTCTAAAAGAAGAAAACTTGAGGAAAACCAAGAAGTTCAATCTGAATCATCAGATTCTTATTTTGAACAAGATGATGAAAGTGATGATGATGATGCTACCGATAATGTCAGTAAAGAAAGGCAAGATGAAGAAGAAGAAGAAGGGGAAGAAGGAGCCACAACTAAAGATAGTAAAAGAATCGTATTTTATAAGGCATCATCTAGAGATGATATAGTCAAGAAAGATTTCATAATGGTTATTAGTCCAAAAACAAAGAAAATATGTAGAATTAAGCAAGAAGATTATGAGAGATATAAACAATTATACCCAGAATTAATAACTACAGAAGTGAAGCCTAATGAACACAATAACAATAATCAAGAAGGAACAAGTGAAAGCCGTCATGAAAAATTCAAATTGAATAGTTTTGGACAAATTCCTAAAAATCTAACTACGAGTGACGAAAAATTATTTGAAAATTTCGAAATTGATGAGAATACATTTACAATTGCAGATTTATGTGCCGTTAATTTACCAATAGGGCAAGTATCCAATCAATTTCCATTAGCCCAAGAAGCTGCTGATCTTAGAAGAGCTGAAAAGATTGAACGTAGAAAGATGAGACAAGAAGCTAGAGAGCGGGGAGTTACTTTTGATAAAATCTTATCGGAAAGAAATGCATCTAAAGATAAACTAGCTAAAGAGGAAGTATCTGATGAAGAAGGAGTTAGTAAAGAAGGGGAAGAAGAAGAAGAAGTAGAAGGGGAAGAAAAAACTGGTAGTGGTAGTGCAGGTACAAGTGCAAATATTTTTAAATCATTAGAAGCAGAAAATGAAAGAAAGAAAAAGTTCACTCAAACTGCAGTGGTTAAAATGAAAGAAGGGAAAATTTATGTTGATGCAGAATCCCAAATATTGGATAATCGAGCACATTTATCAGATGATAAAGTAAGATCACTTGAAAATAGTAACCCATTCTCGAAACCAATAAATAACGGATCATTTAGAAAAAACGCGTACTCAGATAGATGGACCATACCAGAGACTATAGAGTTTTATAAAGCATTAGCCACATGGGGAACTGATTTTGCAATAATAGCGCAATTATTCCCACACAGAACTAGAAGACAAATTAAATTGAAATTTACATTAGAGGAAAAAAATAATATCTCATTAGTAGAAACCGCATTAAAAAGAAAATTGCCAGTGAACTTAGAAGAATATATAGGCAAAGTCAACGAAAAGAAGGATGGAAAGAATAAGACCAAATTCAAGACTATGGAAGAGTTCAATGAAGAAATTGTGCAATTGAAAGTAAAGCATGAAGAGAATTTGGAGATTATGAAGAAAGAAAGAGAAAGGGCTAAACAAGAAGATTTGAAGGAAGAAAAGAGGAAAGAATTAGAAATACAAAGAGGTAATAGAAAATTAACTAAGCGAGAAACAATTATGAGATTAAGAGCACAAGAAGAAGTCATTGGTACCATAGACGATATGAAAATGCAAGCCAAAGTTGAGAGCTAAACAAATAATGTTTATAATATATAAAGTACTGTAATAATAAAAACAATCTATATGACCATAGGTAGAATAATCTAAAGAAGATTAAACCTTGTAGTTTACTAGTTGACTTGAGCATGGGAACAATAACTCATAGAAAGTGTATAAAGGGAAGGTAATAGATAATGATAAGACCCTTCAATAAAGAAAGTAAAAAAAACAGCAAATAGCCATTCATTTACTCAACACTACAGTGTAACAGTGAATTATAACTGTAAAAAAAAACAATTCAAACTGAAAATTTCTAACAATCGAATCTAAATTAGGGCACCACACGGTAATACCAAAACTTTAGGCAGGTTTAAGCAGCTTCATAGTCTTGGAGCTTACCTGCAAATCATCGATTACATTACCTATGGTACAGTTTTTTCTCTCTCTGGAATGGACATATATTAGTATTATAGATAGTATATATATATGTGTGTATATATAGCAGTATACATTGACGATTATTCACGGCATTAACAATAAAAAATACTAAATATCAATTTCAACATTGATTGGCAATTATTATACAAAATATATTAAATATAAATATCAATGCAATAAATATATATATAATCATGTAGATTAGAGTACCAATAAATGAAGCAAGACATAAGTACCGTTAATTGTATCAGCCCATAACGTCTTACAAATCAAAATATTCAAACAACAGCTAAAAAAAGTAATAGATAGATAAATAAATAAATTCTAAAAGTGATTAGGTTACCAATAATTAGGATATAAGTTTTGCAAATACAAAAGAGTAAAAAAAAAAAAAAAAAGCTAAAAAAAAAAAAAACTGTTTCGAAAACTGAGCTAAATGCGATTGGTACTAAATAAAAAGAAAAAAAAATGATGAAAAAAAAAGCCATTCGCCATTCGCGGCCCTAACATTTCTGAGGGATACTTTATATTGGGTGCATTGATCTATATAACATTTGACTTTTTTTTTATTATTTTTATTTTTAAATTTGTATATATGATATGTAATCTCCTAGTTATTTTTTAATTTATTTTCTTTTATTTCTCATTTCTGTAATTCTTGTTTTTGAAGTTTTTTTTTCTTTCTTTTATTCTTCAAGTATCGTTGTTCTAATATCTTAACCTTAGTCATTCATTTAACAATATATATATATATATTAAAGAACATTAGATATATACAATCATTATAGTAAAAAAATATATCAACCAAAGAAAATATACGTTTATTTAACTGTCATTTAAAAAAACAACAACAATAAAACTAATTAGATTTACATTTCTCAATGAAATTCGAAAATATTTTATCTATAGGATTATTCCTCGTGGGTGGGTTAGCTCACAAACATATTCATAGAAAGAGAGAAGCTGAACAAAACACAGTTGTTCAATACTCAACCGTTCAATCTCTTACTACCGATAATGTCGATGTCACTGTTTATCTTTTAGATGACGGTTCTTACTCCACTGATTATCCAGATGGACAAGGTACCACAACTTTAGCCACGGCCACTGCAGCTGCTAGCTCAGCTGCTGCCGGCACTGGTAGCAGTGGTTCTGGCTCAACTGCCACTAACACCGCCTCATCATCATCTAGTACCAGTACTGGCTCTTACGGTTCAGGCGGTGGTGATATTGACGGTGACTTAGACGATTTCTCAGATCCAACAGTTGAATTTGAGGATGGTAAGTACTCCTGTGATTCAGTTCCAACAGGTCAAGGTGTTATTGAAATCTCATGGTTACAATATAATGGATGGGCTTCTATCCTTTCTTGGGATGGTTATGCCTCTACCACTTGTAAAGAAGGGTACTACTGTTCTTACGCATGTCAAGCTGGTATGTCCAAGACTCAATGGCCTTCCACCCAACCATCTAATGGTGTCTCGATTGGTGGGTTAGTCTGTAAAAACGGTAAATTATACAGAACTAACACAGATGCCAAATACTTGTGTGAATGGGGGAAGAAGACTGCTTACGCCGTTTCTAAAGTTGATAAGGTTATTTCTTTATGTAGAACTGATTATCCAGGTTCTGAAAACATGTGTATCCCAACTAGATTGACAGCTGGCTCTACTAAACCAATCTCTGTTGTTAACCAAGAAACTTACTATAAATGGCAAGGGGGTAAAACCAGTGCCCAATATTACGTTAATGATGCCGGTGTTGATGTCACTGAAGGTTGTATTTGGAGTACTGATGGCACTACTGTAGGTAACTGGGCTCCAGTCAACCTCGGTGCTGGTTACGATAACGGTGTCACTTACTTGTCAATCATTCCAAATCCAAATAACAGAAAGGCTCCTAATTATAATCTTAAGATTGAAGGAAGTAGTCTTAATGGGGAGTGTTCTTATATCGACGGGGTTTATTCCAGTGGAAGTACTAGTGGATGTACTGCTGCTCTTTCGTCCGGTACTGCTAATTTTGTCTTTTATTAAAAAACTTAATGAAAACTACTATTACGATAAAAATCCCCTCCCCACTCAAATATAACACTCTCAATATAGACCTACTACTCATCCTACAATCTATAAAATACACTATTATTTAACTTTCAATTCCTTTTCTTTTTATTTTATTTTCACTTATTATTATTTTGTTTTTTAAATTTTCAATTCTAGTCATTTTGTATATCTAACTAACATCCCCTTGTAGGCAAATATTTAGCAAAGATAAATATTTGTTTTAAACAGTTAGCTCTGTTTCAGAAAATGTTTGTCACATTACATGTCAGAAAAACAAATCTTAAAGAAGATCGGTATACATGATCCGTCTAAATGGTACAATAAAAATTCATATATTTATACTAAATGTGGTGGTAGTAAAAAGTTTGGAATTGAACTTTTGATATAGAATATATGGCCACACTCATTACATATCATTTCCCCATTGACTATTTGAGTTTGGATTAACAAATCGTGTAAATCATGCAAAATCTTGATAATGTTTTCTTTGTCATCATCGCTGGATATGCTATGGAAACTTTTAACCGTTAAATCTTCTAATATCGTTGGCTTCACAGCTGGTATTGATTCATTGCCCAAATCTTTGGCCACCGACACTATAGCATCCCAGTTGAGTCTTGGTAATATATTGATTATGAAAGTTTCGTTGAATTCAAATTCTTGTTTTATTAGTTCACAGTCTTTGTATTTTAATGGGTACAGTTTTGGCGATGATTCACATGTCTGAATCGGACATTTCACAAAATTGGTAGTTAAAAGCTTCATTCTTGATATCACTATTTCAGTATTTCACTATTCGCTATTTTATTCACTCTGGTTAGATTCTATTATTGGAGAAATTGTTATTCTATCTTGTTGTATAAAGAAAGAAAAAAAATAAAAATTTTTTTTTTAAAAAAAATTTTCATGTTGTGAAATGCACATAATCCGCTAAACACACACTCACTACAAAAATATTTTTCCAGTCTCTTATATAGTAGTTTGCTTTGTGAAATAAACGATTCACAGTAGTATCACAGGGATTCTGGATTATTATATTTTGATAGTATATATATATATATATATATATACTAACAATATATGGAATATAACAATATATGGAATATATCTAAGTGGTACAATTTTCTATACTGTTTGATATAATTTTTTATTAAGTAAAATAGTTATCTATATTACATAAGCAATTACATAATCATATTTTGAGAAAAAAACAAAATCGACAAAAAAAATCTGAATTGAATGAAATAGCTATTATTTAAAGATATTATTTAAAGATCTTATTTGAAGACTTATTTAAAGATCTTATTTAAAGACTTATTTGAAGATCTTATTTAAAGATTATTTAAAGGTATTGCCTACAATAGTCAAACAAATACAAAATGCTTAAACTCAAACTTAAAGGCGATAAAGATGAAGGTAAAAAGACTAAGCTCACAGTCAGAATAAAACCTCCAAGTTCCGATAAAAAATCATCAGCTAGTACGCCTACCACTGCCAAACCCAGCACCAGTAAAACCACAACGACGATTAAATTGAAAAGACCGAAAGGCAATACTTCGAAGACAATCAGGTTTAAATTAGGCAATAGTTCAAAACAGCTGGAAATAAGACCTACTAACAAGAAGGCAACCGTTAAACGTAAGAAAAGGGCCCCAAGAATCAGATTTAAAGTTCCTGGCGATGGGTATGATTCAGAAGCCCCTGATAAAGAAGACGAACCGCTATTAGAAGAGGGGATAATATTGAGATTGATTGATGATGCAGAGTTGGATTATGTGAGGCATTGTATTGATAATGGTAATGACATGTCCGGGATAAGCATCATTTGGAAAGATTCTAAAAGAGCCGTGATTGTTATAAACAATTCTCATTATTTAGCCAAATTAGTGGAATTGCCAACAATAATAGAAGCGCAAAAATCTGTTGATCGAAAGAATATTTTTAAGACGGTTGACATTTGTCAAATGCTATTAGCGTTTAAGAAAGTCACCAAAGAAGAAAGTGATTTATTCATGAATTGTAAACACTCCGAAGAAGATGAAATATTAAAACATAAATCACTATCAGAATTTCAAGACGATGGAGAGGAAAAGGCGATTTTATTTGGTATCTTCCAACTGTTTAATCAGGTTAAGGATCAATACGCTGATGGGATTTCTCCACCTTTAAAGAACGTTAAAAGAAATCGTTTTAAACCAAGTTTGAATGTTAAATATATTGAAAAAATTGAAGCTAAGGTTGATGAATTATTGAATTTAGATAGCCAAGCCGAATCGGTACAATTAGAATTATTCAATCCTAATGATTATGATTCTAATAGTTTATTATCTTACTCTCCAGCACCAACTCCATCAGGAACTACTTCTGCGCAAACCCCACAACTTACTGTCTCTAATTATTCAAACTCTAGCAGCAGTGGAGGAGGCATTAAATCTCATCAACGTACCATTAGTAGCAGTAATATTGAAAGCATGAGATCTCCATCTGTGACAACTCCGGGCCCAATGACCCCTGGCGGAGGTCCACTTAGTTCTCCAAGAGGTGTTGGCGGGACCAGCAGTGGAGTTGATGATGATATGGAAGAAATTGATGTTGAAGTTGAAGGTGATGGAGACATTGAAGATATTGAAGATATTGAAAATGAACTTGAAGAATTGATTGAGAATATGGATGGCCAGGAATCAGGAACCGTTGAATTGGAAGCAGTTCCAAGAGACGAAGAAGATGAAGAAGATGACGAAGAAGATGACGATGATGAAGAGGAAGAAGAAGACGATGATGACGACGATGACGACGACGACGATGATGAAGACGACGACGATGACGACGACGATAGTGAGAAATCTAAAAAGAAACATAGTAAGATCTTAAAGGAAGAAATCTTTGAATTAGAAGCTACAATTAAAGAAAAAGAACGGAAAATTAAAGAAATTCACAATAATATTCTTAAAGGCAGAGTCATTGGTAGTATTAAAAAATTAAGAAATGAATTAGCAGTTAAAAGAAGACAATTAAAAAGTGATATTAATAAAGAACAACCGAAGGAAATTAAGAAACGTCAAAGAGAAGATGATGACGACGAAGAAGATGAAGATGACGACGACGATGAAGAAGAAGATGACGACGATGACGACGATGAAGACGACGACGACGAAGAAGGCAGTAATAATGCTAAGAAGGAAGAATCTAAAAAGAAAGATGGTAATGACGACGAAGAAGAAGACGATGCATTCTTAGATGATTTATTTTAATGATTTTTTATAATTAATTAGCTTGTAATATATAATATAGTAATAATTCTTTTTAATTTTATGCCCAACCATTCGCAATCATTAACATAAAAGGTATTGACTCAATCTTATTTACTTTGCTATTCATCTTACAGGCCTTGCCCAAATATTGTTATTAAAACTAGCAAATAATGCTTTTATTAGTAAAATATGAACATTTAACCAACGCGTCGGTTTTTCTTCTTTTTTCTTTTTTTCATTTCTTCAATCGCCAAAAACAAAAAAGTGAAAAAAATAATCAAAAAAAAAAAAAAATGAAAAAATAAGATACAACTATTACGCGTTGTATATGTCAAAATAAACCCATTTCATCATCAACAAATATCAACTACAACAACAAGAACAAATATAGTTGGAAAAATGTCAATTGTGTCATTACTAGGAATAAATGTATTAAATAATCCAGCGAAATTCACTGATCCTTATGAATTTGAAATTACATTTGAATGTTTAGAACCATTATCCCATGATCTTGAATGGAAACTCACATATGTTGGATCGTCAAGATCGTTAGACCATGATCAGGAGTTAGATTCAATTTTAGTCGGTCCAGTCCCTGTGGGTGTCAATAAATTTTTATTTGAAGCTGACCCTCCATCTCCTGAATTAATCCCTGCTAGTGAATTAGTCTCAGTGACAGTGATATTATTATCATGTTCTTATCGTGATCGTGAATTTGTCAGAGTCGGTTATTACGTGAATAATGAGTACGACACCGAAGAACTTAGGGAAAACCCTCCTAATAAAGTTCAAGTGGAACATGTTAATCGTAATATCCTCGCAGAGAAGCCTAGAGTTACTAGATTTAACATCGTTTGGGATAATGAAGAACCACAATACCCAGAAGAATTAGCAGCAATACCGGTCGAGCAAGAAGAGGAGGAAGAGGAAGAGGAAGAAGAGGAAGAGGAGGAGGAAGAGGAGGAAGATGATGAGGAGGAAGAGGAGGAAGAAGTGGAAGATGAAGAAGTTGAGGAAGATCTTGAAGAACTTGAAGAAGAAGATGAAAAAGAATCTAATGATAAAATACAGCTTAGTGATAAATTGGAAGAGAAACAGGAAGAAACAGAAACAGAAACTATAGAAAAGGAAGAATCAAAGGAAGAATCAAAGGAGGTAGATGACACTAAAGAACCTAGTTCTAAGAAACGAAAAGTCGAATCTGCGTCTACTCCAGTGGATACTACTCAATTAGACCAATCAGCAAGTTCTAATGATAAAACAGTTATAGAGAATTAGTTATTTTAATATATTACTACGTATAGTCCAGTTTAATTATTAGTAGTTATTGTAATCTTACAAAGGGTCTTCATATTATTTAAATAGTTCATCAATGTTTTATATTTATAAACAAAAAAAAAAAAAATATAGGTAATATTTCATAAGGTTTCATAAAAAAGGTAAAGGGTATATATAATAATAATTCAATTTTTAACATCGATAGTTGATGGAATTCGTTTAATCGTGTCAGTGTAACTTTGTAATGATGATTCATATACATTAGCATTATTGTCTACATTAGCAGCAGAAGAGTTACCATTGGAATTATTATTGACAATAGTATCATGACTAGCACATTCGAATCCATTGTCATAGTCATCATAATCGGCCCAGTTAAATGAAGGGAATGCAAATGCTTGAGGTACTGAAGATGCGGCTGGACAACTATTAGAATTAGTGCCTGATAGTAATTCGGCCATTCTAGATTTATATGACTTGCCACTGAAATTACCATGAGAAGCAGCAGTAGCAGTAACATTTTCCTTTTCACTACCATCATCTGTTTGATATATATCTTTAGATGGTGATTTATTAATAGTAATTGTTGGTTTATTATGAGTTAATGATCCAGAGGTGTTATTATTGTTATTAAATCGCTTATTGTTATTATTAAATTTAAAACGGGAATTATTTGGTCTAGCTGAATCATTAAAACTTTTTTTTCTATGATGTAAATTATTACCTTCATACCCTGGTCTATGATGTGGTGGAATGTAAGGTTTTTTAATACTTGTGCTATTATTATTAATATGTTTTTGTATAGTTGAAGAGGAGGAGATCGAAGTATTGTTGGTGATTTGATGGACAAGATTTTTTTGAGATTTATTAGTTGACAGACTTGACAGCCCACTAAGTGAAGAATCGCTATCACCACTGTTATTATTGGATTTATTATTTACCATGATACCAGTACCAGTGGATACATTATTATTATTATTATTATTATTATTATTAGTAGTAGTAGTAGTAGTAGAATCGTCCATATTCAAACATTTGATATTATTAACAAAATCATTGTCCAAATCATCAAAGACCAAATCATCAGTAATTTGAGATTCAAAATCATGAATATGGCTATTAGTACCGGAAATCATACTAGCATTGGCAAATTCCATGGATAAATTACTACTGCTACTAGTGTTATAAACATCAGCAGTACTAGGCTTTGGAGGGAATGCAGGAGATTTTAATCTTAAATTTGGTGGGATGTACTTAGCGCCACTAGTAATATACTTTAACGAAGTATTAATTGGATATGGTTTTTTAGGGATAGTAGCAGCAGCAGAATTTTTGGTTGTTGCAGCGATGTCGATGGTTGGAGAAGTACTAACATTATGATTAGTTGGGACTGTTGGAGCTGAAGAAGCACCAATTGTAGATTTATTATTCCTTGCTTTAGAGCCTGCACTACTATAATAATTTTGATTATTATTATGACGGTTTTTATTGTTATTCTTTTTATGAGCATAACTTCTACCATTAGCAATATTTCTTGGACTTGAAGTGGTGGTATTAGAACCCCGACGGTATTTAGTGTTTATTGATCTATTTTTATAATAATTATTTTTAACATTCAAGTATCTTTTAGTAGGAGGAGTGTATAAATCTTGACGGTTTTTATTATAATAATAATTATTGTTGTGACTGTTGTAGTTATTATAACTATTGTTATTATGGTTATTATGAGCGCCATAACTTAATTTCGAAGTGTATAATTTATTAGGAGTCTGAATAGATAACGGACCTCTGTCTTTATGTCTTTGTAAAGATTGTTTGATATTAATTGGCTGAGAAGCCGGCTTTTTATTATTATTATTATTATTATTATTATTATTATTGCCATTAGCAGAAATAGAATTGTTATTATTTGGAGGGGTTGAAACAGTTAAGAAATCAGAAGATTCTTTGGCAATTGTTGGAGTAGGAATAATTGATTTTGGTTTTGGAGTAATTGGAACTGAATACGCACTAGTATTATTGGTAGTAGTTGAAATATTGTCATCCATGACAGAAGTGATTGAAGGATCAAATTCATATTCTTCATCATAATCATCATAAAATGCAATATCATCATCATCATAAGTTAAGATTTGTAATTTAGATAATTCATCTCTCATGTTATGTAAATTACGATTTTCAGGATTGATAGCTAAACAATATCGCAAAACATTGAACAAATCAGTACTCATTGCTGGGAAAATATCAAATAAAACTTCGTGATTATAACAAAAATTTGAAAAAGCTTTATCCGAAGTTTTAGCCATTGAAAAGGGATTTTTATGGAAAATGATATTCAAAATAGAAATCCCCAAAGACCAAATATCAACTTTGGAAGCATCATAAGTTTGACTAGAAGAATTTTCTTCATCAAGTTTATGTTCATCGCTGTCATCATAAGAGAATTCACGAGAATAGTAAAAGTCACTAAATAATTCAGGTGCCATGTAACGATCACTACCAATATCATAATCAGAACAATATTTTTGACTTGAGGCTAACCCCCAATCACCAAGTTTGATTTTATTGTCATCACTCAAGAAAATATTTTCTGGCTTGATATCCCGGTGATAAATTCCTCGTTCATGACAATACGAGATTGTATCAATTAATTTGAAACAAATTTCTTTTAAATCTTTAGTAGAACAGGAGATTCCATTATCTTTAATTAAATCATAAAAGTCACCTTTACCACAATATTCCAAGACTAAAAAAGAGTCAAAATGATCAAGTAAAGCGACAATATTTTCATGGACACCTAATTTCTTATAAATATCAACTTCACGTTCAGCTTCAGAATTATCAAATTCATCGGTAGGTTCATCGCTTTCAGAATAAGGGAAAATATACTTGATTGCAACTTTCTTCTTTTCAAGAATATCTTCAGCGAGATATACAATACCATAAGAACCCTCACTAATTCTGCCAAGGGACTTATAACGATCATTTAATAAAGCACCATCTTCAAAATTTTTTGCCAAAGTTTTGGAGCTGAGAGTTCGGTGAGTCATTTAGAATGCTAATAAAAAAAAATGCAAAAAGAAAATATAATATAGTATAGTGGTAACAACGAAAAAAAGAGTTTAAAAGAAAAAATAAACAGGAAAGATATCGATGAAATGCAGAGTTGAAAACAAAAAACAGAGTGAGATAAAAAGCCCAAAAATAAAAATGTGATAGATAAAAATGTGACAGAGAGATAAAAATGACAGATACACTAACAATGGTATAAAAGATTTCTCTTGATAGTAGTGATGATAATTCAATATAACTTTAGAATTGATAAAAGGAGAAGAATGATAATTGTTATCTTACTTTTTCTCAGTTGGAACTAAAAATAAATCCGCTGGCTGTAAGAGAAGATGACGAAAAACACAAATAAAGAGATTTGAGCTAAAATCTGTAAGGAGAAGACAAGAAAATTAGTTGATATATCGATAACGATACTTGACTATTTGTATGATTTATTATAATAATAATATTATATTATTATTGTTTTATTGAATCAATCGCTCCTTTAGTTAGTAGTAATAATATTAATAGCTGTAATAATAATTGTGTCTTTTAGGTTTCGTTTGTTTGAGCTTTTAACCGAGAGAGAAGGCGCGATAAATAATTCGACAATCTTTATTTATTTTTTTTTTTGTTTTTATTGAATTTTTATGAGTTTTTTTTTATTTATTTGAATTTTTTGGATATTTGATGATGATCTTTATTGATTGGTCGTTGAAAGTGAAATATTGAAACAAAAAAGCAAGCGCTGAGTGTAAGAAATAAAGAATAGAAAATAAAATAAAAGTAAAAGTAAAAAAAAAAAAGATTATTAAATCAATAAATCAACAAATCAATTAAAATATTGATTTTATCACTGATATTTCTAATAATCGCTTTTATTATTATTATTCTATTTGTTATTCTATTTGTTATTCTATTTGTTATTCTATTTGTTTTTTTCTATTTCGATTTGGCTGGATAACTTATTTTCAAATATAAATGAAAGAAATAGGACCTTGCAATGTAACAAAAACTATGAAATAATAATCGTGGCTTAATTAATAGTTTTTAATATGAATTGACTTTGGAATTGTTCGTTATATTAAATATTGATGAATCATTGAAATGTATTATTGAATGAATATATTGGATATAAGTTAATGATATATATACTTCAAGACGAAGAAGAAGAAAGAAGGAGAGAGAAAGTTCTTTTTTTTTTTCATTCGTTTCATTCTTCTTTTTATTGCGCTGAGTCTTTTTCGATGACTTTTTTCTATCATGTTCTTATGTAGAATCATGTGATTGTTGCTGACCAATCACATGATATTTGCTTATTGCTACTTTCTTTCTTTCTTTCTTTCTACTGCTGGCTAATTAGGATGGGATATATTAAAATATATATTAAATACCATATTTAATCAGATATTTCTAACAATATTGATGAATTCTTCAAGCCTGCTTCTGCAATTGTTTCATCTAATTTATTGATAAGATTTATTCGTTGGCATGTTAAGGTAAACACTTTATCTTTAACTAAATCCAAAGTCTGTTTAATCACTTCATATATCACACGAACTTTATCATCTAAATTAAATCTACGCACAATTCTTTGCCCATTACCGGCTCTTATTTGTATTCTGGTGGTATTGCTTCCATTCTCTGGTTCTTTATGATCTTTTGGTAAGATCATTGCAAACAAATCGTCTTCAGTTAATTCTTCTTTCTCTTCTTCTGGTTCAGGCTCTTCGACCAATTTCGCTTTACCATTATCAGCCGATTCTTCGCGGTCACTTGTTAAATCTATTACTCCATTAGATTCTTCTTCTTGTTCTTCTTGTTCTTGTTCTTCGTCATCGTCTTCAAATTCTGGTATTGATTCATCGTCATCGTCATCGGAATCTAAACTAATTGCGTTATAATAATTTTCTTCATGACGGTTTCTTCCAGTATCATTTTCACTTCTGCTTTTATTGGTGTTAGCGGTGGTACTAGTGTTGCTGCTATTACTGGCTAAAGTATGGCCTGGTGACGACCCGTATCTATCAATGAAATCATATATTTCTTCAATCCATTTGGCCTTCTTTGGTACAAAATTCCATTCTTTTAATCTCTCTCCAGTGTACGGATCTAAAATCGCTATATGCGGAAAACTCTCAAAATTATTATATCTACTATACAATTCGCCTTCTCTTGAATCTTTGTTATATTGCAAAAAAATGAAATATTCTCTTACTGCGTTTTTAATTTCGCTATCTCTCCAAAAATCTCGGTTAAGTATTTGGCATTGGAAATCTGTTGTATCTTGGATATTGATTAAAATCCATCTTTTATAGACTTGGCCCTTTCTTTTAGCCGATTCTAAAGTCAATCGTTCAATCAAATCAAATGGCGGTTTAAACAATTTTGCTAGTCTTTTTTGGTGTTCTGATACTATTTTATTCCCGCTATTACCATCGTCAAAGTCGTCGCTATCTTCAAAAGTATTAATATAATCGTCATCATCATCATTTCCAAATAAAGGATTATCTTGGAATTGATTGAAAACTCCTCTTCTGGCTCTAGTGGTGCCGCTGTCTACTGCATTAGACATAAAATCATCTTCGTATGGTAAGGAATCGTCGACTAACCTCTGATGGGTTGGGGCAATTGGTGCTCTAATAACATTGTCTGCATCCGGGATGTTTAATTCGCTGGCTGTGTTTACTTTGGTTTGTCCTGGGTCTTCATAAAAGAATGTGATTGCATTTTCTAAATTGCCACCACTAAATTCCAAATATTTTTTAGCAGTGTCGGCATCACAGTTAGCAATTGCCATAAAATTTGTAATATCCTCTGACATGCTTCTTATATATTACTATTTCTTCTTATTATTATTATCAATATTATTCTTATTGATATCAATAATATCTTATTTATTATTTATTAGCAAAACTGAAAGCTATTAAAAGACTAATCGAATTTTCTTTCTTTTTTTGTTATTTGTTAAATTTTTTTTTTTGTTATTTTGTAATTTGCTTGCAATAGGCTCCTTATGTCACATGATACACCGCGTGGCAAATACATATATGCACATTTTATACACATATTGTAGGATATACCCGTTAATAATAACAATAATAATTATTATTATATTTGTTTACATAATAGATATTAAATATCGGTTATATTATTGTAATAAATACGTTAGTACTGTAATATTATCAAGTGTTTAGAGCTGCCCAATTTTAAAATACTATATTGATCATCGCACATAACGCGATGAGGACAAAAATATAAAGAAAGCGAAAAAAAAATTTTTTTTTTTTTCTTTATTAATGAAAATTTTATTATGGGAATTTTCATGATCTATTTGATTAGGTAAATAGCATTAATAGATAATATTGATAATCAAGGAAACAGCCAGGAAAATAGTTCTACGATAATGATGAAATTGAAATCAGGAAGTTTATCATGGGATAAAATAAATTGTGATATTGAACCATGGTTATTAGAGACCATTGATGGATTAGGATTTGAACAAATGACACCAGTGCAAGCATCAACGATTCCTTTACTATCAGGGAATAAAGATGTCGTGGTTGAGGCTGTAACTGGTTCAGGGAAAACTGCGTCGTTTGTGATCCCAGTGCTTCAAAGACTTTGTAAAACTGTCAAGGCATCTGATTACAAATCTGGCGATTTGTTTTCTATTGTCATATCACCAACTAGAGAACTAGCTAATCAAATCAATAATGTATTTAAAAGTTTTTTACAGTTTCGTGATGACGAAAAAGATTTCAAAATTAAAACTCAGCTTATTGTTGGGTCTTTGACCTCATTGCATCAAGATGTTCAAGATTTTATTGAAAACAAACCTCAGATTATTGTTACGACTCCTGGTAAATTATTGGAATTTTTAACTCAACCATACATCAAAAATAAAACCAAAAATTTTGATTGTATAATATTAGATGAAGCTGATAGATTATTAGATATCAGTTTTGCTTCAACTATTCGTGAAATTATCAGCCATTTACCTAGACAAAAAAGAATTGGACTTTTCTCTGCTACTTTATCCAGTGCATCACCGGATATGCTTTTAAAATTGGGTATGGCAAATCCAGTTAAAGTCACTGTGAAAGCTTCTCAAAACGCACTCAATGCCGCTCCTAAATCATTGATTATTAATTACATTGTAACTAAACCTGAATCTAAATTGAAACTTTTCCTTCATTTGCTTGCAACTCAAGATTTCAAGAAATCGATTATTTATTTCCCAACCTGTACGTCAGTGACTTATTTCTATAACATGATCAGACATATAATAAAAGTCTCAGGGACCACTGAACTAGCTAAAAATTTGAAAATTTTTTCAATCCATGGGAAATTAGCTCTTAAATCAAGAATTAAAACTATGGAAAATTTCATTGACGCATCAACGACGGCCAAATCTATACTATTGGCTACAGATGTTGCCGCTAGAGGTATTGATATCCCTGATGTAGATTTAGTCATTCAAATTGACCCACCTACTGATCCAAACATGTTCCTTCATAGATGTGGTAGAACGGGTCGTGCTAATAAATCCGGTAAAGCTATAGTGCTTTTAAATGAGGGTAGAGAAGAAGATTATATTGATTTTTTGCAAGTGAAAAAAGTCGATATTTCTGAATATCAAGAAGAATCAATAGCTGGTATTAACTTGGACACTACGTTATCAATTGAATATGGTTTCAAAAAGAATATTAATAGTATTGTTAAGAAATGGGTATTACAAGACAGAGCCATATATGATAATTCTGTGAGGTCATATGTATCATTCGTCAGATATTATTCCAAACACTCGGCATTATCAATATTCAGATTAAACGCTTTAGACTATCTTGGTATTGCTAAAATGTATGGATTAATAAGACTTCCAAGAATGCCCGAGACTAAGTATATCCCAGCAGAATCAATGCCTAAAGACGGTTGGTTAATCAAAGAAATCGATTTAGATAATTATAAATATTCAAACCCAGAAAAGGAGAAAAGTAGACTTGAGGAATTGAAAAATGCGAAACAATTAGAAATTGAGAAAAAGGAGAAATCTCTTAACAAACAGAAGAATGAGTCTTGGTCTAATCAAATAGCCACAAAGGAAGGAAAACTGAGTAGAAGAGAGAAAAATAAACGTTTAAGAGAAGCCCTCGAAAAGCAAATCATTGAAGGTAAAGATAATGATGATGATGATCGCGCTGAACAAGAGAAATTACAAGCAGATTGGAAGAATATCATTTCTAAGAAAAAGAAACAAAAGAAAAATGCCAAATCGGCTGTTACTGGTACTTTTGATGATTTATAAGTAATATTCTATATTTTTTTTTTCAATTTTAAATATATTATAATGTTAACTAATTAAAAAGTAGAATGGAAGAAAGAAAAAATTTTTTCAAAGTTCAATCAATAAGCCTTCTTCTGGCTTGGCTGGTTGTCTTTGAGGTGTAGGTTCTACAAATGTAGATTGTGGAGCACTTGGGAATAAATTAGTAAATGCTTGTAGGTTTCCCGTTGGTGTAGGATATTGATAATTCACTTGTGGTGGATAACTTGGCATTCCTACAGGAACCTGGGGTTGGCTAGGAAGGGCAACCTGTGGTTGACTAGGGATAGCATTTGGAGGTTGACTAGGGATGGAAGCTTGAGGCTGGGTAGGAACTGTTTCTTGAGGTTGAGTAGGAACTGTTTCTTGAGGTTGAGTAGGGAGTGCTTCTTGAGGTTGAGAAGGACCTACTGCAGGGACTGATGATTGTGCTTGTGGAACTACCACAGATTGTTGTGGAACTACCACAGATTGTTGTGGAACTACCACAGATTGTTGTGGAACAGGGACAGCAGCTGGTGGTTCAGATGTTGCTGTTGGCTCCTCAGCTATTGGTGTTACACTAACATTGTTAGATTCCGGTGTGGAAACTCCAGATGGTGAATTAGTAGATGATATTGGTCCAGGAGCAAATGGAGAATAGCCAGTGTATTGTTGTGGAATCCCTGTAAATTGTTGTGGAATCCCTGTAAATTGCCGTGGAATCCCTGTATATTGTTGCGGAATCCCTGTATAAACAGGTTGTTGTGGCTGATAGTCAGTTGGTTGTTGAGGTAATCTATTAATTTGACCAGTTGGTTGTATTGGTAGTTCAGGCTGTTGTTGTTGCATACCGGCAGAATAAGATCTTCTATTATAACCTCTTAAACTTAATCTTTTCTCTAAAAGATTGTCATATAATCTAACAATAGTTCCAATTTTTTGTTGAGTGTCTAAAAATTCATCATATTTGTTTAAATCATTATTTAAATTTCTGGCAACTTTAGTCTTGAGTTTAATTATATCGGTGTATAAGTTTTGTAATTCTGGATTCTGCAATATTTGATCTGGTGGAGTACCACTGTCAGTAGCCTGTTGTTTTAAATTGTTCATTAATTGAGAGAAAAGATGAATTGAATTTTCTTCTTCTGCGGTAACATTAGATTGGATTTCACGATTAAGTAATTCTTCATAGACGTTATTGTTTGCTACATTTGAATCTTGTGGCTGCTGTTGGTGTTGCTGTTTATGTTGTTTTTGATTTTCCAATTCTTTTAAACTTGCAGCAATAGCTTGCTTCATCTGTTCGTCTTCATCATCTTCATTATTAACATATGCATTGATAGAATCCCCACCTGCAGGATTTGAAATTTTAGATGCTGGTTGAGCCACTTGATTACGTTGCGATTCTTTTAAACTTAACTCTAAGACTTTCTTCAAAATTTCATCCTCATCATCACCTGATACTGCTGCTTCTGATGCAGATTTATTTTCATGTGGTGATTTGAATTTAATCTTACCTTCACTAAGTTGATCATAACAAGAATCACAAACTCTTACAGGCTCATTAAGACCAATACTGGGTATAGAACAAGTTTTACTCGAATGCAATTGACAAAAGACCCCACCACAATTACGACAATGATGTTTACGATTAATCATTGTAAAATCTTCAAACCCAATCATACAAGAATCTGAATCAACCCATGCTGGAGGTACTTTAGATTCCAAAAACTTTTCATTTAAAATAATTTTATCATCTAAAGGAGGGAATTTAAAATTTTCGTTTTTCAAAGTCTCATAGATTAAATTGATATTATGGTTTAAATTAGAATTTTTGGAGAATAAATAATGCCAAATTTGAATTAATGATAAAACTTTATCTTTAACTGCTTGATTAGTCTTTGAATTATGAAATATGAATAAAATCTTATCAAGGAATTGGTTATGAAGTTGTGAATATGAACTACTGAAATTAGTACTATCATTATTGCTAGTAGCATTATTGTTGATCCCTGAAGAGCCTGCGAATACTTCTAATGAAAAATTCACACCGGCGTTCTTGATACACATATCAATTAAGTTTAATAGTTTGATTTGAATATTTGGATTTCTATTATCAATTACTTTATTTTCCCAACTTTTCAAAAAATCTCTAGTTTTAATTTGTTTCACTTTAAGCTGATCAATGAGTTCAAACGCTTTTGAATATCCAATTTCTTCGCCTGGTATGGCTTCAGAACATATTTCCGATATTAAAGCATCAATGTCAACTGTAGATGAACCAAACCAACTCATTTTTTAACTAAATAATATATATTAATAATAAATAAAAAAGAATTATGAAAGAATCAAAGTTAAATATTATTAATTTCTAATAATATATCAGCAATTATATATTAGCTATTAAGATATAATTGGTAATAAATTGGCTATAAATTGAAGTGGCAATTGAAAGCGTTTACGATGAATGGATTTTTTAATTGAAAAAAAATGCCATCCTTTCTTTATTTTTTCTGTTTTGGATTTTTTTGGTCACATGAACCCCATAAACAAATCGTTATGAGTCTTGCGCCAACATGGCATCATATCTATGATATACTAAAATTGCATCTACAAAAATTATCGTAACGATTGCAAGTGATGAAGACAATAATGAATCGTAATATTGCTTGTAATATTGCCTATAATATTAATACTGTTCAATAATAAACACCATGGAAATAGTATCCTTGCATCTTTTTTAAACAGAAAACAATCTGATATTATAGTATTTTGACACTTGATTAATCTTCCACACTGCAATAAGAAAAATAACTAAACAAATACTACATTAGAAAAAGAAATCAATCAACAATCAAGCGACAATAAAAAAAATGTCCATCTTTGAAATTTCTTTCTTTTCTATTTTTATCTTTTGAATGAATATTATAGATTTATATTTATTGTTAATTGTTACTTCATTATAAAACGTGAATTTTGTTTGAATATATGTACTTGAACTGCTTATAATTCTATGTTGTTTTTCTTTAAGTATTCTTTAACAAATTTTTCTTCTTCTGGACTGGAAGCATTGATAGCAGGCACAGTTGGAGCTTTGTTCCATGGTTTAGGAATAGCAAGTAAAGTAACGGCACCAATGGTAAGGGCAGATAACTAAAAAAAAGCGTTAGTATTTAGATACATTTATTATCACTATTATTATCACTATTATTATCGATATATCTTATTGACATTTAACAAATAGAATTAGATACGTACTTGCCATGGGAGGATTTTTTTACCTAAAACAACGTATGCTGGACCACTCATTATGATATAATTGATTTTATTTTATTTTATTGAATATAAACTAGTGATTTATCTAATCAATGTAATCCTCTAATAATAACTTCTGCGTAATAGTAATTAATTGAATAATTAAAATTTTCATATTTTTTTTCATTCGTTTTTTTCCAATTGGGAAAAGAAACGAAAAAACGGAAAAAATAATTCAGAAGTTTTCATTGGAAGGTAAAATAGCCGGGGCTTCAAATATATTTTTAATGCACGTATGGTATGATTCTTATATGTTCATCATCATCAAAGTGATTGTAAGCTTGTAGCTGCTTGTAATGAAATTGTTATATGATTATTGTATAATTATTTTATGATTGTTGTATGATTGTTGTATAATTGTTTAATTTGTTTATTTTGTTTATTTTTTAATATTTTTTTTTTTTTTTTTTTTTTTTTTTTTTTTTTTTTTTTTTTTTTTTTTATTCATTTTATAGAAATACCTTAAGGGTACAGAGCAATATTGAACATTCTACAGTAATAAAATAAATATAAAAAAAGAAAAACAAACAGTAATATTATACTGCAACTACTAGCACCGTCAGTTGTATACATTACTAAGTCTAACTTAACAAATCCATATCATTATTATATTATAATATTATATGTAATGTTATATGCAATGTTATTTTATACCAAGTAATACCAGACAAGTTAAACTTCAAATTGTATATTGCTAGTTATAAACAGCACTATTTTCTAAAAGGCTTCTACAGATCATTTTATATTTGTCAATAGCAATAAAATCAATAATTTGTGCATTAAGAAAAGCTGTTATCAAAATATTTATCTCCATGTGATGACACCGTTTTTCAATTACCAGATCTACTTCTGTATATTTCATCTTTCACTACTAGTTTGAACAATGTAACTATAATTTATACTATTTTCAGCAACACTAGTACCTCACCAGTATACTCTGCCTACTTTACAAGTACTAATGCCATTGATACTACAGCCATGCAACAACTATCACACCAAGATGGTGACGTCGCGACTGTTGAAGTTCCACACCAAGAAGTACCGTCACTTCAATTCAATACAGAACTGACAAATCTACTTTTTACAGTACCCAACTCAAACTTGCCATTATTGGACTTTAATGTATGATATTAATATGAATTAATCTTCAAGTTCCATTGCATCGTTTTTCTTCTCCTTTAATTGGATTCACCATGGATAATTTAATCAATTTTCCATTAAAATCACAAATAATTTATTTTTAATAAAATTCATACTTGATAGTTCCATTAACATGTCAAATAATTTATTTTTAAGCATTTTCACTTATAAGTGATCCATTTTGGTGTAAAGATGTTTCGGCTATTTTTTTTTCTATGCAAATTATCTCATCGATTTTTAAAGTACTTAGAACTGAAAGAATAGTTGATATATTTACATTGATTTAATGAACTAGAAACGAATATGTCGGTGCTATTATCTGAGATAAGGCCGCAATCTTCAATTGTTAAGTCATTATATAAACCATTCACTACTGAAGATGATAATTTGATAATAGCTAAACCGCATTGTATTGAAATATATTCAATTGATCAAAATGGGATCACTTTAACAACACAATTACCAATTTTCGATACCATTTGTGACATTGAATGCTATTATCCTCAATCACTTAAAGATTCTGTCAATTATTTTGCTTGGCTTTTTGTGCTCACAGAGCAGGCTAACATGTACATTCTTGCTTATGATTACACCTCTGAAAAAATTGTAGTGGTTAACCATACTTCATTTGACACTTTATTGACTAAAGCTGATAGATCGCTTTTAACCATTGATTCTCAAAATGGATATGTTTTGATATATGCCAGTGTTTCATTTATTTATCTTTTAAATATTACCAAGACCGACCTTCGAAGTTTAATGAGTTATGTATCACCATCAACATCAAAGCTGAAAGCCGCAATAATATCTTCTCCAAGAGTTATACCCTTAGCCAATAATATGTCAGTAGTATCGCAGGCAGAAATAATTAACACTAAAGATAATAATAATAGTTTTATAATATTATTATCCAAGGAAAACTATTTACCCTCGACTGGAAATCGAGTCGAATTATATCAAATCAATCGGAAATCTTTACTGGCAAACTTCTTGCAGTCTTTCACAGATTTCAACAATGACAATCATGATTATCCTAATTATATGATAAATTTGGCAACAGATGAACCGCTATTATCAGGGACTTTACTTCTAGGGTTTGATACCTACCAATGTATTTTAAATTTAAACATAATTTCATCATTACTGGTTGATTCACCAAAAATTAAAGACTGTTCTAGAATCATCAATAGTAACAGCCATTCAATTCTCAAGATGAAGTTTAATAAAAATAAAAGATCAAATAAAAAATTATTAATAACTAGCCATAAGCTTATTTGCGAAGAACAATTCTTAGATGAGAATAATTATGATGCTAGCGAGGATGATGGTTCAATAAGTTTATTATATAGAATAATATTTTCTATTGACGGTGGTGATTATTACTTATCAGGGATATTAATGAACATTGACACATCTAATAAATTAGACATTAGATCCTGGGATTTATTACATTTAGGTCAACTATATCCGTCTACCTCGTTACATCAACTAGATGGTGATTATTTCATTTCAACATCAGACACTTCCAATTCATTAATTTTTCAAATATCTCAAGATGATTGGGTTAATAACAATTATTTAAAACCGATACAAATACTAAACCAATTTAATAATGGCCCCATTTTAGATATTAATTTCACCAGTATTATTTCAGGTAAAAACCATTGGAAATTTGATCCTTTGAAACAATCCAACTTGCCAATAATTTATACAAATTCAGGTGATTTATACAATGGTCAATTATCACAACAATCTAGAGGTATTGACACTGTTTTAATTGACTCTTTTGAAACTTTTTTAAAGTCAGAAAAAGTTAAAGACCTTTTTATTAATAATAACAATAATTGTTTGGAAGTTTTGTATGAAAATGGAACCTTACAAAGGGCTAACATTGAAGTATCAGCTGATAACAGTGATAATTTTTCTATTTACAAATACAAAAGCCAGTTCAAATTAGTGCCTATCGAGGAATCATTACCAAATGTTAAAAAATTTTTACCATCAAGCGACAATAACAAAAATGCATACATTGACAGAGATAATACATTGATTATCAATAATAGTTCAAAATTTAGTTTACCTGATAATTATCAAAACATTTCAAGATTAGATGATGGAAAATTTTTAATAACTCTAGATCAAGGTGATTTTAAAATTTTAGATGTGGATGTGACTTGCGATAGTGAACAACACTACCAATCTTTGAATATACCGTTACCTGAAAATTTCTTGAATTCTGATATTGCAGTAGTGAATACTTTTAAACTTAACGATAATGACTATTTAATATTTGCTTCTAACTGGGATGGCTCTTGCTTAGTCTATTTTACCAAAACTTCAACTACTCATAGATTCACCTTTGAAGAAAATCCTCAAATCGACGATGTCACAATAGATTTAATCAATGACAAAGACATTGTTTTAATCATCACTAAAATTTCCGGGAGTGTCATATTATTACCTTTAGAAAACATTAAAAGACAAAGTAAGGTTAATAGTGTGATGTATAACGAATTTATAATTCACGAATCACCAATATATTTGAAAAAATCCAAGAAATTTAAGGGAATATATTATATTGAATGTACTGGCCGTTGCTGTTACATGTTGAAAATATCATCAATTATAGCTGCACAAAGTAAATGGAAATGTCAATATGAACTAGGTAAATTGCAAGTTGATAACAATAAAATAGATTTGATAAAAGTTATCACAGAATTTTCAATTGGTAAAGAACTGGAATTGTTTTTGTTGATGATTTCTATGACCAATAGAATATACATTTTACAACCAAAATTTAACAACCTTGTTCCAATATCATTTGGAAAAATATCCAATAATCTTCAATTTAATGGGCTTGTCAGAAAGACTTTAGTCATTAAAAATTTGAAATTTGTCATTGTGGCTACAAACAATTTTTTCTATGATGAATATGATAATGGGTTAAGATGCAGCGACAGTAGACTTTATTTATTAGACAGTGTATCACTTAAAAAGATTGATGAGTATAGGATTGATGGTCAAGAAATTGTTGACTTGGACTATTGCAATTATAAAAAGCCCAAGACATCAAGCAGTCAAATAAACATTGACAATATTTTAGATTTTGAGGATAAAACTTCAATAGACTTACAAGATTTAATGATCAATAAAATATGCATTATATCTAAAGGAGGCCATAAACAGCAAAGTCAATTATTTTTACAACTTTTTTCAATAGATTTAAACATACACAGACTTGTCGAGGAATGTACTTATAAAGAACCGAATCCGTCAATAAAGTTTTCTAAAATTTATAATTTTGGGTATAGAGTGATTATGACAACGGGGGATGCAACAGGGATGTATAGAATAAATTTCCTGCCATCATTAAAAGAATTTTATTTCACAAAGATTTTCATGGAAAAAATTGCATTGAATTATACTACTGATTTATCAACCATTAACAACAGAATATTATTAAACGACCTTATTAATGGACCAATAAGTTTCAAATTGGTATCAATCAAATATGCACCACCACTGCTGACAAACAAAGAAAAAACCAACGATGGTGATATTTATACCGTTAGTGATTATGTGGCCGCTAATAATTACCAAGATTATGAAATGAATTTGGAAGTTGTGTTGTCTCCCGATATCCAATATGATTTAAGAATGATTAGTAAATCAAGTTGTATTATTGATCCATCATTAGAATTAGCGGTTGATAGTCAAAACAAGTTACGGGGCATTTTCAAGAAAATGGCATTTAAAAATAAAAAAATTACTTATTCTAACATCGAATTTATAAAATTCGATGTTTCTGATAATATAAATTTTATCAAAGAAATCCCATTGAGTAAAGAAATCCCTGCATTGAAGAAAATAATTGAAACTGAGTTTTTAGCTACTAGCGAACTACCAACCGAAAAATTTCGATTATCTAGTGCTTCATTGTCGAAAGAAATCGTACCAATTGCAACATTGGGGTCAGTTAATGGTGCAGTATACACTTTGAGTTTAGTGACATCAAAGCAATTGGCGAAAAGACTAATTCAAATTCAAAATGAAATCATTGAAAAATTACTTGTTACCATAGACACTATTGGGAAAACCAACCAAGAAAAATTAGGAATATATTATAATGCTCGAGCCATAGAAAACTATCAACCGTTTGAAACTAGTGCCGAGGATGGTGATGATGACGACGAATACTGTATGTTGATCGATGGTGCATTGCTATCAAGAGTAATAGAAACGGCAGGAATTACTAGGCTCCAAACAATAATGACAGAACAAGAAGTTAAAAGCTTACAAAGTATACTATTGAAAAGTTCAATAAATATGTAAATGTATTATGAGTAAATTAAAAGTACAATATATATTAATAATTAAATCAAAAGAGTTTCAATCTTATCCTTGATAGCGTAGATTTGGTTTTTGATGGAAGAACTATCATTAGTAGTGACAGAAGCAGCAATAACTGGTCTGGAAACACCACAGGCTCTACCTAAAGCAGTCTTTGAAGGAACGAAAACGTAAGGGACGTTTTTATCTTCACATAATAAAGGTAAATGCAACAAGATTTCAATTGGTTCAGCGTCAGCGGCCATAATGATGAATTCAGAAATACCTCTGTTTAAAGTCTTAGTGGCTTCGTTAGCACCTTTCTTTAATTGTCTCAAGTTTTGAGCTTGTTGGATGACGTCTAAAATCTGTTGACTTAAAGCTGAGTCAGCTAATGGGAAGGCTTTTGGATTTGGAGCAGACATGATTGAGAAATGAAATAGAAAAAGAAATGAGAAAATGAAATAAGAAAAGGAATAATTTGATGATCAAGGGTTCCTTGCTTTAGCTCGCCCGTTATTACGATAATTTGTAGATGAGAGATGAAGAGATGAAGAGAAGAGAAGCGAAGAGATGAAGAGAAGAGCTGAAGAACAGAACGTTCTAAAAAAATTTTTTCAGTTAAAAATTTTTTTTGAATTTTTCGATGATGTTCGAAGCACTGGTGCACCAGGGCTACAAATAATAAAGAATTGAACTATTGAACTATAGAAAGGAATTGAACTATGGCTGAATGAGTTGAATAATAGTAAATAATAGAGATTGTTTACTAGATGGATTTTTGTGAAAGGAGGTACAAAATATGATCACTATCAAGTATATATTTGGAGCAGTAGCATTCAAATGAAATTTTTGATTATAAATTCTAAATTTAAATAACTTTTCAAATAAACATTATTATTTATATTATATGTATTCAAATATATTAAGTATTCAAATATATTAAACACATGTATTAAGACCATTCACATGTTATTTTATGTGTATCTTGCACAATTACCACTTTATAATGGCTTTCCACAGGCCTTCCACAGGCCTTCCACAGGTCTTCTACAAACCCTTCTACAAATCTTCTTCAGCCCTCAGGCCTTTTAATGACCTCAGGCCCCAAACTCGTATTTCTTTCTTCAAATGTGATATCATTTCGTTTTAAAACTCTGTTTCCCCATTAATTAGGACGATCTGTTTATTACACGTGACATACAGTTAAAAAAAAATTTACGAAAATTTTTTCCCCTTTTACCGCGCCAACTTTTTTTTTGGCCTAAAAAGTAGAAAAAACAGAAATTTGATTTTCTAACAGGTATTCTATCGATATCAGAATTTCAAAAACAAGAAAAAGAAGAAGAAAAATAAGAAGAAAAGGACGAGAACGAGAAAAGGAAGAAGAGCAATCATAACAAGCAAAAACCAAGAAAAAGAAGACCACGAGCAACCATACCTAACGAAAAACCAGTAAAAATAGATAAGAGTCCAGGAAAGGAATATCAAGACTTGATAGAGATTTACTTGATTTACTTATAGAGATTTAATTATAGAACAAAACACATCCTTGATTATTTATAGAATCCAGTTTTATTATATATTTTTATTATATATATTTTATGGTCTCCAGAAATCAGGGATCAAAATAATAGAATACAAATACTTGAATACTAGAATAATAGAGTACTTTCTTATCTCTAGTTTATCATTAGTTTTTTTTTATTTTATTTTCTTATTCTTATTCTTATCCAACATGCTTGGACAGAACTCTTTGAATTGGCAGTGGGAGATTGACAACAATACTTTCGACCTTGTCAATGTCTCTCAATTCAAAAACTACAACTTTTCCACTATCCTAGCGCTTCTCTTAATGATTGGCCAGATATTACTTACAATCACTCTTTACGCCTTTGACTGTTATACCTGTGTCAAGCTTTTGGCCTATAATAGATGGGCGTCTGAAATCGAACCGGCCATCCCCTTCAGTATATCGCGATGGATCTTCTCTGGCTGTATTCTTTTATCGATTGTGTTTTTAATCTATGAATGGATCGCTGGGGTCAAGATTTACTTCACCAGAAATATATCCTTAACGTACACGAACCACATTTCTAGATCTCTTTGGTCGGCTAAGGGCTATTCGTACTTTTGTTTGTATGACCGTATCACCCCAAAGACTTTCTTTGATTACTGTGCGTTCTTCATTTATTTCACCCTCAAGGGCTGCTTGAAATTACTTTTAGCCGATTCTCCTAGACAGGTTATCAACGGTATCACCATTTACTCTGCCGTCAGAAATGATTCTGGGAAAATTATCACCTCTTTTGAAAATTTCCTGAAAAAGGGGATTAAGGAAACTTATGCTATAGTTTTCATCGTTATGGGGCTTTCATTGGTAATTTGGCTCATTTTTGTTATTCAATTTTTAGTCGCTGTGATCTTATCGCTTTGTGTCGTCACTAAAATTCACCAGGAGGATCAAAATTTAAAACAGTTTGTTTGTTTAAAGATTAATGACCGTGTCCGTGAATTGGCCACTAAATATCATAAAGAGTCTTTAGCCCTTGTAAAAGAAGAAAACTCAAAAC
The DNA here is from genome assembly GCA_030583325.1 of Saccharomycopsis selenospora. NCBI lineage: Eukaryota > Fungi > Ascomycota > Saccharomycetes > Ascoideales > Saccharomycopsidaceae > Saccharomycopsis > Saccharomycopsis selenospora. Next base: position 72,929 of record JAJMHY010000022.1, read on the forward strand.
TTGGCTATCAACCTACTTTACCTATCCTCAATGATGCCGACGACGATAATACTTTCAATAGTATTGGTAGATCTAAATCATTCTCTCAAAGATTTAGACAATCACTTAGAAAATCTGGTGACTTATTACCACTTAATAAGAACGCTGCTCCTGGGGATATTCCAAGATTACCTCAATTACCTACTGCTTACACTGGCATGTTAACCAATAAATCTTCAGTATCTGACTTTAATTCTGCTAGACCTCAAGATCAAATGTCTCCTATATACGGCATGACTAAACCTAATAACGTCTTACAATCTAAAAATTCTTACTCAACTTTTGGTAGTAGTAGTAACGATGGTTCCACTTTAGTCAATAGTGGCACCGGCTCAAATTCAATGAATAGATATGGTGGTGGGCCTGGCTCTATGGGCATGCAGACTACGGGTTCTAGAACTTTAGTCAACCAATCTGGTAATATGATGCCAAACCAAAGAACTGGTCAAATGACAGGTCAAATGACGGGCCAAATGACTGGCCAAATGACTGGCCAAATGACTGGCCATATGACAGGTAGTGATTATTACCAAGCGTCACCACAATCAAATAATTCCCGTCCAATGTTTAATCAACAAACTGGTAATGCTAGTCTTAATAACAGTAGCATATATACCGGTGGCGTGCAAATGACTGGTAGATCAGACGTTATTAGTAGATTTGAATCTCCAAGAACCAATACCATGAACCGTAATAATACCGGCCTAGGAAACTTCTCACCAATCCAAGAGCAAAGTGGGTTTAGTAGTCCTTACATGGCTGATAATGACACCAATGGTGAATGTTTCAATTCAAGAGATAATTTGTTAGGTCTTGACTCTGATAACAACACAAACCCTGCCATGATGCAACCAATCCAAGAGATGCCTAGGGCATACCCATTAGCTCATAGCAATGTAACCGGTGGTTCCAATAGTGTTTTACCATACCCAGAAACTGAATACAGTTACAATAACAACAATAACAACTCCAACAACGATTTGTCTAGAATCAACACTGATTTCCAACAATCAACGGCCCCATATCCAACTGGTGGCATCACGAACAATCCAAACAATAACCAATTTTTAATGCAACAACAAACAAGTAGTTCTCAAAGAGCGGTCTCTGGAAGCGTTAATAACTCTTCTAGACTTTTATTAATTAACAACTTATTCGGCGAAGAAAACTCAGGTAACAGTAGTGTTAGCCCTATTTATCCTTCATATTCCGAAATGAGTGGATCTGATAATAGAAGACCTGGCCATTAAGCGAGGAACTACAATCATCTCTTTAATTTTTTTTAATTCCTTTTTAGCTACCCATTTTTATTTACTCATCTTTTTTTTACTATAGATTCCCCATATACATTTTTTACTCATCATCGCTTTAGCTTTTTATATCATTTTATTTTTACAGTTTTTTGTTTGCTCGTTATCCTATAGTTACGGAATATAATATAAATACATACACATTACACGTTTACGCTTTATAATTCCCACTGTAAGTTTAGAAACTGCTGTCACAAGTTGGATGATTGTAGTATTTATGATAAAAGAAACTGCATTAAAAAAAGTAGATAAATAGCCATATATATATACAAGTAACACATAAACCTCATAGTTTAATTAGAAGCATTGACCTTAGCCTTTTCAGCTTCATATTCAGCTCTTAATTTCTGTAATTCTTCTTCAGTGATTGGTGGGATTGGAATTTCTTCAAATTCATCTTTGGCTAAGAAGTGGTAGGTGTAAGCATAAATAGCAACACTGATACCACTAAGAATGACAAAACCTGCTGCATTCTTCCAAAAAAATGGTTTTCTAGCTCTCATCATCGATGGTGTCATCTTCCATGTTTGTTGGTTTTGGTATGGAGAGATTGGAAATCTAAAAGGATAATTAATTTGTCAGTATTTATCTGTAATAGCATATTATAATAATAAAGGTGGTGGTTACTTACTTTGATTTAGCTTTTCTTAATACAAGTATTGGTCTCATTTTGTTATGTGATTTATGTATTCAGAATGATCTGGATGATCTGTGATACCACTACTATTTTATCAGGCTTTGGAGAATATAAAATTTTCTCATTTTCAAAAATTTTATGAGAAAAAACGAATTTGAGAAAAAATTGTGCGAAAACTGCTAGTTTACGTAATCGATGAGAGAGGATTTTTCTTCAGTAGAGAAAAAAAATAAATAAAAAAAAAAAAATTTTTTTAATAGGTCTGAAAAATTTTTTTATAATAGGTAGGAGATTAATTGAATAATTGAAAATATAATAGATAATAATTAATTACAATAGATAATTGAAAAGATGGGAAGAAAGAGCAGTACTAGAAGAAATAAAAACAAATCATTGGAACCAGTGAAGGAAACACCAGCGATCACTACTATTGAAGAACCACCAAAAGTACCAATTGAAATACCCAAGAAAGATGAAGAAGAACTTGAATTAGAAAAACTTGTGTTTGGAGATTCTCAAGGGTTTGAAACCAATTTAAAAGAAATCGAGAATTTAATGATAGATTCTTCTGATGATGACAGTGATGTCAATTCTAATAGTGATGACGACGATTCAAGTGACGATGAAAATAATAATCGTAATATACAGGGAGTCAATGACGATCTTTTGTTCTTCATGGATGGAGAAGACAATACAAATAAAATAAAGGTTGACAGTCAAACAGAGGATAGTAGTAGTAGTAGCGAAAAAGAAGATGACGGTGCTAGCGATAGTGATAGTGATGCATGGTATGATAGTGACGATGAGAATTTACAAGTTGATTTGACAGAATCTGCGAAAGTGAAAAAATTAAGAAATTCTTATGAAGAAGTGCAAATCGATTCTCAAAAATTCGTTGGTAGGCTCAGATCTCAATTTGAAAAAATCTATCCAAGACCAGACTGGGCTGATCAAGATTCTGAACCTGAAGATCAAGATATTGATTCCGATGCTGATTCCGAACATTCTGATGCTGGAGAAGTGAATACTCAAGACTATTCAAACAGTAACCAAGTGCTATTGAAATTAATCGAATCTAAAGTTAGTTATACTACTAAAAAATCCACTAAATTATTGGCTCCAAGAACTATCAATATTGTCAGACTTGAAGATGCTAATTTCAAACATGTATCGAAGTCAGCAGTGCAAGCTTTACAATTCCACGAGACTTTACCTATATTATTAACCGGTGGATACGACAAAACTTTAAGATTCTATTACATTGATGGTAAAAACAATAATTTAATCAATAGTATACATTTAACTAACACTCCAATTCAAACAGCAAATTTTGCCGGGAATCAAATATATTTGGCTGGTAGACGTAAATACATGCATAAATTTGATATGGTTAGCGGAGAAGTATCCAAAATCAGTAACTTGTATGGGTTAAAAGATTACCAAAAGACTTATGAATATTTCAAAGTATCACCATTGCTGAAATCTTGGTTAGCATTCATTGGGAATAATGGGTATTTAAACATAATGGCCACTGCTAGTGGGGCGTTTGTAAATCAATTTAAAGTCAACGGTGTCATTGCTGATTTTAATTGGACTAAAGACGAAACAAGATTAATCATTGTTTCTAAATCTGGTGACGTTTATGAGTTTGATTTTGCCAGTTTCTCACAATTTAACTCGATTAAAGTATTAGATAAATGGACCGATGAAAACGGTTTAGGCATCACTAAACTTGCAATAGCTGATAATTATTTAGCGATTGGTTGTCAAAATGGGATTGTCAACATTTACGATAGAAAGAAGTCCACTAAAAAGCCATTAGCCACCGTTGATAATTTAGTCACTAGCATTTCAAGTCTTGAATTCAATTTCGATGGTCAATTACTTTGTATTGCCTCAAGAGCTAAAAAAGATGCTTTAAGATTGGTTCATATTCCTAGTTGTTCAGTGTATAGTAACTGGCCTACTAGCCGAACTCCATTGGGTAAAGTCACTAGCGTTGCATTCAGTCCTCATTCTGAAATGTTATGTGCTGGTAACGAAGCTGGTAAAGTTAGATTATGGCAGCTTAATGATTATTAATTGATTAATATAGACTTTAAGTAGTATAAATGTATTATTTATTTAATAAAATGAAATATGTAAAAAAAAAAAGTAGAAGCAAACCTATAAAACACCCAAACCATTTATTATATATATATTAAAAAAAAAAGGATTAAAAAAAGGATAAAAAAAGAATAAAATATATAGTATATAGTACATATCAACTATTAGTACTATTGAAATCATTAATTGAATTAATTTGTTGACAGAAGGATACCCAACTAATATTGCGCAACCAAGGGTGGAAATTTTTTTGAGAGTCCTCAATACTCTTTTGGTCGACTTTTTGTCGTTTGACTACTAACACATTATCATCACTATCAGTATCATCAGTTTTAACTCTTTGGTCAATGTGATCATTATCATTATTATCATCATCTTCCTCTTCAATGACTACTTCGTTAGACGATGGCGATGACGAGCCAGAAAAGAAGGTGACGTCACTTTGCACTGATGACGAATTAGATTGTTCACGCCTTCTCAGAAATATAGATTTATTGGTATCCGTTGAAGACATACTCATTTTATTTTCATTTAGAGTTTTACTAGTAGTACTAACCACTGCCGCTGCAACCGTCGTATTACCATGACCATTCGACTCTTTAGAGGGGGATTGAAAAAATTCTGTTAAAGTTCCAAAACTTGAATTATCACTACTGCTATCATCTTTCAAAATATTATTAAATTGAAATATATGTTCGCCTTTATTAGTAGTAGACTCATTACCATATTTACTAGAATTCCAATGATCCTGCAATCTGAAAAGCTCATAGAATAATCTTAAATTAGGCTGTATGACAATGTTTAACCGTCTAATACGTACATAAATGTACGCCTTTTCCAAGCTAAGACCGAGAAATTTCATTAAATAAGCAATAATCACTGATGCTGATCTACTCACACCAACTTGACAATGCACTAATACACCATTATGATTGATCTTTGAAGTTATCCCCTTGTAAGTAGTATCAGTGTAAGATTCTAAGAAGTCAAGGGCCACATTAATAATGTCTGAAATTGAGTCAAGCCCATTGTCTTTAATATTATCAATGCAAAGCACATATCTGATATGACAATCGAATTCATCAGTATCAATTTCATATAAATTACAAAAACTGTTAATCTTGGTGATTGTAAAACTATTCTGTGGCAAATAGTTTAACCACGAAAGTTTTTCACCAACTGATACAATCGTGTTTATATTGAGACGACGTAAAATTGGTAAATTTTCTCCATCGATAGCTGACCCCAAATATAAGTTTGGTAATATTCTAGATGGCAATAGTGACGAATTACAAGTCTTAACAGCGGTGTCAAACCAATTCACTGATTGACAAAGTTCATTATTATTATTATTACTTCTTCTCAGAATAACATTAATACCCTCATCATAGTCATCGCTACTGCTATCACTGTCACTACTGCTATCGCTATCATTGAATTCAAATCCACCAATATTACTAACACTTTTGTTATTCATGTCTAATATATTATCAACATCATTGACGAGATTATGATAAGATTTCTCCAAATGGTCACCATCAATATTGGTATCTTTAATCGGCGAGTATTTTAAAAGGAATGGTGCAATAGCTTGTAAAACTTGGTAATCACAAGGGAACAAATAAAAAGGTCTGCCTCTTTTAAGAAATATATCAAAGAGAACTTCTTGAAGTTTACGACCAGTTGAATAAATAGCAAAACAAATCAATAATAAAGATGATTCAGTGTAACCTTCGGGGCAATAAACTAAAGTTGGAAATTTAAAACTATCTTTATAGTATAAAATTTTACAAATATTGACAATTTTCATAATGTCACTATTTGATAAATACCAAAGAGACCCAGCTGATGGGAAAGTTAATGTGACAACATTATCATGATTCCCATCATCAATATGTTTGTTCAAAACCAATTTATCAAACACGTAGCTAATCATAGAATCCGAAGGCAATGAGCAACAAGAGGAATATATACGAATGAAAACTTTCCAATCAGTCTTTGGTTTATTAACAATACTAGAACAGTCTAGTGAAAGACCATAGCTTCCAACACTTCTATAATAGTCATATTTGATTTGACTATTATCGTCATTAGCAACTACTACACTATTATCGAATGCACAATAGTTAGGCATGATATCTGAATGAGTACCATACACAGGTAAGTAGCCATCATCATCATCAAAATAATCATTTTTTGCGAATTTTAAACCATTATCTTTAATGAGTTTCCACATGATAAAATCGGCTTCATTACCAAACCATACACCATCAAAGACTTTAGTAGCAGAACTCATTTTCCAAATTTCGAATTTTTCTTTGATCGCGAAATTAGTATCCCAGTTGAAAAGTGTTGATAATGCGAATTTATCAACTATTACCTTGAAGAAATTTTGAGGTTTATTAGAAATTTTTTTATTATATTTAAATTCATTATTATTATTGTTTTTAGAAAATTGACCGTTATCATCGTCATAACCTTCTTCTGGGTTTAACAATGAAACATCTAATACATCACCCGCTTTAGTATACGGTTGTGTCATTAAGAATTTTTTATATTTCTCATTAGTATCTTGGTTAAGCAAGATATTAATAGGATCAATAACAATCATAGTATTGTAAAATTTAACAAGATTAACATCATTAAATGTTGACTCATCATCATATGTAGCAGGAGATTTGAAATTACCATCAATTGAAGAACCCATTGAAGAAGAAGGACCAAAGGGTAATGAAGTAAGTTTTGGAGATATTGGAGATAATTGATCATTAATCACAATGCTTCGTTGTTTTAACTTTTCAAGTATAACACCAAATGAAATCTCGTCATCGTCGTCATTATCATCATCTTCACTAGGCGGTTCTTTAATTTTTGGAGGTAAAGAATTTAACAGAGTGTCCAGCAGAAATAGAGACAGCTCTCTAAGAGACCCTTCTTCAGGTTTATTGCCATTATCAAGTAGTTCTTCAGAATAGAAATATTTAATCAAATCTGGATTATTTTTTTGGAAATATATTTGAGCCACTGAAAGTAATCTAGCGACACTTGAACAATTACAAGTGTGTTTGCTGCTGTCGCTATTAACATCATCATGATTAATTGTGTGATTTTTATTGAAGCAATAAACAATTAAATCACTTATTGATGCAACTCTTTTAGTTTGAGAACCGAACGATCTAATAGAAAATTTGATATTACGATCAGCTTGAAATATTGGCAAAACCTTTAACTTATCAATATCACGAGCAATCTGTTTGACTAAAGGATTCTGAATAGTTTTAACAATCTCCAAATCAATTAACAATTTCCCAACTTGATTAATCGACGCTTTCAAAGGAGCTGGGAATTCATAATCGTTACCTTCAACGTTGATTAAAATATCAATGTAATCCACCGAATCCTTAAGCGTGCAAGAACTGTCCATGACGTACCCATCCATTATAGTAATCGGCGAGGATCTCACGGTTAATATGAAATTCTTGATGTTCACAGGGACACGGTAATCATTATATATGTGGAACTGTTCTCCGTAAAGCCAGGGGAACATTGAATGCAGGTCTGGTAAAGGATTAGTGTATAAAAAATCAAACAAATCTGCCATTTGATTTAGCGATATTGGAATTATTGATTCATTTAAAGAATTAACAGATGTTGCCCAACTGTTTCTCCTTGATATGATATCAGGACCATTGTCTCCTTGGTCAATTGACTTGAATTGACTCATTAGTATTGTTTATCTTGAACTTTATCTCTGATTATCAATCGATTATGTTTGATTATCAATTATCTTGAATTGGATGTCAAATAAATAAATATCCATTTATTGATGTTGAATCAATATACATGTAATATTTATTTTTCTAATTTATCTACCAACTATTACTATGGTTGTTGTTGTTGTTGTTGTTGTTGTTGTTGTCTTGAATAACCTTAATAGTTAGTTATCTCTCGCCGTCTCCAGACATCTAATCTTCATATTTTTGAAACACCCACTTAAGTTTTCTTTTTCTCTTTTTTTCCAATTTTTTGGGAAATTAAAGATTTTTGACTTACTTTTTACCCTTCAGATCTTCAAAAAATAGAAGCCTTGCGAAGATCATCGCCTCCAAGCCCAGTAAGTAAGTAAACTTCCGGAGCCGTTAACCCCGTTAGGATGGGTGGGAGATAAGCAAACACCGTTAATCTTTAGAAGGATCACGTGAAATACATACAAAAAATTTAAAAAATTAAAAAAAAATTAGAAAAAAGAGCAATAACCACGTGAGAAGTACATTAAATGCAATTAATTGCATTAATTGCATTAATTGCATGTGATACATACATACATATAAATAATATAAAATCCAATCAATCTTCTTTGAAGAAATAGCCAATTACTAAAGGAATTACCATCCCGAATAAATTAACAAATAGTCCCTTTCTCTCATCTTTCACAGAGAGTTCTTGGCTGTCATCATAGTCATCGTCGACATGGTTATGGTTTTGATTTATCACATGGACGGCCACGTATAGGAAACTGCCACCAGAGAAGAGTAGACATAAAGAAGTGAAATACAACATGTTGGCCTCGCTGACGATAAATTTAATAATTAAATAAGTGAAAACCGCCATCAATGAAGCAGAAAGTGCAAACAAGAGCAATTCAAACTTGACTAGGTTATTAACAAATTGTGCTGAGAAATTTGAATTTTTGGAATATTTTTCAATTAATATACATGATAATGCAAAGGCAGTAGGGAATTTATGAGCAATAATCGAAATGAAAATCAAGAATTTGAATTTATAATTAGTTAATAATAGCGATGATCCAAATGCCACACCATCTGATAATGAATGAATTAAAAGTCCTAGGAGTAACGTTTCACTAAGAATGATTTGCTTCCCGCCTTTATCAGTCCAAGTGTTTTTAAAATCTGGGAAAAATTTAGCAAATTTACCAACTGAAGTCTCTTCTTCAATAAAATCATAATATACATTGTCATTATTGCTATTGGATGACTGATCTTGAGAGGACAGTTTACCTAATACTATATTCAAATTATCAACAATGTAAATAAACACAAACCCTAACAAGATCATTAGTCCAATGACACTATTGTGCTCTTCAATTTCGTCAAGACCATCTTCAACATCTTTAAAAGATTCATAGAAACTATTGATCCCCTCTGGGATGATTATACTGAGTGACGTGCTGATAAGAATCCCATTACTCAATTTAGTGAACGTTGATAGTATTTCAATTTTCCCACTGGCTGCTGATTTCTCTTTAATGTAAAATGGGATTAGCCCAAAGATGTAGGTGAATATCATCATTATCGTCGATAACATTAACAACGTGACAAACACGTTAATTGCGAATGCCATCTTTGCTATTCTATTATTATTGTATCTATTATTATTATTCTATACTGTTTATTCTGTTGGTCTATATCGTGGTGATTGTTTTGATTAGTATTATTTTTTCATGAATTTATTTTTTTAGATCTTTTTTTTTTGTAAGAGAATATTTTACCATGACAAGACTTACTTTTTTGGAAAATCAATTCTTTACAAAACTTGATGATATTATGTGTAAGTAAATATATATTAAAATGAAGGGAGAGGGAGAGGGAGAGGGGAGAGAGAAACAAATGAAATAAAATGGAATAGTAATAAATAAATATAATATAAAGAGGAAGAAATTAAATAAATAAATATTCTTTTAAACAAAAAAAAAGACATTATATAACTGCGGGTTGATTGTAGAAGAATTTAACATTAAAAAAAAAAAATAAAATGAAAATAAATTGCTAGAAGATGTAGTTGAGTATTGTGGTATCTATGGTGTAGATTTTGTAGGTGATTGAGTATAAAAAAGGGATGCAAAAGATTAATGATCTTATCATTATTACTTATTCTTGATATATTTGTAACCAGTTTATAGTGATTCATTCTTTTTAATTGGCAGCGAGTAAGATATTCTTTGGAATAATCGTATCATCATTATCAATAATTGATTGGCTGATTTTTTCATGAACTGCAGAACTTTCTAAACTATTAATCATAATAGTGGGAGTCAGTTCATTTGCTCCTTTCTGCTCTGTAGTAGTAGAAATAATTTTTGAAGTTGTAGATGTGGTTATTAAAGGCGTAACTTCACTATTATCATTAATATTATTACTTGGAGGTGATTGCGATTCATCTCCTTGAACTGGACTAACAGGATGTTGCTGTTGGACATCCTTATATGCAGGGAAATCATGATAAGGTTTTTGTGAAATCTTAACATTATTATTATTATTATTATTGCTAGTGGCAGGCGTTGCGTTAGTTTTCTCGTTTGATCTAAATGATTTAGTTAAAAAATTTAAGAACCGATCACCGTATTCAAATGAAGGAACTGCACTAATTTCTTTACGGTTTTGATAAAATCCTTTAACAAAAGTTTCTAAATGTTTAACGCATGAATAAGATGTTAAACAATCAATGATCCCCAAATAATAAATTTCATCTAATGGCTTATCATTTTCATCTGAACATCTGAGTCCACCTTCATCATGATAGAAATATTTACTGCACATAGAAGAAGGGTTACAATTATCCGTGATTACAGACTTTTCATTAAATTGCCTAACATCATTATCTAAAATTGGCGATAACCTATCCTCTTCTGGATCATCATCATTATCATCACAATTGTTCAATTTTCTAATACCAAGTAATAAAGAATAATCCATAATATTAGATTCCTGTAAAAATTTAACATCGCTTTTCAATTGTTTAGTTAATATTTCACGTTTTAAAGGACCTAATTCAATTGATTCATTAAGTTTTAACCAATTACAATCTTTCAATATTATTCTACTAGTGAATTTATTCTTGGTGAAATCAGTTGCTGTAGCAGCATCATCATCACTATTGTTGTTGTTGTTGTTACTATTATTATTATTGGTATTATTATTGTTCGATAAAGGTTCAAATAAATGTTCATGATGAGATTTCTTATGATTAATTTTTTTCTTTTTTTCAATTAATTCTTCTTGTTCCAAAGATAAGATAGTTTCACGCTTCCATAAAGAACCTTTTAAATCATAAGTACGATCAATTGTAACATTAGCAGGGAATAAATTATTCATAACAATAAAATAAATTTTGCGTTTCAGACCATAAGTAAGAGGCATTTTCAATCTATGTAACCCATAAAATTGTGACACTAAAGTATTAGGATTTTCTTTAACATGATTATAATAACTTTTTAAATGCTTCCGCAAAGTTTTATGTTCAGCGTAATGAATGGTCTTGATGATGAATTTATAATCTCTTGAATAATAAAAAAAGGAACCTGATTTCCCAGGTGATGTTAACTCTGATAATGTATATTTGGCAGTTAAAGAAACAAGATAATCAGCAGGATCTAAACCAAATAATTCTCTTAATTCTCTGAAAACATCAGGGGAATAATCTTTAAATTTAAAATCATATTTTGAAGATGGAGTTAATTCATTACCAGTTATATCAAAAGTTAATTTTTTACTAGATTTAAAATCTTGTTCTTTTAAAGGTTTCATTATTCCTGAACATCTAGACACTGCAACTCTAATACCAGTAAGCATATTATAGGCAAGAATAAAATTTGAATGACCTTCAGAGACTCGATTCCCAACTAATACTCGATCATCATCAAGCAAATTATTGCTATTACTGTTGATGTTATTGTTGATGCTATTATTGTTACCATTATCAGTGATATCAGTATTTCTATTATTCTGGTTATTATCATTGCTGCTGCTGCTAGTATTATTATGAGTAATATGATGATGAGCTATATTATTAGAGTGGAGTTTCTTCTTTTTCAAACTACGATTATCAAGAATAGATTTTGTCATTCTTTGAATTTCAATATTTGCTGAATCGTTTAAAGAATTTTTCTTTGATAATGAATAATAGCTACTATTAGTGTTGTTAACATTCGCAGTAGTAGTTATTGTAGTTGTTTCAATTTGACTAGCAGTAGAAGGGAAAGTTTGACGCCTTCTATAAACAGGTTTCTTAAAAGCTACTTGTGTATCATTTTCCTCTTTATTGTTACTTATTGATGCTGATGTTGTCTTCGCCTGCGGGAGATTTTTTTCAAGTGGAACAGAAGAAACTGAACCAGAATGCTGTTTATGAGCCTCATTTGTGCTATTGGATATTGAAGAGAAGTAATTTAAAGTGTTACTTTTAGTAACTAATTTAGGTGATATCATACTACTATTAGCCACAGATTTATCAATATTGTTGTTATCAGGGAACACCATAGTAGATTTAATAGATGCTGATTTTAAAACTTGAGAATTATTATCAGAGGTATTAGGGTCAGGAGAAAGCGGATCAATCTCAATAAACTGCTGCTGAACCATATTTGTTGTATTGGTATTGTTGTTGTTTGTGTTATTATTTGGAGTAGTAGTTGTTACACTTCTGCTGTTGTTATTATTTGCTGCTGGATGATTAGTATCAATTGGCGTTGAAGTTACGGAAGTAGCAACAGTGTTTATTGAAATATTATTATTAGAAACCAAATCAGAAGAACTAGAGTTATTTACCACATTGAGATTCATAACTACTTATTCTATTATATTGATTAGATCTATCGATTTGGTGACCAGTAATGCTCTGATTATTTTACCTGATATATCTTTTATTTGATATTTTTATCTGATATTTTTATCTGATATCTTTTGATATATTTTCTGTTTGATATATATATATTTTATTTGATATATTTTATAATATAATGTTCAAAGGAGAGACTACCAGTGATTTTCTATGGATAATATCAGCGAACTACACTTGACACACACACAAAAATTTTTTTGTTCTTCTTTTTTGTAATTATTGCTGGCAGTTTGCAAAAAAATGTATATATATAAAAAAGAGGAGCTCTTTTTTCTACTTCTTTCTATTAGATATTAGATATTTTATATATTAAAATATTTGATTTCCAAGGATGACCAAATAATATTAGATATATATATATATATATCGTGTTCTTTTGTTCTTTTCTTTTAATATTATAATATCTATGATTATCTGATAATAATGATTGTATACCTTTTTTTGTAAACGCTGAATTTGATTTTTCTTTTTGAAGTTTTTTTTGTTGTTTTTGAAAACTAGAATTTGGTAGAGAAATCTGCCGTTTAAATGCTAACTGCACTCTCAAACACAAAACAAGATCTGGTACTACACTAGTTATTAAATATAAATAAATGGTTCTATTAATGGGACTATTTGTAGCCTATATAATATATACAATGAATATCGAATCTAATAATTACAACCGAATCACTAGTCTAATGCAGTCGTACTCAAAAGATTAAACTTTGCTATTGCCTATTATCATAATCAAATAAAAATAAATGATTGATATCCAGCTCAAGATATTCGATAAATAATACCGAGCGAGGCACAAGGCGAATAAATGTATATGTATATATCTACAAAAGTTTATGGCACTATTGATTTCTTGTATTCCTTATAATTCGTTGTCTTGAGAATTATAATTATCTAATACTATACGATAAATAAAATGTGGAGAAATCCCTCCAACATTAGTAATATAGATATCGATATTATTAGGGGGAACATAATCGTACAAAGGGTTAGCAATGTCCACTTTTTCAATCAAAGAGTTTTCTTGGTACTTAATGACCTTCCCAGAATTACCAATTTCGATCAACGCTTCTCTATTGAATGGATAGCTAGGACTCAACTTATAAAGACCGGTCACTGCGAAAACAGGAGTACGGTGCTCATTAGCACATTCAACTACAGCGGACGCACCGCTAGTGGTGATTGAACCACCATTAGCAAAGACACATCTAGCCCCAATGATCACTTTCCCGACTCTTGACATCACTGCGAAAACTGTGCTGTCGGGGATAATAATAGTCTCGATATCGGCATCGGCTAACTCTTTAGCAAAGAGATGTGAAGCTGCCGTATCATTAGGGAAACACTCGGTGACCAAGACTGTGAATTTTCTTTTTTGTCTAGCTCTTTTCAAGAATCTCAATACAGTTCTAGAGTTTGGCGTAGGGGTTAATAATATTTCGTTATCATGAATCAACTCCACAGACATCCCTTCTAATCCGTCATCAATACTACGGATTTCATCGATTAAATCTCTAATACTTTGAATTATCACCGGTCTTTGGTCATGAACTTTTTTATTAGATTTGCCCAATGTGGCTGGGGCTGCACTAACAGCACCGTTATTATCATTACTATCATTATTGCTGTTGTTCTTCAAGGCTAATAAATTAAAAATCGATGAAGATTGCGCAATTATTTTATCAGTGTCATCCTTTATACTATTGTCATTATTATTATTATTATTATTATTATTATTACTATTACTACTACTTGAAGCTACCATGCTATCTATCACAGTATCGCCATTGCTACCACAGGTTTGATCTTCAATTTCTTCACGGATCAACGCCAACACTCTTCTAACAATATTACCAACGACAAATTCACGAGGGTGTGCGTCAATTAAACGTTTCCCTATTTGCCGTATGATATCAATTAACTGTTGCAAGGAATTCCATCTTGTCATAGACACAACCTTGACTAGTAATTGCACAGTTTCTAGTCCTACAATGTAAGATCCACTGATCTGCTTTCTTTTGAGTTTAGATATGAAACTATCCACATGGATATTGATATCCTTTTCCTTACTAGACACAATTTGTTCCTTCATATTATATTTACTATCAAGTATCCTATCAACTTATTCTATCAACTTATTCTATCACCTATTCTATCAACTATTCTATCAACTATCAAAATTAAAAATTTTTATTGCAAAAAAATTTTTGGCGAAAAAAACTTGAAAAAAGAATGGGAACCAATATGGCGGGTGGATCAGTTCTGAAATTGTAGCAGGGTAAGAAACCACGTAAATGGTTTAAGTAAATGTAACTGTATACCATTATCGAGGGCCGAGTACATCACCATATTCCTTTCTACTGTAACAAATAACATGATGGCAACTATCTATAGAGAATATTCTGATAATGAAAAGCTTAATTATGTTTTCCAATAGTTTGGGAAATGGAATTAAGCTACGAATCTATACGGGATCTAGGACATAATGAACTATTCTGAGTTTGTGAATTATTTGAATTATTTGAATTATGAATTATTTGAATTATTTGTGAATTATTCCTTTACGTTGTAAAATATAATAGTATAAACCTTCCCGGATTAATTAACCACGGACATATAAAAGAACCAGTATAAAAGAACCAGTATAAAAGAACCAGTCTAAAAGAACCAGTATAAAAGAATCAATATATAAAACCAATATATAAAACCATTATAAAACCAATAGCATCAGTATATCAAAGAACCAGTATATTGTTTATATCTATCCTTGATTTGCTATCCCGTGGGAACCGTTATGTGATGTTTTGGCCTTCACACCGGCAGGTGACCGGTAAACCCACCTGGACTGGCCCGCAAGCAAGACACCTCTCAGTACGAATTAATCATGATTGACATCAGATGAGGCAGGTTTTTTCCTTTGGGGAACAGATAAAGGAAAATTTTTTTGTTTGTTATTGATCATCAACGTTTCGTTGAAATTTTAATATAAATTATTCCGATTTTCCTATCTTTGATTTTAGTTTCAATTTCTTAAGAACTATTCAAAAGAATCCTCAATTGAACTCAATTCTTTAATTACTGACTATTAATTAATCAATTATACTTGTTTATTAACTAATTTCATCACCTTTTTTATTCTTCTCTTTATTTATTTATTTACAACAACAATATGGAAACCTCTACTTTAGCCTGGTTGACAAAATTAAATGTCCAAGACACCCCAGATAAATTCTACCGTCGTTCTTCAATCATTGGTACCATTGGGCCAAAGACTAACAGTGTTGACATGTTGGTTAAATTGAGAAAAGCTGGTTTGAATATTGCTAGAATGAATTTCTCTCATGGTTCTTATGAATACCATCAATCTGTCATTGACAATGCTAGAGAATCTGAAAAAGTTTACAGTGGTAGACCTTTAGCCATTGCCCTTGATACTAAGGGTCCAGAAATCAGAACTGGTACCACTGTTGGCGACAAAGATTACCCAATTCCTCCAAACCACGAAATGATTTTCACTACCGATGATGCCTACAAGACTAAGAGTAATGAAGATATTTACTATATTGATTATAAGAATATCACCAAAGTCATAAAAGTTGGTAGAATCATCTACGTTGATGATGGTGTTCTTTCCTTTGAAGTCTTGGAAATTGTTGACAACCAAACTTTGAAAGTTAAATCTTTGAATGCTGGTAAGATTTCTTCTCACAAAGGGGTTAACTTACCTGGTACCGATGTTGATTTACCAGCCCTTTCTCCTAAGGATAAAGATGATTTAAGATTTGGGGTTAGAAACAAAGTCCACATGATTTTTGCTTCTTTTATTAGAACTGCTCAAGATGTTCTTGATATCAGAGAAGTCCTTGGTGAAGAAGGTAAAGATATCCAAGTTATCTGTAAAATCGAATCTCAACAAGGGGTTGATAACTTTGATGATATTTTAAAGGTCACTGATGGTATTATGATTGCCAGAGGTGATTTAGGTATTGAAATCCCAGCTCCTCAAGTGTTTATTGCTCAAAAGAAATTGATTGCTAAATGTAACTTGGCTGGTAAACCTTGTATCTGTGCTACTCAAATGTTGGAATCTATGACTTACAACCCAAGACCTACCAGAGCCGAAGTCAGTGATGTCGGTAATGCTATTCTTGACGGTGCTGATTGTGTTATGTTAAGTGGGGAAACTGCTAAAGGTAATTACCCAATTGAAGCTGTCACTATGATGCATCATACTGCTTTATTAGCTGAAAAAGCTTTACCTCATGTTGCTCTTTATAATGATATCAAATCTTTAACTCCTACTCCTACTGAAACCGTTGAAACTATTGCCATGGCTGCTGTCTCTGCTTCTTACGAACAAAATGCTAAAGCTATTATTGTCTTGTCTACTTCTGGTACTTCTGCTAGATTATGTTCTAAATACCGTCCAGTTTGCCCAATTATCATGATTACTAGAAATGAGCACTCTGCTAGATATTCTCACTTATATAGAGGTGTCTATCCATTCATTTATAAAGATCAACCATTAAGTAACTGGCAAGCTGATGTTGAACTTAGATTACAAACTGCTATTAATGAAGCTAAGAAGATGAATTTAGTCAGCACTGGTGATGCTATTATCGCTGTCCAAGGTTGGACCAAAGGTCTTGGTCACACCAACACTTTAAGAATTTTAATTGCTTAAACGAAACAATGATAGTTTTTTATAATCTATGAATTATATATATACAATAAAAAAAATTTCTTCTCTTTATACGACAAAATATATTTTTTTTGTAAAAATGAAAATAAAAAAAGTATTTAAAGACTATTTAATCCGAATGCCCAGTCTAGAGTTTTATTGAACAATGATTCATTTTTAGATGCTTCATTACTAGGAAAGTAAATATTCCATAATTTCTTTGAATCATTAGCTGATTTTCTTTTCTTTAAAAATATATCTTTACCTTCAATTATTGGTAATGTTGAAATCAGTGATGAACGCTTGTTATTATTATTATTATTATTATTATTATTACCGGTACTAGGATTGATTTCTTTTTTTGGTTCGAATTTATTAGTAGTATGCTTCATGAAATTAAATGGTGATGCCTTTGACAAATTAAATAAACCACCGGCTGGTTTACTTTCTTCAGTAGTAGTTTTACTAATATCAGTAGCCTTTTCAGCGAATTTTGGAGCTACTGGTGATTGCTGTTGTTGATGATGGAATAAGGTTTCCTCTTCTTGTTTTGGCAGTTCTTGATTAATATAGACCACTGAGACTGATTTTCTACCATTTCTTAAATCGTTTAATAAACTGGCAGAATATGGACTGACATTAATATAATAATTATCAAATATTACCTGGTCTTCCTTTAATGCTCTCAAGAATGAAGATCTATTGTTATAAGTTAACTTCATCCATGATTCACCAACAAATATTGGCAATGCTCTGTTTTTATTCTTTTGAGTATTAGGTTTTGCACTATCTTTTACCGGTTTTTTATTATCGTGATTATTATCACCCTTGACAGTCTTCTTATTTTTGCTATTAGTATTATTACTATTAATTTTCAATTTTGATTTTTTACCTTTGCCGTCTTTATCTTTACCATAATAATAATCTCCATCATAATAGTCGTCATCTTGATCATCATCATCAAAACTGAGTAATAATCCAAAATTACCTCTCTTTGGTCTTAACACTTCAAAATTCTCTAATATTTCTCCATATTTACTGAAGTATTTAATTATTTTCACCGAATCGGATTCTTTATAACCGTACACTATTATTGAACAATCAGTATTATTAAAATTGGTGCCACTTTTCCCATTATAGTCTTTAATTATTGCACTATCGTCGTCGTCATCACCTTGCTTGCCAGGGTTTTTACTGTCTTTATCTAACGGCGAATAGGAACTGAAATCAATAGGTGGTTTGGGGGCTAAAGAATTCACTAAATTGATATTTGACGTGCTAACGGGATTATTTGAAAAGTTATCTTTGAAATTAGAATTAAATGCGGTAAAAGTATTTGATTGTAGTGTTGGATACATTGAAGCCAAATGATCCAGCGACAGTTTATCATTAATATTGGTATTGCTATTATTGTTATTATTCGCATTGACTGACGATGGATTAATACTATTAGTGTTTGCGTCTGCCTCGTATTCAAGATCCTGCAATGATAACTTCGGTGGCGCATCAAGGTCATTCAATATATGTGAGTTGCTTCTATTCCCTAGATCACTGAACTTATTATTAAACGAGAGCTGTTTGAATTTTTTAGATCCAAAATCGTTATATGAAGGGCCCATGAGTAATTGTCGAACTTGATGATCTAATCCCGATTTTTTATTATTCTCTTCCCCTCGTTCATCGTCTAAATCATCGTCTATATCATAATCGTCATTATTTGGTTTCTTCTTCCCTGTATTATCGCTGCTATCGTTATTGCTGTTGCTGTTGTCTGTTTTTGATATATTGGATCTTGGGATTATTGAAAATGGCAATATCCTAGAATTGTAATTATCATTGTACCATGATTTGGATACCTGATTCTGTTGGTAATCTCCTTCAAAACTCATTACTATACTATAAACTTCAATTATATATCAACCAATCTATATCAACCAACCTATATCCAACCTATATCCAACTTGTTGTTTAATTTCTATTATTTTCCTTTTTATCGACAAACCAAAAAAATTTTTCTAAGAAAAAAAAAACAAAGCAATTGGATGGCGGTTAGTAAATATGGGATACTTTTTTATGAATTTTATGAATTTTGTGAATTTTAGAGGAAAAGCCGCCTCAAAGAATTACCTGTTCGCTCTGATTTTAGACTCTTTTGTAATTATAAAAGGTATTTAAAGAGCTAATAATGAAATTTCTGAAAAGTACTAGCTTTATTATACATATTACTATGAATAGTTAATACTCATTCTTGAATAATAGCCGATTAATAGCCAGCAAAAGCCCAAGCGTGGGGTGCTATCGGATAGTAACCCTGGGGTAAAAAATGATTTAAAATTTTTTTGTAAGAAAAAAAAAAAAAATTTTTTTTTTGATGGGCAAAAGAAGAAGAATTATTCCCATCCCCCATTTCCTCCATCAACAAACTAATCAATTATTAATCAAATAATCAAGATTTCTAGGTCTATTTCATCTATAATAGATTAATCAATCAATAGATACCAATATTGTCTTACTTATTTTCTTTTTTTTTTGGTGACAGCCTGTTGAATCAATAAAAAAAACCAACGTCAACACAACACAAATTTTTTTTTAGCAAATATTGATAGTACATCAAATAATCAAAATAGCAATAGTAATAATATGGTCGATACGAGCATTTCAAGGAAACCTACTTTGAAGATAGGTAACTCATCAACTACAAAGCCTACCCCTATTTTAAGAAATGAATCAACAGCAACCGTGGCAGATTTAAAGTCGGTATCCACGGCAGCCAATAACAATAATAAAACCACCACCAATACCACTGATAATGCCATGATAACAAGAGATCATTCGGTTGATAAGCCTAGCACAAATCACGAAGAAATGGTTTACAGCAATAACAACCATGTTATTCCTGAAGATTTACGTTATAATAATCAGCAACAGCAAACCGATTTAGCTAAAAAACTTAGTTCTTTATCATTCAACGAGCCTAGCGATATTGAAAAATCAAGAAGAGGTTCTATTTCTGCATTGCCTTCAAATGTATCGCTTGCTAATGCTAATCCTCATCGTAATTATCCTCAAAACAAATTGAATCAACAACGTATTCCTCAAGCTTCTTCTTCAGCGGCTATAAATAATTCCATCATCAACAACAACAACATAAACAATAACAAACAGCAGCAGCAGCAGCCTTTTGCCACCACTATTTTCAGTAAAGGCACTTTTAATAATAGTAATAATAATAATGATAAGGAAAAGGATGAAGACAATCCTGAAAATCCGCCAGTTCCAACGTCTCCTACTTATAGTGTGGCAGCCACTACTGAAGCTATGATGCAAAAATTATTTGGAGTTTCGTTAAAGAAATCACCAGCACCACCACCACCTGAAAATGCCAAATCTACTACTACTAATAACGAAACTTTTTATTTAGGCAGCTCAAGAAACAATAGTAGAGAATTACATGATAATCATACAACTACTAAAAAATCTAAAAACAATTTCCAAGCAGAAGATGAACCACAATTCCCGTTTATTAATTATTTCCAAAAGACCGATGATAATAAAGTTCATATCTTATTAGCTGCCTCAGGCTCAGTAGCCACAATTAAAATTCCTTTAATCATTGACAAAATTTTTAAATTATTCAGCAAGGATAAAGTATCAATTCAATTAGTATTGACTAAATCTGCAGAACATTTCCTTAAAGGTTCTAAAATATCTTCAGACGTTAAAATTTGGAGAGATATTGATGAATGGTTTGGATATAATAATAATAGTCCAGTGTTACATTTAGAATTACGTAAATGGGCTGATATTTTACTTATTGCTCCAGTTTCGGCAAACACGTTAGCTAAAATTGCTAATGGGATCGCCGATAATTTATTAACTTCAATTATTCGCTCTTGGAATATGGCTAATCCAATAATAATGGCTCCAGCAATGAATACTTTTATGTATACCCATCCAGTGACCAAGATTCATTTGCAAACCCTTGCCGAATATTTCCCTTGGATTCAAGTATTGAAACCTGTGGAAAAAATTTTAGTTTGTGGGGATATTGGAATGGGTGGTATGAGAGAATGGAGTGAAGTTGTTGAAATTGTAAGAAAAGAATTAAGTAGAATTAAGAAGGCTAAAGAATTAGAAAGAAAAAAAGAATTACTTAATATGTCTAATAAAGATGTTAAATCAATTGCTGATGATAGCGGTGCCATAATTGGAACTATTAATAGTAATAATAACAGAGGAGCATCGCAATTTATTATTGGTGATCCAACTGGTGCTGATCAAGAACTTGATGATATTAAATTAGAAGAAGACCACGCAAATGATGAAGAAGACGATGAAGACGATGAAGACGATGAAAATGATGAAGATGAAGATGATGATGACGACGACGACGACGATGATGATGATGACAGTGACGATGATAGTGAAGAGTATGACAGTCTTGATGATAGTAATAAATTAACAAGAATTTCAACATTTACCAAAATGAAAAAATCTACTAATAATAAACCTATAGATGTCAACAGCAACAACGATAACAACCAAGATGTTGATAATGATGACGATGACGACGATAACGAATCAAGTTTCCATGATGCTAAGCAAAATACATTCGATTCAGTTCCAAAACTTTCAAAATGAATATTGTACAATATTTAATTTGTTTTTTTTGTATTTTTTTGTATTTTCTTTTTTTTTTTTTTTTTTTTTTTTTTTTTTTTTTTTTTTTTTTTTTTTTTTTTTTTTTTTTTTTTTTGCTTTTTTGCTTTTTATATTATATTATATATATATATGTAAGTCGACTGAGTTTCATGTATAATATCAAGTTACAACTTACAGTACAATTTTTATTTCCTATTGTGTAAATTAAGCAGAGTAAATTGGATTAAAAAAAAGTAGTATGTAATATATAAATAAATGATTTTCTTCAAACAACCATATCATTAAGACCTAACTCATCATTTTCCTTTTCAGTTCTTTCATAATCTTCAGTGGCCATATTTGGATCTGGATCTGGAGCGTAAAGGTTTTGGATATAACTAGCAGCAAGAGGATCTTCCATCATAATAGTGAATTTAACTTTACCATCAATAACATCTTGTAACTTTTTAAAGAAAGTAGTCCAAGTGGTCTTGGTAGCATCATCCATAGAATCAGAAGTTTGAGTGAACACTCTTTGTTCTAAATCATCATAAACTTGTCTTAATAAACCTTCAACGGTAGTAAATCTACCACCTAAAGTACCAGGAGTCAAATCCAAATTACATTCAGGGATTTCAAGGGCACAAGTCTCTGATTTTAAAATATCTCTCTTCAAATCTTCAGGGTCATCACATCTAAGTACAATTCTTCTACCCTTTGGAGATACAGGACCACCAGTTTTAACTTCATTGGATTTATAACCACATTTATCACATACGGTACTCATTATAATAACATCTTTGAAATGTGGGATATTGACCATTTTCATATGGGTTTCACAAGGGTTGTAACAAGTTGGACAAGTAGCTTTAAACGTTTGAACTTCATTCTCAAAATTTTCAATTCCAGTTTCATCAGAGATAAAACCAGTAGATATTGGTTTAGCGGAATCTTTATCACCACTAGCAGCAGTAGCCTTCTCTTCTTGTTCTCTTTTAATTTCGGCGTATCTTTCTTCACTTATTAAACCAAGACGGAGATTTTCTTCTGGGGAACGGAAATATTCAACTTTAGCCCATTTATGAGCAGGTTGGTTTGGAATATATTCAATCCAAGAATTACCGGCTGGATCATCAATGACGAATGTTATTGGGAAATTGTTGGCTTCACCTTTGATAGTAGCTTTGATTTTACTGATAAATCTAGCAATTTTATCATAAATTTCTGGCTGAATTTCTTTTCTCTTTGGTTGATCTGATTCTAAATCTTCAATCATCTCAACCAACAAACCTTCCACAGTGATTAATTGACCTCTCTTTGGGGGAATTTCAATTTCCAATTCAACGAATTTAACACTTGCGGTTTCTGATTTAACCACCTGTCTATCAAAATCATTTCTTTCTTCGATTTTTAAAATGTATTTAGAACCCTTTTCTTGAATCTCTGAAGCTGTTTGAATTTCTGAATTTTTAAATCCACAATGTGGACATTCAAAGGACATTAATATAATTTCTTTGAAGTATGGGATCTTGGTGAGTAACATTCTAGTAGTACCATTTTTATGGCAGTGCATACATAATGATTCAACTTCTTGGACTGGATGGCCTTCAGCATCTTCAGCTCCAGTTTTCTTAACTTCTGTACTTTCTTCAGTGGCTGGTTCTGAGCTGGTTATTGGCTCACCATGTTCAACTTCTTCCGCTTTTTCCCCAACTGTTTGGAAAAGCTCATCTTCTTGTTTGGTTTTTTTGTCAATATGTTCTTCTGACATTGTTAATAGTTAGTGTTTTTTTGTTTTGGTTTTGCTATTAGCTTTCGTTTTCGAAGAATGTTTAGTTTATTAGGTAGAGTTCAAGGGGAAATAAGAAAAATTTTCAAGTATTTATATAATAAAATATCCTTTAATCAAAAAATTTTTTTTTTCTTTCTTCAATATATCAAAAAAAAAATTTTTTTTTATTTTCTTCTTCAATGTTCTTTGACGTTCTTTTCTGTGTGATCCACGTGAACCTCATCGCAAAAAAAAGTTAAGCTATAATATATATTACATTTATTAAAGAGAGAGAATTAAAGAAAGAATTAAAGAAAGAAAAAGAATTAGAGAGAATTAGAGAGAAGGAATTAAAGAAAGAATTAAAGATGCAGAGAGAAAGAATTAGAAAAGCAGTATATTAAAAAAGACAAAAAATATTTATATAATGTACAGAAGTTGAGAGATCATTTTGAGTCAATAGCGACGTCGGTCCACCAGGATGTTGGAATACCTTTACCAGTGGAGATAATGCTTGGATTACCAACTATTGGTGAGAAATAAGTCATTAAATGTTTTTCCCCATTTTTTTCATAAACTTGAGTATAATTTCTACCTGAAGTAGTAATAGTATTATAATATCCATTTTTACGATAAGTAGACACAAGCGGGGCTTTTGGAGGAGCTTGAGGTTTCGCAATCGAGAAACAATTAGGTTCACCAATACCACAATCCATACTATACTTCTTGATTCCTTGAGTAGATTTAATGGTGAAAGCTAAGGGGCACGCCGAAATATGTTCATAAGTATCAGCTTGCACCATGAATTTAAACCCCACTCTATCCAACGGTAAACCTCTAATATCGCCATCAACAGAATAAGATTTTGGAGCTTGAACGATTTTGACATTTGCACAATTAACGAGCCCACTGATAAAATTTACAGCATTTTTGTAATTGGTTGGTAAATAACTTTTATCAAATAAAAAATCCCAAGATTCTATTATTCCATTTGATCCACCCACATCATAAATACCGGATATTAGATGGCCATTGATTTTATCACCTTCAAAGAAACTGTCTATAAATCCATCGTTATATGTACTACGGTAGTCACTACCGTATCCAGTGCTGTAATCACGTAATCCAGGAACTTTCACACCTGGCAAAACTTCAATAATGTTTGGACTTGCTTCGTCAGTAGTTTCTTGCCAAATATGTTTTGCTGGAGCTGCAAGAGTCACTTCAATAAGAGCTAATACAAGCAAGTAAAAAATTTCCATAGTGAGTAGGTGTACTTAATAATATATGTCAAAAATTAGATAAATGTATCTTACAAGCAAACAAAAATACAATAATAAATGAAAATTTAGGGAATTAATTGCATTTGTATATTAGGAAAAAGCTTCATGTTCGAAATTTTTTTGCGTTCTTTCCGCAGGAATTTTTTAGAGCCGCAAGAATTCTTCGGCGTAGTGGTTTCGACTAGTAATAATATTAACATGGACACAAGAAAACTGTTGCCATATATGCAATATAGGGATCATAATTTTAGCCATTCAGTGAATAACTGCTAGCTAATTGCATTAAACAAAGATCTGATTTATATTTTAGGCTATTATGGACCACATAGAGGTAAAAGAAAATTTCAATTTTGATCTGATAGCTTTCATGATTTGCTTATTAATAACTTGATATTACGATTTTGCTATTACGATTTTGCTATTACCATTTACTTATTACCATTTTGCTATTACCATTTTCTTATTACCATTTCCCTATTGCCATTTTGCTATAATGCTGTCACTTCCTTCATATTTTAATTTGTATACTACTGAGAAAACTTCTAATAGTAGGAAAACCTCTATGGTTATGTGCGTTAACACCACTATAAAGAAAAATTGCCAAACAAAAAAAATTAAAAAAAAAAAATTCGGAACTCAAAACAAAAAACATTTGAGATTAGTAATTATTCATCAGATAGAATAGACTAATATATTAGTTAAAATAAGAATAAATATATAAATTATGCCACAGGAAGAAGAAGTGATAATAGTTGATTCTGATAAGGATGATCAGGAAAATTCAGATATCGAAATTGGTGAAGTTAGACAGTTAGAAGTTCATGATGTCGAAGAAGTGTTGGCATCAAATGATAATAGCGGTAGCACATCAACTATAGGGAATAATAATAACAATGATAACCGGGCGAGCATACGGAGAAGAAGAAGAATGAGAAGAATGAATAATAGTTATTTAGGGGACGACGAAGTTCAAATCACAGGACAAGGAAGAGCTACTGTGACGTTTAATGATGATCCAATAATATTACCTAATGGAATAATGATGCATACTCAAAGATCTGCATCCAGAAACAATAACAACAACAGCAATATCAGTACAAGAGTGAGGATAATTCACAGACAAAACTCTAGAAATTCTAATGGTCTTTTCCACCTTAATGATGACGATGATGACGATGAAGATTACACCGAAGGCGACGATAATAATCAAACCGCCACAAGACCACAATACCCTAGATTTTTACAATATCAAAGAACAGGACTTGCAAGAAGAAATGGACGTAATTTAAGATTTAACCACGAACCAAGTATAGGAGACTTTATTTATATGACTCGTCAGTTGATGAATGGTAATAATAATGGTTCTAATAATAATATTCGTATTACTAGGAGTAATGCCCAGCAATTTCGTTTTAATGAAGCTGCTAATGCGTTTTACAATCATGGCGCTGGTCTTGGTGAGTACAATGAGGAAAGTATCATGTCAAGAATTGAAGCTGATAATAATTATCGATTAGATGCTAAATATAAAGATCAGATATCTTTTTCAAAACCATATAAAGAAAAGGCACTAGCCAGTATCGCATCATTACCTGAAGGATACTCTTCAACGGTTCAAGTTGTCAAAGAAGATGATGGAAAAGAAAATGATAACGACTGTCATGACGATAATGAGGATGAGCAAGACATTATATGTACATTATGTGGAGTGGTATTAGGAGAAGGAATACCCAAGAATACAAAAACTGTTTACGAAATTGAAAAGCAAAAGAAATTTGAAAATGAAGATTATGAAATGATAGATTATGATTTAGAAGATGTGTTTCAAGAACAAATTCAAGCATATGGTTGTCAAGCTCCTTATAAATTAACTAAATTAATCACTGAAACCGATATTGATTTAAGTAAAAAAGCATATTTCACCAAGTGTGGTCATGTTTATTGTGGCCGGTGTGTTAAATCAATCGCTACTAGAAAAAGAGATGGTAGAAAGAAAAAAACTAAATTATTAACTAATATTGATAATCCTTCAGTTTATGCTCCAAGTAAATGTGTAGCTGAAGGTTGTAAATCAAGATTGGTTGGTTCTAAATTTGTGGAAATTTATATTTAAAATCTATTCTTCATTTATATACTACTAATGCATGTAATATAAGATAATATATATATATATATATTAAGATACTATTAATTTAATGATGTTTTTTTAAAAAAAAAAATAAAAAAAAAAAAATCATTTTATTAATTTAAAGAATTCAGCAACTTTACCAAAGGTTGGAGTTGCCTTTAATAAAACAACTACTGGATCATGAACACCATTTTCTTCAACATAAATAGTAGCTTCAGAATTATCAAGTCCAGCATTAGTAGTCCAAGTGACAATATCACCATGAAGAACTTCATGAGAACCAGAAGCAACAAAAATGTGTGAAGGGTCTGGAATGATCTGACTCCAATCAATATCATCTTTAAAAGCATTAAGAGCTGGTGAAGTTAAAACATCTAAATCAGGCTCATAAAGTTCACCCATACCACGTAATGCTTTAGCACTTATATAATCTTTACCATAATTTTCCTTATAGGTGCCCTCATCATCACTAGGATAGAGATTAACCCATGGTGAGAGCAAGATTAACCCCTTTGGAGGGTTAGAAGTATCAACTTCAAGGACACCTTCCATTGGATAAGAAAAATGTCTTTGAACAGCTAAAGATAAGGTTCCTCCGGCAGAATCACCCATTAACCAAATGTTATCACTAGTCTCGGAAAGACCATTGTAAAGTTGTACAGCTTGAATAATTTCATTTGGGTGTTGAGATCCTGGAGCGGTATCATAGTCAAGCATTGCAATTGAGAGACGATCATTACCAGCTTCTAGATATAGTTTTTCAAGAGCAGCTGGGAAATTTGGGAAAGTACCAAGTACGTATCCACCACCGTGGCTAAAAAGGATAACTGGGTCATCCCTGGTACGATTCTCAGCCTCAACTAACCAACGAACTAAATCATTAGAAATTTCAGGAGCATTAATATTAGTGTTAAAATTTGGCAAATTACCGGAAAGTGGTTCAAGGATACCAAGGTTAACATCAAGACTGATTCTTGGAGCAAGAACAGCAATCACTGACATAGGGACAAGATCAAATGAAATAGTACCAAAAAACGCTAAAAGTTGAAGACCAAATTCTTCAATACCATCAGAACTAGTTGGAATTGCAGGAAAAGTAATAGCTGGTAAGGCTAAAATAACCGCAGCTAATGTTAAATAAATAAATGAAACTTTAGAAAGCATAATGGCACTTGACTTATATAGTTGTTTTGTTTAAAATGAATTGGTTGACTATCTTGACTATTATCGACCAAATGTTGTCTTTTTATAGTTGATCCTCATGATAGAATGAATATTGAATACTTGCTACAGAAGATATTCCTTCATGATTGTCATTTTCACATAATTAAGTGAAATGCAGTGGAGAAAACGAAAATTTCAAAATGCGAAGGAAAAATTTTGATGATGGGCCTTTATATTTACTATTTTTTTTTTTTTTTTGTGTATACTTTACAAAGATGATACTAAAGAAAATGTTTTATTTTAAAATTAGATACGAAAAAAATGTAATAATAAACGGATTCAATTAATCCCATGCTGACGGTCCTTCATCTCTTTCATAACTACTATATTTACCGGAATCCCTATTATAAGTAGTACCACCACCATAACCACCAATATTATCTATATTACCATCATTAGCATTTTTAGCTTCAATATCTTTAACTGCCAACATGATCCCTGCGACTTTATTCTGTAATTGCTGAATACCTCTAACCACAACCTCATTCGGTGGTATAGAGCCAACGGTTTCCACATCAATATAAAAATTGTTTGGCTTTGCTGTATAATCAAATTTATCATCAGGATTTGGAGGCTCTTCATAATCACAGTTAATAGACTTTGGCCATTCTTCTTCAGCGTTTTCTTCATACCAATAATCAGTATGTTTCAATTTATTCCAAGGATCATATTCAAACCCAACAGCTGCCACTGGCGACCATTTAGCGTGTTCTTTAGATATCCCCTTCTTAGCGATACACTTCATTTTCAATTCTTGCCACTTTCTAAGCTTACAAATGAGTACCCCTTTACCTTCTTCATCTTTAATAACCGGTTGGCCAATGTCTGAGCCATTAGTGTCAGATACCACTTGCAAATCACGGGCGTACACATGCTGAATAGAATCTGAAGTACATTTAGCATGTAAAGTTAAAACCACGGAACATTTAGGGCAGTATTCTCCACAACTACAATCACGATTGTATAATAATTCATCAACTCTTTCACTATTCAAAGGGATCAAACCAAGTCTATGGGATATGAATTCATCAGCTAGCACCGATGAGTTTTCTTCGATTTCAACTATATCAATGGCCAACGTTGGCACTTCTGCCATTATAGTTCTACGAACTGAGTTCGCCATTGATAAATCACAATCAGACAAAATAAAGTCCACTGAGTCTTCCTGGATATCTCTAATTTTAATCTTTGGTCCCGAACTTCTCATCTTTTTGTATTATTATTTGCCTATTTGTATTTCTATCACCTATTATACTATCGTATTCTCCCATCATCATCAATCTGATTGAAATTTTTGTTGTTGTTTCTCTTTGAATTTGTTTCGCTGAAAAAAAAGAAAAAAAATTTGGAAAAAAATTGGAAAAAAAAAATACTGGTTATTTACTGCTAAGGGCGCGCGACGTTAGTAACACGTGAATTAATGTAAAATGATGTAAAATAATGTAAAATAATGTAAAACAATGTAAAACAAAGTATAATGAAGCAACAATCACGTTCAGATAAAAAAAAATTAGAAAAAATATTTTACACGTGACTAGAGCTGGATCATATATAATATATATGTATAATAATATATATAAATATATAGTGGATCAGATGGAGGCATTTTTGGTGCACCACGAAACTCCGACTTTTTCTCTCCCTTTTTCTTGCTTTTTCGCTGAAAGACAAAGTTTGAATTGAATATTCTACTAAAAAATCACTCTTTGGGGGTGGTGTAATTATAACTATAAAAATATATTATATAAATATCAAGAGTTTCTCCCTCAAAAAAGCAAAAAAGAGAAGGAATTGATTCTAAACAAATATTGCTACTGCCCTTGGTTGTTTTCTCGAATACTTCATTTTACATAATATAAATAATTGATACAAAATGTCATTGAAACCATTCTCCGACTTTAAATTAGCTTCTGAATTAGCTACCTGGAAAGAATTACAAGAATTGTATGATACTAAAGGGAAGAAGCTCTCATTGAAAGAGCAATTTGCAGCAGATCCAGAACGTTTCACTAAATTTTCAAAATCTTTTGTTAATTACAATGGCGAATCGAATATTTTGTTCGATTTCTCTAAAAACTTGATCGACGAAGAGATCTTGTCCACTTTATTCAAATTGGCTAAAGAAGCCAAGATTGAAGCTTTAAGAGACGCTTTGTTCAAAGGTGAACATATTAACAACACCGAGGATAGAGCTGTTTACCATGTTGCCTTAAGAAACAGAGCCGACAAGCCAATGTACGTCGATGGTGTCAATGTTGCCCCAGAAGTTGATGCAGTGTTGAAACATATGAAAGAATTCTCCGAACAAGTTAGATCTGGTCAATGGAAAGGTTACACCGGTAAAGCCATCACTGATGTTGTTAACATTGGTATTGGTGGATCTGATTTAGGTCCAGTTATGGTCACTGAAGCCTTAAAAGCATATTCTTCCGATTCATTGAAAGTTCATTTTGTCTCAAATATCGATGGTACCCATTTACTTGAAACTGTCAAACATTTGAAGGCTGACACTACTTTATTTTTAATTGCCTCCAAGACCTTCACTACTGCTGAAACCACTACTAATGCCAACTCTGCTAAACAATGGTTCTTAGAACAAGCCAAAGATGAGGCTTATATCGCTAAACATTTCGTTGCTTTATCGACTAACGAAAAAGAAGTCACCAAATTTGGAATTGATTCCAAAAACATGTTTGGCTTCGAAAGTTGGGTTGGTGGTAGATACTCTGTTTGGTCTGCAATTGGGTTATCAATTGCCTTATTCATTGGATTTGACAATTTTGAAAAATTCTTAAAAGGTGCCGAAGCCTTGGATAAACATTTCGTCGAGACTCCTTTAGAACAAAACATTCCAGTCATTGGTGGG
This sequence comes from Saccharomycopsis selenospora, assembly GCA_030583325.1. Lineage (NCBI taxonomy): Eukaryota > Fungi > Ascomycota > Saccharomycetes > Ascoideales > Saccharomycopsidaceae > Saccharomycopsis > Saccharomycopsis selenospora. The sequence continues at coordinate 104,252 of JAJMHY010000022.1, forward strand.
TTATTAACTGTTTGGTATAATAATTTCTTTGGTTCTGAAACTCATTTAGTCGCACCATTCGATCAATATTTACATAGATTCCCAGCTTATTTACAACAATTGTCTATGGAATCTAATGGTAAATCTGTCACTAGAGGTAATGTGTTCACTAACTATCAAACCGGAACTATCTTGTTTGGTGAGCCAGCTACTAATTCTCAGCACTCTTTCTTCCAGTTAGTACATCAAGGTACTAAATTGATCCCTGCTGATTTCTTATTGGCCGCTAGATCTCATAACCCAACCAAAAACAATATTCATCAAAAGATGTTGGCATCTAATTTCTTTGCCCAAGCTGAAGCCCTTATGTTAGGTAAGACTCAAGAACAGGTTGTCGCTCAAGGAACTGAAGGCGATTTAATCCCACACAAGATTTTCCAAGGTAACAGACCTACCACTTCCATTTTAGCTAAAGAAATCGATCCTGAAACTTTAGGTGCTTTGATTGCTTATTACGAACACGTCACTTTCGTTGAAGGTGCTATTTGGAACATTAACTCTTACGATCAATGGGGTGTTGAATTAGGTAAAGTTTTGGCTAAAGCCATTGGCAAAGAATTAGAAGACGGTTCAGTCAACACCACTCATGATGCATCAACCTCTGGTTTAATTAACCAGTTCAAACAATGGAGTGGTATCTACTAATCATGCATTATTTGCCTCTTCAATCTATCTATATCTATATATTGCTAATAAACATATATGCTATAACACAAACTACAGTAGTATGCCATCACTGTATGCCATCATTATATACCATTACTGCGGACCATACTAATATAGTACCACTGCTGTGGATAAAGCGCTTTTTTTCCTCTTCTTTATCTTCAGCCAATCAAAAATTGTTTCTTACAAAGCAATTTAAGCTGACAGATTAGAAAATATAAGAGAGTAAGATAGTCATATTTATTCAACCGGCGAATTTTTCAATTAGAGAAAAAAAACAAATTTTTTCGAAGATAAATTCAAAATCAAAAATCGATGATGATGGATTTTTCCCTTTTTTTCTAAATAAAACGATTTTTTTGTAAATTTTTTATTATAAATATCTTATAATATCTCCAGATTCGATATATAGACCTCATATTTGCTATTTACTGTTTATTATTAGATCCAGCTACTCTTTATTATTATTATTATTGCTATCCTTTATTCTTCTTTATATTATTATTTCTATTACTCTTACTATTTTTTTTTTGATTTTTTTGTTTAGCGCCCATTTCTCAAGAAGATGTCACCTCCAGCGGTTATTTCTTCAGAACCTTTCGTCGATGACTACGTTGACCAAGACGAATCACCTCAAATTTATGATTACGATGAGACCCCTGAGAACAAATCATGGGCATGTTCTTTACCTACAAAGAAAGGTCTTTATGATCCGGAATATGAAAAAGATGCGTGTGGGGTTGGTTTCAGTTGTGACTTGAAGGGAGCCAAATCCCATTCTATTGTCGCGGACGCACGTCATTTGCTTTGTAATATGACCCATAGAGGTGCTGTTGGGGCTAATAGCCGTGATGGTGATGGGGCAGGTATAATGACCTCTTTGCCAGATAAATTATTCCGTAAAGAATTTAAATACTACTTCAATCTAGACATTCCTCCAGCCGATCAATATGCTATTGGTAATTTCTTTTTCAAAAAGGATTTGGATATTTTGACCAAATCTAAATCTATGTTTGAACAAATTGCGCTTGACTTGAATTTAAAAGTTTTAGGTTGGAGAGAAGTGCCTCATGATTCGTCTATTCTTGGTCCTGCTTCCTTATCTAGAGAACCTATTATATTACAACCTTTAGTCGTTCTTAATGAAATATCTTATGATCCTTCTACTGAAACCATCATAAATTTGGACGCCACCACCTTCACTAATGATTATGCTAAATTATTCAATAGACAGTTATACTTGTTAAGAAAACAGTCTAGTAGTATCATTGGTCTTCAAAATTGGTTTTACATTTGTTCGCTTTCCACTAAAAATATTGTTTACAAAGGTCAATTATCTCCTTCCCAAGTTTATAATTATTATTTGGATTTATTCAATGCTGATTATGAAGCTCATTTTGCCCTTGTTCATTCAAGATTTTCCACCAATACTTTCCCATCCTGGGATAGAGCTCAGCCACTTCGATTAATGGCTCATAATGGGGAAATTAATACTCTTAGAGGTAACAAAAATTGGATGAGAGCTAAAGAAGGTATCATGAAATCAGGTAAATTCGGTGATGATATCGCTAAATTATTCCCAATTATTGAAGAAGGTGGCTCTGATTCTGCCGCTGTTGATAATGTCTTGGAATTACTTGTCATTAATGGAGTGCTCACTTTACCAGAAGCTGTCATGGTTTTAGTGCCAGAAGCATGGCAAAACAACAAAAATATGGACCCTGCTAAGCGTGCCTTCTACGAATGGGCTGCTTGTCTTATGGAACCTTGGGATGGTCCTGCACTTTTCACTTTCTCTGATGGTAGATATTGTGGTGCTAATTTAGACCGTAATGGTCTTAGACCTTGTCGTTATTATCTCACTGATGATGACCGTATTATTGTTGCTTCTGAAGTTGGGGTTATTCCAGTTGAACCTGAAAAGATTGTTCAAAAGGGTAGATTAACTCCTGGTAAAATGTTACTTGTTGATACCGTTGAAGGTAGAATCGTTGATGATTTTGAATTAAAACAAAAAGTCTCTAATCGTTTTGATTTCAAATCTTGGCTTGTTGCCAACTTAATCACTATGCCTGATTTACTTAAAAGACTTGATTCTCGTGGTCTCTCAGTCACTCAATCTTGCGACTCTTTGGATTTATCCGACAAAATTACTGATGATGCTAGATTACTCGCCTTTAACTATACTTATGAACAAACTAATTTACTTCTTGTTCCAATGGCCACTAATGGTAAAGAACCTCTTGGTTCTATGGGTAACGATGGTCCATTAGCTTGTCTTGCTGAGCAACCAAAATTAATTTATGAATATTTCCGTGAATTGTTTGCTCAGGTTACCAATCCACCAATTGACCCAATTCGTGAGTCAATTGTTATGTCTCTTGAATGTTATGTTGGTCCACAGGGAAATCTCCTTGAAATGAAGGCTGATCAATGTAATCGTCTTTTATTATCGTCACCAATTTTAACTCTCAAAGAATTTTCAGCAATTCAACAAATTCAATCAGTGTACCCTAAGTGGAAAAATACCACCATTGATATCACTTTCCCTAAATCTGATGGCTTATTAGGTTATATTAATGCCTTGGATAGAGTTTGTCAAGAAGCTTCTGATTCAATTGTTAACAATAGTTCAATTATTATTCTTTCTGATCGTAATGTTTCTGAATCCCGTGTTCCATTATCAGCTCTTATTGCTACTGGTGCGGTTCATCATCATTTAGTCAGACATAAGCAACGTTCTAAAGTCGCTTTAATTGTTGAAACTGCCGAAGCTCGTGAAGTTCATCACATGTGTGTTTTACTTGGTTATGGTGCTGATGGTATTAATCCTTATTTAGTCATTGAAACTTTACTTAAGCTTAACAACCAAAATTTGATTCGTAAAGAACCAAAATTGACAAGTGATGAATTAATTCAAAATTATAAGCATTCTCTTGATGGAGGTATCCTCAAAGTTATGTCCAAGATGGGTATTTCAACTTTGGCTTCTTACAAAGGTGCTCAAATTTTTGAAGCTTTAGGTATTGATAATTCTGTCATTGATCGTTGTTTTAGTGGTACTGCTTCTCGTATTAAGGGGATAACTTTTGAATATATTGCCCAAGATACCTTCACTTTACACGATCGTGCTTACCCAACTCGTGAAACTATTAAACCGGTGCAACTTCCTGAAGCTGGTGAATACCATTGGCGTGATGGTGGTGATCCACATGTTAATGATCCTGTAGCCATTGCTAACATTCAAGATGCGGTTCGTAATAAGAATGAAAAGGCTTATGAAACTTATTCAAAGCGTGAATATGAAGCTATTAAAAAGTGTACTCTCCGTGGTCTTTTAGATTTTGATTATTCTGATACTAAACCAGTTCCAATTGATCAAGTTGAACCATGGACTGAAATTGTTCGTAGATTTGTCACTGGGGCTATGTCTTATGGTTCCATTTCTATGGAAGCCCATTCAACTCTTGCAGTGGCTATGAATAGACTTGGTGGTAAATCAAACACTGGTGAAGGTGGTGAAGATGCTGAAAGATCGACTGTTTTCTCTAATGGTGATACCATGAGATCTGCCATTAAGCAAGTTGCTTCTGGTAGATTTGGGGTCACTTCATACTATTTATCTGATGCTAATGAATTACAAATTAAAATGGCTCAAGGGGCTAAACCAGGTGAAGGTGGTGAATTACCAGGTTTCAAGGTTACGGAAAATATTGCAAAGACTAGACATTCCACTCCAGGGGTTGGTCTTATTTCTCCTCCACCTCATCATGATATTTATTCCATTGAAGATTTAAAACAATTAATTTATGATTTGAAATGTTCTAATCCAAGAGCCAGAGTCTCTGTTAAATTGGTCTCTGAAGTTGGTGTTGGTATTGTTGCCTCTGGTGTTGCCAAAGCTAAAGCTGACCATATTTTAATTTCTGGTCACGATGGTGGTACTGGTGCTTCAAGATGGACTGGTATTAAATATGCTGGTTTACCTTGGGAATTAGGTTTAGCTGAAACCCATCAAACTTTGGTTCTTAATGATTTGAGAGGACGTGTGATTGTTCAAACTGATGGTCAATTGAAAACTGGTCGTGATATTGCTATTGCTTGTTTACTCGGGGCAGAAGAATGGGGGTTCGCCACTGCTCCATTAATTGCCTTGGGTTGTGTCATGGAAAGAAAATGTCATTTATCCAGTTGTCCAGTTGGGGTTGCCACTCAAGATCCTGAATTGCGTAAGAAATTCCAAGGTACTCCAGAACATGTTATCAATTTCTTTTATTATATCACTCAAGAACTTCGTCAAATTATGGCTAAGTTAGGTTTCAGAACTATTAATGAAATGGTGGGCCATGCTGAGAAATTACTTGTTCGTGATGATTTAAGAACTACCAAGAATGCTAACATTGATCTTTCACCAATTTTAACTCCTGCTCATACTATTAGACCAGGCGTTGCCACATTCTGTGTTCGTAAACAAGATCATAAACTTCACACTCGTATTGATAATAAATTAATTGATGAAGCTGAAGTTACTCTTGATCGTGGATTACCTGTAACCATTGATGCTCATGCAATTAATACTGATCGTGCTTTAGGGGCAACTTTATCTTATAGAGTCTCCAAGAAATATGGTGAAAAGGGTTTACCTCATGATACTATCCATGTTAATGTCACTGGTAATGCTGGTCAATCCTTTGGTGCTTATTTAGCTCCGGGAATTACTCTTGAACTTGAAGGTGATTCTAATGATTATGTTGGTAAAGGTTTATCTGGTGGTCGTCTTATTGTTTATCCACCAAAAGTATCAAGTTTCAAAGCTGAAGAAAATATTCTTGTTGGTAATACTTGTCTTTATGGTGCAACTTCTGGTGTTGCCTATTTCTCAGGTATTGCTGCTGAAAGATTTGCAGTTCGTAACTCTGGTTGTACTGCCGTTGTGGAAGGTACTGGTGACCATGGTTGTGAATATATGACTGGTGGTAGAGTTGTAATTTTGGGTAAAGTTGGTCGTAATTTTGCTTCTGGTATGTCTGGTGGTATTGCATATGTTTTGGACATGGCCCAAGAATTACCAGAATTAGTCAACACTGAAACTGTTGGTTTGTACTCATTAAATGATCCAACTGAAGTAGCCTTCCTTAGAGAATTAATTGAAGAACATTTACATTACACTGGCTCTGAAGTTGCTCAAAGAGTTTTGAAAGATTTTAATAGAATTTTACCAAAATTCGTTAAAGTTTTGCCAACTGACTATAAGAGAGTCCTTGATGAAGAAAAGAAGAAATTGGCTAAGATCAAAGAACAAGAAACTTCAAGTTTTTTCAAACATATCAGAACTGATCCAGATGCTGATATCACCAATGGTGAAATTATGCAAAATCTTTCTCTTAAGAATAATCATGTTCATAAGAAAGAACCTGCAGTTGATGATGTTGAAGATACTGTTATGGAAAACGTTGGAAAGAAAATTGAAAAACTTGACAAAGTTAAAGGTTTCATTAGATATAAGAAGAAACATGAAAAATACAGATCTGCTAAAATCAGAACCAAAGATTGGAAAGAATTAACTACACGTCTTAGTGATGATGAGTTACAAGTTCAAGCAACAAGATGTATGGATTGTGGTGTTCCATTCTGTCAATCTGATACTGGTTGTCCAATTTCTAACATTATTCCAAAATGGAATGAATTGATTTATAAAAACCGTTGGTATGATGCCTTGCAAAGATTATTAATGACTAATAATTTCCCAGAATTTACTGGTAGAATTTGTCCAGCTCCATGTCAAGGTGCTTGTACTGCTAATTTACCAGGAGAAAGTGTTGCTATTAAAGCAATTGAAGCAGCAATTATTGATAAGGGTTTTGCTATGGGATGGATTAAACCAAATCCACCAACTTTCAAGACTGGTAAAACTGTCGCAGTTATTGGATCTGGTCCATCTGGTTTAGCATGTGCTGATCAATTAAACCGTGCAGGTCATCATGTTAAAGTTTATGAAAGATCTGATAGACTTGGTGGGTTATTAATGTATGGTATTCCAAACATGAAACTTGATAAAGGTATTGTCAAACGTCGTACTGATTTATTAGCTGCTGAAGGTATTGAATTCCATTGTAATACTACTGTTGGTGAAGACATAACTGTTGAAGAACTTGAGGAAGAAAACGATGCTATTGTATTTGCTGTTGGTTCAACCATTGCCAGAGATTTGAAAATTCCTGGTCGTGAATATGGTAACATTATGTTCGCCATGCAACTTCTTCATTCAAACACCAAGGCTTTATTAGATGAACAACTAGCAGATATCAGAAAGACTTTAGAAGGTAAACATGTTGTTGTCATTGGTGGTGGTGATACTGGTAACGATTGTCTTGGTACTGCAACTCGTCATGGTGCTAAATCAGTTACCAATTTTGAATTACTCCCACATCCACCTCAAGGTAGATCCAAGGATAATCCATGGCCACAATGGCCAAGAATCTTCAGAGTTGATTATGGTCATGAAGAAGTTAAAGAACATTATGGTAAAGATCCAAGAGAATATTGTGTCTTATCTAAAGAATTCGTTGGTGATGAAGAAACTGGTAACGTTAAAGGTATTAAAACCGTTAGAGTTGAATGGAAAAGAGCCGAAGGATTTGGAGCATGGCAAATGGCTGAGGTTCCAGGTAGTGAAGAGTTTTTCCCAGCTGATGTCGTTTTATTGTCAATGGGGTTCGTTGGACCTGAAGCTGATAATTTAACTGTTCCAAAGACTAGAAGAGGTACTATCGATACTCAAGGTTATAAAGTAAACAACCATTCCAAATATTTCGCCGCTGGTGATTGTAGACGTGGTCAAAGTTTAGTTGTTTGGGGTATCCAAGAAGGTAGACAATGCGCTAGAGAAGTTGATGAATTCTTAATGGGCAATACTAGATTGCCAGGTAATGGTTCCATTGAAAAGAGAAATTATAAATTATTAGAAGAATTAGCTGCTCAAGCTTGATTTTATATCTTTTTAGTTGTCAATTATATACATAATAATACTTTATTTTATTGTATTTTTTCATTGTATCTTATCTATTTATTATTATTATTATCGTATCGACTAAATGTTGGAAATTCGGTATGTTTTAGATGTCTAGATGATATTTTTGTTTCTCTTATATACTATGATACACAAAGTTCTATTAATAGGAAGAAAAGTAATTTATTTATATTTCTGTTTTATAGTGATATTGCTTAAATATTAAAGAAAAAAAAAAAAAAAAAAAAAAAAAAAATCAAATTATATATACTTATTATTATTTTATTTATGAATCATCTGGGTTAGCAACAAACAAATGCAACCCACCAGCAGTATTATTAGCACCACTGGCGAATCCATTATCAGCTCTGATACTTTGGAATCTATTAATTGTTGTTGTTCCTGGACTGACAACTTCGTTATCATATGACTTTTCTGACACTGAACTATCAGCTCTAGAAATTGAATTACTAGATGACAAACTATCAATACCAGAACCACTACTATTAACAGGACCGTTACTGCCATTGGTAGTGTTAGTGTTGTTATTATTATTATTGTTATTAGACAATCCAGTCATTTCAGCAAAGAATTCTTCTTCTTCTTTCTTTAATTTCTCTTCCTCTGTCAATGCTGCTGCTTCTCTGGTAGTACCACCATCAACACTAATTCTTCTACCGACAGGTTCTTCTGTGCCTTCTGTGCCTTCTGTGCCTAGATCATCATCAGTGGCAGCACGTAATAATCTTGCCGGTAAAGTGGCATGTTTAAGATCTTTATCAGACATGAATCTAGTGTTTCTTTTACTGTTTTGATTGCTATTATTATAAGAGGATGAAGATTTTCTATTAATAGTCTTACGATGAACTTTCTTGATTCCAATTGGAATCCCCCATTTACTAGATGGAACAGTGCTATTAGCAGCCATGCTTTGCTTTCTAATCGTTTCTACATATGAACACTTTTCACCCTTGCCAGGATATTTGGTAGAATTTTTAGCAGCAGCCTCATTTTTATTAAGTTTTTTAGAAATACTTTGATTAGCTCTAGCGACTTTTTCTCCTGAATCTAAAACACTCTTTGGAAGATGTGGATTAGACAATTGACGTTCTGGAACTCCTGGGGTATGAACAGTTCCGGATCTGACTCTCTGTTGATTGGTAACTTTCTGTTCAGCAACTACAGCAACGTTTTCCACAGGACGGTTAGAAATAGGATCATCAGAAGCAATATCAGGGGCTGAATCATTGACTGAATAAGATAAAACAGATTCATTATATGCAAGGTCTCTTGAATCGTATTGTGATTGTGATTGTTCAATATAATTACCACCATGTTCACTGCCACTGGCACTATCGTCATCATCATCACCATTTTCACTACTACTGCTACTACTGCTGACATTATTAGCAACCACCATTCTTCTTGGTTTCTCATCGTCGTATTCGCCACCATACGGATCATATGCTTGACTACTAGCCGAGAAATCCATTTGATTAGGATTAATATAATTGTTGTAGTCATCGTCGTCGTCATATGAAACTGGGTGACTATATTGTTGCTGATTGTTATAGCCTTGTTGAGGGTCAATTAATAAATTACCAGCAGAATTGGTTCTAGTGTTGTCATGATGGAGATGCTGATTTTGATCATCTTGCTGCATTGAGGAGTCTGAATTTAAAACATGTAATTCACTTTGTACTGATTGATCAAATTGTGGATGTTCATAAGTAGATTGTTGTTGAATATATCCATTACTATTAAGATTTACGACGTTGTCATCATCATCATCATCACTTGAATCGTCTCCCATACGAAAAATTGGTGCACTACTGCTATTGGTAGTTCCTCTTTCAATGGTTTCATTTATAGTGCTACCAGCGGGGTTATTAATAGAAGAGTTGCTTAATTCTTCAGTACCAGTGTAAGTTCCTTGTGTGAAAGTAGCATTTGAGTATTGGCCAATAGAAGTTTGTCTTGATCTAGTTTGAGAATCAAATTGATGATCAACTGCATGTAAGTGATCAACCACATTATTTGAAGAATTAACGTCATCATAATGTTGTTTAATAGGCATAAGATGTCTAGAACTAGTTTCAGCAGCAGCAGCAACCGAGGCTGCCTCAACTTTCTTTTCTTCTCCATCACTTCTTTCTTTAAGATTACCTTCATCACCCGAAGAACTATCATAATTGTTAACTACTTTTAATGCCAGACCACTAGTATTACTGTAATTATTTCTTTGAACATCATCCTCATCATCATCGTCATCTGAATCATAATATTGAGGAGCAACAAATCCACTAGTATCGTTATATTGTGGAGATCCGCTGGGTGGAGTTGTATTAGAGTTTACTGGTGAGTTAATAATTTCAAAATTATCATCTGGTTGGATATCTAGAGGAACCACAGTTTTTTCTTGGGGAGCAGAGGCATCAGCTTCTTCTGATGATGATTGTTTTAAAGGAGAAGAGTCAGTATGTAAATTTTTAAAATGAAATTCGTCCTCATTATCTTGATTATCATAATCATGTTCACTTAACACAAGACTCCGTCTTTTCAATTCTTCATGTTCTTCATGAGCTCTATATTTTGGAGACAATAAAAGTTCTTGTTCATCTAAATATTCGTGCTCTTTTCTGATTTTTTCATGGTTTTCAGAGATTAACTTATCAAGTTCAGTTTGTGATTTCAGAGCTGCCGACAAGTAAGATTTATTACTAGTGGTCAACAGTATATTATTCTTATTTCTGTCATTATCAGAGGTGTTGACTGAAGGTGCAGCACTTGACTTTAAAAAAACTTTTTGGTCCATAGTCTTTAAATCGTTAGAAGTATCATCACTAGCCATGAGTAAACTATTAACTTCAGTTTGTAATCTATCAATATCTTTATTAGTAGTACCTCCACCACTGAAAAAGGGATTATTATTCACAACATTAGTTTCAGATTTGCTATTGGCATTATCGTACGAAGTGCCACTATCAGCAGTGACAAATGAAGCTGCAGCAATTTTATCACTTTGAGGTAAACTATGAGGTAAACTCGATAAACGTCTTTCATTAGCAGCTTGATTTTGCTGGCGATAGAAATCATCGACACTAGTTTCATTAGAAGGAGGAGGTCTTCTTTTAGTTGATGAATTATTAGATAAACTTTTAAAAAGGTTACTTGGAGGAGCTAGGTCATCTACGTTTGGTGAACTTGATTTTAAAGATAGTTTCTCCAAAGTCTGAGAAATTGCCACAGCTTGAGCAGCAGCGTTAGCTTCTGGAGTAGTATGAATTGTAGCATTAGAAGTGTTTGCTTGTTGTTCTTGTGGCTGTTGTTGAACTGGGTTCTCTGCTTCTTCCTTGAATCTACTTTCGGGCACTTCAGGGATACTCAAAGAAACTTTGGAAGAAACATGAGTAAAATCTGATTTATAAAACTTATCGCCAGCCTTTTGTCTACTGTCGGAAGTGGTGTTGGTTGGTTTGTTAGCATTCTTGACGGTAGAGGAAGTAGCTGATTTTACAGTAGCATTAGCAGTACTAGTTTTCGAAGCCATAGAACTGTGAGACTGTTTCTTAGCAAGATTTTTATTATTTGCCAGCGAGTTGGCGCTTGTTTTATTAGAATCAGAGTCATTGAAAATCGATCCAAATAAACGTAATGAGTTCCTTTTAAATAAAGAACTACGTTTATTTTTAGAACTCATTGTTTTCAGTTATTTGTTTATTGATATATGTTATTGCCAACTGATTATTCAACTGATTATTCAACTAATTATTCAACTAATTATTCAATTAATTATTCAATTAATTATTCAATTAATTATTCAATTAATTATTAAATTAATTCGACATGTATCAATTGAATCGTTTATTTCCAGAGAATCAGAAAGCGTTTCATTTGACTGACTATTTGCTTTTTTTTCTCCAAAATTTTTAATGTAATTTAATACAGGCTTTTTATCTGTCAAAAATGATAATCGCAGGCTCTATAGCAAAAAACTGTCAATATTATTAGCTTATTGGGGGACCAAAACCTTAAAGAACGGAACTTTTTTCTACTATTTGAACAATTCGTTTATATTTTTGTATGTAATTTCCCTTTAGAAGAAACTACTTTAGCTAAATAAAAACGTGATATGTGATTATGTGTTTCAAATAAAGATAGATATAAATAACAGAATCAAGATAAAACCAGCTATCAATTAGCAAGTACGGTATTTAAAATGGCATTATTACTGTAATTAGCTTTTATGAAAAGGTATTGGGTTCAGCACAATTTCTTAAAGCACTAACATCACTGTCTACGAAGGTGTATGATTTGTGGATTTCAGGGACTTCTCAAGCATTTGATGAGACCTTTGGGTGCAACGCATTGATTGGAGATGGGCGAGAACGTTGCTAACTGGGTACTTCAAGCAGAAAGAACTACATTTTTAACATACCTGCAATCAAATTAAACAATTTTGGCACTTGTTGAATTTAATGGATCACTACTTAGGTCTACACTTTTGGGTAGGTATATATGTTGAATATAATAGAAACCTTTGACGATAATAGTCATTACAACAGCAATACGAAAAATGCTTCATTAGGGGACCACGTTTTTATATTGCTCCATTATTCAATTGATCTCTTTGAGATTTATAAATACAAAGTTAACTAAAGGGCTGTCAACGAAGGTTTTCTTTAATAATCATTCTGCTTTGCAATGTTGGAAAAACAACTGACGCGTAAATTTCTGTATTTTTTTACGCGAAAAAAATTTTTGAGAAAAAAAAACAGTAAATTCATGTTTATAATCTCTATTTTATTTTATTTTATTTTATTTTTAATCTATTTTTAATTCAACTTCTCTATAATATCTATACAACCACTATGTTTAATAAAACCAAACGAATAAGAACGACTACAGGTCGTAGAAATTTTGAAAGTTCGTTAGTGAACAAATTCTCAAGCAATGAATCTCTTGATTCTTTATATAAGACCAGGCTTCAACTATACAAATCACCACCATTAAATGAAATAACTTTAGAAGAATTTGAAAGCTGGGCTATTGATAGATGTAAAATATTACTTGAGATTGAATCATGTCTTGCTAGAGGGAAAACTATTAAAGATATAACTTCCGATATAAAACCATTGCTATCTAAATATTTACCACTTACTGCTTATAATCCTAGTTTGAAAAATGAATCATTGGTCACTCAAGAGCGAATCAAAGATTATTATTCTCATTATATTCTTCAATTAGCGTTCTCCAGAAATGCTGAACTTAGGGATAGATTTCTTAGAAGCGAAGTGACCCTTTTCAAAATTAGATATTTACAGGCATCTATTCAAGAACAGCAAGACTTTATTAAAACTTTGGATATTGACTTCATCACCGTGACAGAATCCGAAAAAAAAATGTTTGAAACTGAACTATTTGATACTAGTTACACCTCCATTTTATTCAATTTGAAGAATAATAATCTTTCTCAAGAATTCTCAAATATTAATACGATAAGGGCACAATTCCAAAAAGAACAGTTTATCAAGGTGGAATTTCAAAGGGTCACTGATCTCATCTCTCAAAGATCAGTTTTCTTACATGATGGGTTTGCATATTTATTAAGTTCACAATTATTAAATTTAATCATTAACGAATATTCGAAAAGCTTGAAGGCTGATTTGATTAAAACCTCTTTTATATATCCAAGATTAGATGAAAACGATCGTTTATTGCCAATATTGACTCATTTATCTTCGAATTACGCATCTTTAGAATACACTGCCAGTGGATCTAGTGGTGAGGCTGTCAGTGGTGGGGAATATGGTGATATAAATAGCGAATCTGTGACTACAGAGGCAATAACTAAACATTTCCCATTAGAAATGAAATACCTTTTGAATGCCTTAATGAGAGATCATCATTTGAAATATTTAGGACGTACTCAATTAACACTTTTCCTTAAAGGTATTGGTCTTTCAGTAGATGAAAGTATTAAATTTTTCTCGAAATGGTTCACCATGAATGGTAAAATGACCAGTGAGAAATTCTTGAAAGAATATAAATATAACATTCGTCATTGTTACGGATTAGAAGGTTCGAGAATCAATTATAAGCCTTGGGATTATTCTGCAATTTTGGCTAAACCAAAACCTAATCCAAGAAATGAATATCATGGTTTAGTGTATCGTGATTTAAAACCTGATCAATTGGCTAATCTTTTAGAAACAGAACTTCATATTACTGATCAACATGATTTGAATGCCATTCTTGATGATTGTGCTAAAAATAACTATCTAGTTGCTATAACTAGAGCTTTTGAAGCTTCTCATAGTGAAGCTTTAGAATCCAGTAAATTCAAATTTGAATCATCACATATAACTCATCCAAATTTATGGTTTGATAGATCTCGCCAGCTTGAAAATATGGCTGAATCTGAAAAGAAAAATTAGATATACCTCTAATATAATTATTATTTACTATTGGGACGATATTTATAAACTGTAAAACAAAATTTAAAAAAAAAAAAAAAAATATATAATTGTAATCATGTATTTTTTTAAAAAGCGTTAAAATACTAAAGTTATTATTTCTTCTTTCTGGTAACTTTCTTTTTAGGAGCTACTTTCTTCTTAGTAGGTTTAGTCTTTGCCTTAATTAATTTATCTTTACCTAAATCATCATCATCATCATCTTGATCGTCTTTATCATTACCACCTTCATCGTCCTCTTCAATAGCATCTTCAAAATCAGGTTTATCAGCTTTTGAACGACCACCTGATGTTCCAGAACTACCAACTCTATAAACTGCTATTGGATGAGTAGCAGCATTATATTTTCTTGTAAAAGCAGATTTAACTGGGGTAGGCAATTTTTTGGATACAATTTCAAGTTTATATTTACTATTACCAACATTCAAATCTAAAATAGAATCCCAATCTTCCTTTGTTAAATAGTAATCATCTAATAATTTAATAGTCTCTGGGACACCTTCTGTTCCTTTATTGATCAATGGATCTGCCAATTTCTGACTTAATAAATTAGTATAATTAAGTCTTAATTGAGATTTATTTGTTAATGTAGCAATCTTAGCATGATAATTGAGATCCGTAAGTAATCTATCGTATTTACCTCTCTTGGAATTGTTACCTAAATATGAAGTGAAATTAATTCTTCCAGTGATTTGACCGTGAACAAAAGATGATGGATACACCGATGACATTATAGCATGGAGTGGCATAAGTGACCATTGTTGTTCAGAAGAATGAATTTTTCTATCGACTAAATCACCTTGCGATATACTATCAGCAGCAGATGCTACTAATTTCAAATGTTCTAAAGATGATCCATTGGCCTTTGTTGGTCTTGTAGCCATATAATTTTCATGAATCATTAAAGGAACAAAGCTGAAATCATCAAAATAATATTGAATTTTCTCGTTTAAAGAAACGTTACTCAGCGGTGCCCATATTCCCGAAGATAAATATTTACCTGTGATATCCCAAGTTTTCATCGCCACATTTTTCTCTAATCCATTAATCACATCTTTGTAATTTGATGAATTTAAGTTTTTGGATGTCTTTGAAACCGTAGAAAGTAAATTAATGATAGCTCTGATATCATTTCTTGTATATTCAACTAATCTATCGATAATCTCTGGCGATAATTTAATTTTTTCTCTAAGGGCTATAGTCATAAGTCTTGATTTAATCGAATTACTATCAGGTCTTCTAAATTGACAATCTAAAGTGACTCTATCAAATGGTCTCATTTTCTGTAAAGATTTATCATTGCATATTAAAATTATTGGAATTGAAGTTTTCTTACAAAAAGCTGCTAATTGACCTACCCCACCAAAATCACCAGATGACATACCATCAACTTCATCCATGATTAAACAAATTTTAGAAGATTTCTTTGCTGCCGCAGCTTTTGATTCACCTTTAGTTTTAAAGAAACTTGTCACTGAAGTATTATCTAAAACATCTTTAAGAGTTTCATTTAATAATGCTTTGCTTCTAACATCGGATGCATTTTTTTCAACCACATCATATCCTAACTCTTTAGCGATTATATGCGCCGCAGTAGTTTTACCAATACCTGGAGGTCCACTTATCAAAACTGCTGGAAATGATTCACCAAAATATTTAAATTTATTTCTTTTGTTTGCATCCCAATTCGTTAACCATTTAATGATTTTTTGTACGGGACCCTTATTACCACAAATTTGACTTATTTTCTTTGGTGCATATTTCACGGTCCAAAGTTTTTCGGAATCTGATCTGTCAGATGGTTTAATATAAGTATCAGCAGGACTACTTGGATCGGAAGCTTGACTTTGTTTAATCTTTGCTAAACGTTTCTTTTCTTCTAGTTCAGCTTCTCTAGTTTCTTCTTCTGCAGCCTTTTCAATTTTCAATTTTTCTTCTTCCATCTTCATTATTGCCTTTTTAGAAGCTTCGCTATCACCACCAGCTTCAGGCATAGCAGATATTAATTTTATGAACCCATCCTCATCGATATGTTTAATTTTCAATTTTTTAATTTTGGCAATCTTTGAAGGTCCAGCCTCTTGTCCAAGAACAACAACACTAGTTTTACCACTAACAGATTTTGTAACTTTTGCACCATAATCTTTGGCCACTTGTTCACAATCGTCACGATTTAAATGAGGTAATACCCCTGTGAACACTATAGTAAGGCCTGCTAAACAGTTTGGTTTACCCTTAGGCAATTCGAAATTACCATCCAGAGATGGTTGCTGCAGATCAATACTAGCCTTTTTAGCCCAGAAATTCACTTTGGCATCTGGATCAACCTCAGGCAATTCACAATCCGGAATTGAATTCAAAATATCTTGAGGCGATGAATTGTTATTATTGGTAACTGCTTTCTCTGCTGGTGCTGGTGCAGCAGCAGCAGCAGTCCGAGTCTTCTTTGGTGCTGGTGATGCGGCTGCTTTTTTCTTAGGCACTGATTTAGTTTTCTTTGGAGAATATTTAATTTCTTCAACTTCAAAAATCTCATCATCATCTTCGTCTCCATTATCCATAAATTCATCGTCATCATCGTCGATGAGAATCTGTTTTGGCTTTGCTATGGGCTTTGGTTTTTCTGCACTCTTACTCTTTGTAAAATACTTAGAAGCAGCTTCCTTTGGCTCAGTTTTAGACCTTTTGCTGACTACTGGTTTAGCTGTGCTGCTGCTATTTGAGGCTGTATCAGCAGCTCTTGTCCTTTTAGCACTTTGCGCGACCACGGGGGTCGATGCCTTTTTGGCTGTAGTCTTTTTGGCAGCTGCCTTCCCAAAGAATTGAGTAATATCAGTAGGCATACTTTGTTTTTGTTGAATTAATAAATATAATTATACTTATTAATAATTATTATAAATAAGTATTATAAATAATTCAATTGATGGCATATATTATTGGCTTCTCTTCAAGACATAAAAGTCCAGTTAATTTTTTTTTTTCATTCTTTGAGATTCTTTTTTTTATAAATTTTTTTGTTTATACGCGTCTGGTGCCAAAGAGAAAAAAATTAAAAGAAAATTAATGACCCAAATAATTGGTATAACTATTTTACCTAAAAAACAAAAAAAAATTAGAGAGAACAATTATCATTGCAATATATATATAAATGAAAATGTATCAGTCCATATTTCGCAATTAATAATTATGAAACCTCTATATAGAGTGGATATAGATGATACCACAGATTGGTGTGTAGTGGTGACAGACCTGGGTCATAAATTCTATCATAATAAATCAACTAACGTTTCTCAATGGTATTGTCCTGATAACCTAGTCGTGAATCAACTGATTAAGAATCAAGTGTTGGTTTTGATTGCTAAGACTAGAGGTTTAAGAGTACGGAGTGATAAGAACAAAACGAAGAGGACAGTTAAACTAGAAAATGGGGAAAAATTTAAAAAGAAAGAAACTCTTCCAAAAGAAACTCTTCCAAAAGAGACTCTTCCAAAAGAAAGCCTACCAGAAAATCCACGAGAAAATCTACCTGAATCAACTGCTGAAGTTGTAGATGAGTCTAGTGGTGATACCAAAGGTGTTATTTCAGGGTATGCCTCGAGTTCAGACAGTGAGAGTGATAGTGACAGTGACAGTGATAGTGATAGTGACTCTTCGGACCTCGAGCCTGCTGAAGATAGTGACGATGAAAACGGTATTAATTTAGATGAATTAGAAGATTTACAAGACGATGATGATGATGACCAGGACAGCAACAATGATCACAAAGAGATATTTTGGAGATTATTAACAAACTCAGATATAAACCCCTATAATAGTTGGGAAACTGAATCACAAAAGATAATTAATGATCCAGGTTTCTTAGCCATTGAATCAGATAGTATCAGAGAAGAAATATTCAATGAATGGTGTAGAGATAAAATATCTTCAGAAAAAGAACTGTCACCACCACTTGTGCAGTCAGAAAACAAGGAAATAGATCAAGTTATTGATTTGAATGGGGATTACCAAGATCCATTTGAAGATAATCCGTTTATTCAATATTTTCAATTTTTAATACTGCATTTCAAGCCTAAAAGATTCTATGTTGAATTTAAAAGAAAGTATAGACAACTAAATGAATTCCAAGACATTAATCTCACTGATAAAGAAAAAGAAGTGAAATATATGGAATTCAGCCATTTGAAACAAAAATCTATAGAGGATCGGAAACAATTACTCAATGATTTCTTATTGAATTCTCCGGTATTCCTTAAATCGATTAAAACCGGTGATAATAAACAACAACAAGCAGTCATTGATCAATTGAGTGAAATGGATATCAAAGCTTTAGACATTCAAATTGCTAAAAAAAATCTAATCAATGCTGAAATTCTATTAAAAGTTCCTGAAAGCATAAGGATGAATAGTATTTACGCAGCGGTGCCTACAAAGGACAAATTAAACCTTTTCCTTGATATTTATTCACTATTAATTACTACAAGGGAACTAAATAAATAAAAGAGAAACTGAAAAGTACTATTTACATTTATATGATTGTATTTATTTTTTTTTTTTTTTTGTTTAAAAAAAGAGAAAAAGTCTTCTTAGTATATAGATTAACGACCTAAGTTTAATAATAAGGAATTATTAGATGATCCAGAACCTTCTCCGTTGGCACTATGACCATTTGGTAAATAGGTAATATTAGGACTATTAGCTAAAGTAGATGCAATTTCTTTAGAAGCTTCAATTCTTCTGATCAATAATAACCCATCACCAGCTTTCTTTAAAGATTTAGAAATGGTTTCGGCAGCTTCAGCTTCACCTTCGGCTCTAATAACCGAGGCTTGTCTTTCTTGTTCGGCTTTTTCAACCAAGTATTTAGATCTTTCAGCATCTTGTTGAGCAATTTGTTTCTGTTCAACGGCTTTAGTGAATTCAGCCCCAAAGGTCATATGGGTGATACTGACATCTTCTAATTTGATGTGGAATTCTTTGGCTCTAGCTGCTAATTCGTCTCTGATTCTTGATGAAACAACTTCTCTTTGAGTGATCAATTCGGCCGCATCGAATTGGGCAACAATGGCTTTAAGAACTTCGTTACTAATAGATGGCAAGACTCTTTCGTCATAATCGGATCCCAAGTTTTGATAAATAGTTGGTAACTTATTCACGTCGGGACGGTGTAAAAGTCTTAATGTCAAGCTGACCATTTGTAAATCTTTAGACCCCGTTGTGGTGCTGACACTTCTTGGTCTAGTACGGATGTTAAAGCTTATTGGTTTTTCTAACCATGGAATCAAGAAATGGGTACCTTCTCCTACCACTTGTTGACGTATACCATTCAATCTCGAAAAAATAATCACTCTATGACCTCCATCAACATCGTACATTGAATAGCTTGCTACTGTTGCAGCCACACCCACTGGGAATGCAAGTCTTCCAATAGCGTTAGCGAATCTGCTCATTATAAGAATCAATCAATTAAGTAAGTAAGTAAGTAAGTAATAAATTATTCTTGTTTTACTTTACTATTTATTATCAGTCTTCTTTCATTATTTATTGAATGGCAAAACAAAAAAAATTTCAAAATATTAATTTTTTTCGCTTTCAAATTTTCGATATTTTTTTGCCCACAAATTTTCTCTTTTTTCCTTTATTATTGCTAGTATGTGTCATGTGATAATACACGGGTCAACTCATCAATTCCGACTGGAAAGACTGCTTACAATAAGCCAATTAATTGATAGAAGGTCATCTAGTAAAGAAGACAAGTAATGGTAATAATTACATAGATTGGATATTTATCTTTGATCCGATTATGCTCGAAAGGTGACTATATAAATTAAAATGTTATGCCAGTTATGAATAATCTATTAAAATGCTTGAATATCCAATTAATAATAATTTTCAAGTTTTTAGCGAGAAGTCTCTTATTTATGAAAGAATTCTTCAAAATTAAAAATATTTGATAGTTTGAATTTGAATATGCTATTCCTATAAGTTTAGTATTATTGATATTCCATTTTATGTAAACTAAGTTTGAATTGCTAGTTCCTAAACTATCAGAAGCTGCTGCTGCCACAGCTGCTGCTGCCATTGCCGCTTGTGCAGATGCTTTGGCTTTAGCTTTTGCCTTTCTTTTGGCCTCAGCATCCTGTTGTTCTCTAGAAGAATCAGCAGTGGTGGTGGTACCGGTGGTACCGGTGGTGCCGGTGGCCATGGTATTATCGTTCTCACTTGAACTAGGGTTTGTTGTTGATTCATCTTTTGCGCTATTAGCTGTCGCCGCACTGTTACTATTAAAATTAAACGTTGCTGCTTGTGAGTTGATTATGCTTGAAGAGCTTGTCTCTGTTTGTGTGTGTTGTAACGCAGCGTAAAGCTCTTTATATAATAGGATCAATCTTTCAAAAGAAATGCCGTTAATAGCCAAAGAATTGATGGAATTGAAATTAGGCATAAAGATCTGAGAATTTTTTTTAGACTTGAAAATGAAATGAAAGAAAGTATCATTAGCCACTATTTCATTTTTGCCTGCATGTTCAACCCCACTAATATTATGATTATTGTTTTTATGGTCGTTAAACAACGTCAAATAGTTTAATCTATAATTAAATCTAAAAGACTTGAGTATTTGCTTTAAAATTTTTGATTTTGAATCTAATAGTATTGATGTGATCATTTTTTTAGCACTTTCTCTAATCTTGAAGAAAGCATTCTTATCTGGTGATAATAAAATCAATACTAATTTATTTTTATCATCAGTAGTCCCCGATTCAATTTTAATTTGGCTATCAGATGACCTTATCTCAATATTATTTATATCAATATAACTGACAAAACAGTATAGAAACCCATTTGGATTGAATTGTGGTAAACAAATTGGGAACCATAGTTCTTCTTCGTTAGAAAATTCGACTTCTTCAACAAATTGATAATTATCACTGTCTTTGTTGTTAGTGTTGTCTTTAGGATCTTCAATTATCTTCTTTTTAACTTTTTTAGAATTAATCACCAACTTCTTAGATTGCTTATCGGGGTTTCTATTAGATGCCTTATTGAAAATCATTGAAAGCAAAATTTGTAAATCCATTGTATGCAAATAATGATTCTTAGGTCTCATAATGGTGATTACTTTACCATTAACATCAGATAAAATTCCATATAAAATTTCGTTGATTCTGTTATATGATATGATTGAATTAATTTGTAATTTTATTGATGATGATAAATATAGGGATTCAATACCGTTAAGGAAAAAAACTGGGTGAAGAATTCTGTTGAATAAGACTTTCCTTAGATTCATAAAATCAGAGTTGTTCAAAACTTTAGTTAAATCAAAATTATCCTTCAAGTCAAAAAATTTCACTAATTGCTTTTTAGATATTATTGAAAGAATAAAATTATACAAAATGTATAATTGATTTCTTATTTCACCAACAGTTTCCGCTTTGTATGATGAAATTGCCAATAAATATATTGGAGATTTGTTCAAAATCACAAATTTAGTATTACCAGCGACAAAACTTTTCAAATTGTCTTTCTTGGACCCTCCTTCATTGAATGAAGATATCAATGTTTGAATGATACTCATATAATTAACAATCAATCCATCGTCTCCGAATAATGAAAAAATCGGCTTCCCAGCAGATGATAATACAAAGAATTGTTTTTTATTTTTAAAGAAATTGTCTTCCTCTTCTGGTTCTTCTTCTTCTTCTTCTTCTTCTTTTTTATTGGTATCTTCTATCTTAGGCTCATACTTGTATAAATTATAAATACTCATGGAGTTATCGACATTTAAAGAGTTTTCGAGTAAACCTATTTTTTGAATTAAATCATAAATATTAATTTGTTCATCTTTCACTTTTGAAGTTTCTTCCAAAGAAGAAGAGTTCGCCTTATTTAAACTACCAGTATTAATTGACGAATTATCATGAATCAATTCGTCCAATTCATTTTCAAGAATGCTGACTTGATCCACATCGTCATTGTGTATTGTTAAAATTGGATAATTAGTAGCAGATAATTTAGAATAGATTGAATACTGACTATCATTATCATTATCATTATCATGATTATGACTATGGCTGTGACTATGACTATGACTATGATTACTGTTATTATGATTCCTGCTACTACTAACATGTGACGGCAGCAGCAGTGGATTGTTAGTTGAATTCAAATTCAATGCATCTAATGATAAATTATCATTAAGAATTCTTGCACTATGAATACTTAAGCTTGGAGATCGGTCCCATAAATTTGATGACGTGTTGGTTAAATGAGTCAGATCATCATCTTTAACATATTTCTTATTCCCATTATTGCTGTTATTATTATTAGTATTTGGTGATTTCACGGTTTCAAGATTAACTGACGTTGTTGGGTTTACTTTCAAATTATCTGTTATTATTGAATCTATTGAAAACTTTCGACTCCCGCCACCATCACTGTTTTTTATTGGCTTAGTTGGTCTCTTTGGCTTTATAGGTGGAATATCTTCCGTATCACTATTGGTATTACTCATTTTATATGTGAGCATACGTATGAATATTAATATATAAAGCTTTTATTATTCGTAATAGTATTATTTACAAAGTGTTAAAAAAATAATTTGACACTAAAGAAATAGAAAATATATATTTTTTTTTAATATGATGTGCGTTTAGTATAATATTGGTATATATAAAAAATATTAAGAAGTTATCCTCAGCATAATCATTTCCATGACCATTGGGAAAGGCTACAAGATACATTATAATTGTTGTCTGAGAATTAATCTCGTTGGAGATTCAAACTATAATTTGTTATGGTGCAGTTAGGCATATTTAATTTGTTTTAACATACTCTTGAAACATTATATAAATGCCAACAAAGTGTATACGTATATCAATTCATAGCTACTTTACCAAAAGGTATCATAGTTCTAGCTTGCAAGACAAGGCCATTAGAGCTATCAGGTTTAATGCCATTATTGACTAACACTGAAGGTTCAGCAGGAGAAAATGGAATGTCTTTTTCATTTTCATAAATAACTTCAGGAATTTTGGATTCTCTTTCCTCTTGAATCTCTTTTTCTTTAGATTCAACTTTAATCTTACCATCACCTCTAAACTCCAGATTATCTTCATTATATTCATACCATGGGATTTCTTCAAATGGTATCGTGATAGGGGTATACCATGAAATCTCTTCATTAGATTCAGGGTCCGGCCCACCAAAGCCTTCCAGACTTAATACTTGATTATCTTCTTCCTGTGATTCAGTTCCATTACCATTATCTTGGTAATTTGTGTAAACATGATGAACTGGGCCGCTACCGTGGCCTCTACGAGAAAATTTGACTTTATCAATACTATCAGCTTTAGCAACAGAGTTAACATTACCACCTGTGAGTTTTCTTTCATTTTCGTCGAACTCAAAAAAGCGAACATCAACAAGCTGAGACTCATCTTTCCAATTAACTGTAACATTTCTGTTTTTTCTAATAGTATTAGAGTTATCATTCTCTCTTCTAAGAATACTTTTTAATCCATTATCATCAATTTTCGCAGGGGTATCAACTTCTTTCAATATTGATTCCACGTGGTTTGATTTATGACTCAATATACGTTGTTCATTTGCATCTGCAGGCTTTAATATATCAGTGCTAGAATTTGCAGCAACTTTATTCTTTGGTAAGAACCTAGCAAAACTAGTAGAACTCTTTAATTTATCAGAATTACCGAAACTTGATGAAGTATGGCTATGAGAAGGTTTACTTCTTTTAACCAGTGGTCCTGGTTTTGGTGTATCTGACGATGACGGAACTTGTTGTTGTGAGGTGGTTGTAGTGGTGCTGCTGGTAGTAGTGGCGGTGGTGGTGCTAGAAGCAGGCTTTTTAACATTAGATTTACTAAACATTGAAGACACTTTAGTAGTTTTATTATCATTAGAAACACTGTTACTAGCAGCAGCTGTGCTCAAAGCAGGGGTACTTGAAACACCAAGAACAGCTTTAGCTAGTGAAGTAAGTTCAGGTTGACTTTCATAAGATAATATTTTTTTCAATGGTGATATCATTTTATAATTTTCCAAAGCAGAAGAACTGAACCCAATCAGCTTCAAGAAAAGTAAAGAAATTTTTAAGCCGCTGTGATTTTTACTGGTTAAATCATATCGAAGCCAATTTGAAACTCTATTGAAAAGTTTAGGTCTTTTAGGAAATTTAATCTTGAAATTAATAATTTTTTTAGTGGAAACTTTTTTAGAAATTGCCATAATTTGATCCAAACAAACAAATCTCCAATCTGGATCTTTTCCCCAAGTTTCTCTTTCAAACGTCGTTAAAAGCAAAGCAAGTCTATTCATTAGCGATTCTTGATTATTATTTTGATTGTAGGCTTTAATATTATTTATAACAAATAATTTCAAGTCACCAGAGTTAACTTTTTTAGTGGATAAAAGATTTGGTAAATCTTTTATTAATGAAGTATAAAGGCTATCATCATTGAATACTTCTTGATTTAGTAATTGGCTAGCATGATCTTTCTTACCACTGGTATTTTCAGTCTTGCTAGTAGATGAATTCTTCTTAAAGTTCTTAGGAGCAAATGCACCAGTAGGAATAGAACTTTTAGATTTTAAAGCAGGTTTTTTACTTAAAGTAGCAGGAGCAGGAGCAGGCGAAGGAGCAGGCGAAGGAGTTGATTGTTTTATAGTAGGCTTCTTGGTTACGGTGCTGGAATTATCTTGATCCTGAAGTTTTCTTTTCGCTAATGGTGCATCCTCGTAGCCAAATGAGCCAATTAATTTAACACTATCATCATCTTTATCAGTATTATCTTTTTCAACAACTGCTGCAGCTGCATTAATAATAGAGCGGTCTGTGGCAGTAGTTGCACTACCATTATCAACAGTTTTAGTATCATTCTTTGTAATCTTAGCAGCATATTTTGCAATCAATGATTCAATAACTGCATCAGTAAGGTTGTGCAGCACTTTCATTGAATACATAGTTTCCCTAAACTTTGCAATTTTGGCTTGATTTATTGTTTGTTTGAACTTTTCTTTTTGTATTTCTGACAATTGAGTGGCGGAAACAGGTTGAGCAGCCATAGTATTACTAGAATTTACCATTGTATTAGCACCTGGGTTAGAAGAAATTGTTGCGTTGCTGTTGAGAGTGTTATCATTTGGAGCTATAGGAATATTATTATTTGTTGAAGGGGCGATGGAGTTATGACTAATATCTGTAGAATATTTTTGAGGTATATCTATAAGCTGAGGACTATAAATTGGCATGTTGAGATCGGTGTAAGCAGGCATAACACTGTTATTATTATTCAACATGTTTAAGTATTGCTGCGATGACGGCACGTCATTACCGTTTATTATAGTACTATTGTTATTGTAGAAGCTTCCAACAGTGGGATGCAACTGCTGTGGAAAGAAATTTTGATTGGCAAAAGATTGTTGATTAACATTTGGAAAATAGTGGATTTCACCTTGAGGAATAGGGTTCTGTGGGAAGCTATACATAAAAGGAGATTGATTTATTGGTTGTTGTTGCTGTTGTTGTTGTTGTTGTTGTTGTTGAAAATTCTGTGGTTGCTGCGGTTGCTGTTGCGGTTGTTGGTTCTGATTTTGACCACCATCTGTAAATTGAGGCTGCGAGGTTCCCCCATTGAATTTATTTTCCGTGAAGTTCATTTTAATTATATTGAATAACAATAATAACAATAATAAATAAACAAAGATAAAACAGAAATAGAAAGCGCGTAGATGTTGAGTCTTTTCCTTATATTGTTAGTCCAATTCAACCAGATATTGTTATTGATAGACGCGCTGTGGGTGGTGATTTCTCAATATTGCAATAGAGTAGTACGAGTAGGGTTTAGATATGTATTATAAACAATTAATATATATATAAATATAATAACAAATAACAAATAATAATAATAACAATGATAATAATATTCAAAGATTATATCGATTCTATGGTTGGGTATTTAATAAAATCTCTTTAGAAGATAGAAATAAACGCCAGAAAGTGGATGAGGATGAAAATGACTGATATAATGCCGATTAACAATAACAATCAATCAATATTTGGATATTTTGTATATATAACAAGTAAGGCTTGTATGTATATTAAAAATGATAGCCAAATCTTTGATTTCCACAAAAAGTTTTCTATATTGCTTGGTTAATCTACCTATATCAAAAACAAATAATAAAATAAAGTAGAACAGAGTAAAACAAAGTAGAACAGAGTAAAACTCAGGAAAACAAAACAAATTAAAAAAAATAAAAGAAAAGAAAATATCAAGTTATTTAATCTTGATGGTTTAGAAACAAGCTTGATGAAGGCAATATATCATCATAATGGCATTATTACAATCAGAAGTCTTGATGATCAAAAAAGAATTTTTCTTTCTTCAATTTCGTTTTGTTTTTTAGAAATTTTTTGTGGGTGTGTGGATAGTAATAAATTGTCATACAAATTTTGATCTCAACCAAAAAACTTTTTGAAAAATTTAATTATCAATAGATATAAACTGAAGTGAACTGGACTAAAGTGAACTAAACTGAACTAAACTGAACTAAACTAAACTGAACTAAACTAAAGTAGGGCTACTAATATGAGTATTAAATCTATGATCTCTAAAATTTCATTAGGTAAACCAGCAGACTTGCACGTCCATCTAAGAGACGGGAAAATGATGGAGTTAGTTACTCCAACAGTACGGGAAGGAGGTGTATCAATAGCATATATCATGCCAAACTTAGTTCCTCCTGTGGTGACTATTGAAAGGGTGGTTGAATATAAGAAAAACTTGGAAAAACTTGCACCAAAGACAACTTTCTTAATGACGTTCTATCTTTCTCGTGATTTGACCCCGGAAATAGTTGAGAAAGCAGGCCAGTTAGGGGTCATTAGAGGTATCAAATGCTATCCAGCCGGTGTGACTACTAATTCCCAAGCTGGTGTTGATCCAAACGATTTCACTGAGTTTTATCCGATTTTCAAGGTTATGGAAAAGTATGATTTGGTTTTAAACCTTCACGGTGAAAAACCTTCGACCAAACATGATCATGGGGCTGCAGTTGCTGCCGAGGATGCTATTCATATTTTGAATGCTGAGCCTAAATTCTTACCAGCTCTTTTCAAGCTTCACAAGGACTTCCCTAAATTGAAAATCGTCTTAGAGCATTGTACTACTAAGTCTGCTATTGATGCTATTGATCAAATCAATAGTGAAAGAGCTAACGAATCAGATCCAATCACTGTTGCTGCTTCTATCACTGCCCATCATTTGTATTTAACTATCGATGATGTTACTGGTAATCCAATTAACTTCTGCAAGCCTGTGGCCAAATTACCAGTTGATCGTCAAGCTTTAATCACGGCTGCTACTTCTGGTAAACCATACTTCTTCTTTGGCTCTGATTCAGCTCCTCATGTTTTATCCAATAAGGCAAGAAATATTGGAGTTTGTGCCGGGGTTTATACTCAAAAGAATGCAATCTCCTATGTGGCTCAAGTTTTTGAAAAATATGGTGCTTTAGAAAATTTAAG
This sequence comes from Saccharomycopsis selenospora, assembly GCA_030583325.1. Classification (NCBI taxonomy): domain Eukaryota; kingdom Fungi; phylum Ascomycota; class Saccharomycetes; order Ascoideales; family Saccharomycopsidaceae; genus Saccharomycopsis; species Saccharomycopsis selenospora. The sequence continues at coordinate 131,988 of JAJMHY010000022.1, forward strand.
AAAATTCACTACTGACAATGGTAGAGCTTTTTACAATATCACTGATGATAAGCTTAAATCTCAAGATGAAGTTTTCTTGGTTAAAAAAGAAGTTGTTGTTGATAACCTTATAGGTCAAGGCGATCTTGTTGTTCAACCTTTTAAACCTGGTGAAAAATTAAACTGGTCTGTTGAATGGCACTGAATTATATCTACACTATATATATATTTATATTTGTAACGTCCATTCATATATATATTCTTAATTAATTAATTAATTGAAAAAAAAAAAAAGGAGAAAAAACAGTATTTGTATTATATATTGCCTAAAGAAACCATGAATTTTAAGTATTTACCCCTACCAGGCACCAAAGAACCATCTTCTTTAAAAGAACACATACTATTGCTCTTCCAACCCCAACTTTGAGATGTAGTGAATAAGCTTGGAGAACTTGTAAAACAGGTTAGCATAGATTTAGATTTTCTAGAGGGGGTTCTAATCACAAAGTAAACACTGATTTGTTTTCTATTATCTTCATAAGTTAAAAGAGATTGATCATTATCAACATTATAATTATTCAATAAATTACCTTGTTGTTCATAAGTAGAATTTTTACTTTCTGTGGTGGTGCTTGTAGTTGTTGTTGCTGCTGCTGTTTCATAGAAATTGGCAGAATCTGGTTCTTCAGATCCAAGTGTTAATGAATCAAAAGTTGAAGAATTTATTAAATCATCAGCAGTCAAAGTTATTGGAGTACCCGTTTCAACCTTTTCAACGTTGACTTTAGCGTTGGTATTATTGGTGGTTGGATTAAGACCTAAGAGAATATCCATATTTTTGTAAATGTCCGTGTTAAGGAATCCATTCTTAGGAGTTCCTGATCCAGAAGCTCTGTGTAAATAAACACCCAAGTGGAATTTATTATGTTTTTGAATCTTTTGAGCATATAAATTCCAATAGCAACCAGCATACCATAAAACTTTACCGTATACTCTTTTCTCAGAGTCAAGGCTTTTAATATCAGCAAATGCAATACAAAATCTGAAAGGAGGGTATTTAGACCATTTATAAAGTCTCTTTGTCTCTAATGGTTTCTTTTCTTGTTCATGCTGTTTAAGAATACTATTCAATATAGTATAATCATAATCTTTCTTCTCAGAAGTTTTCACTTTATTACTAAATGATGTACCTACCAATTCATTAGAATTGCCATCATCAACATTTGTATCACTTGCCTTGATAATGTCAACGATTTCTTCTTCTTCGCCTTCCGATGAATGATCAATATTAAATGAGGAATCTTTATCTAGAAGTGGTGTTTCGACAGTCTCAATTAAACTTTGATTTTCATTAATGATTCTTTCTAAAACAAAAGGATATCCATAAACAGTTTCATCTTTAATAGGCACTTTCCACCAACGGGATTTGCCATCAGTAGGTTCAGTGTCACTGATTTTAATTATATTCAAGCTTGAATCATTTTTCTTGGCTGATACCACAAGTCTATGGAGTGAAGATTGCGACCATAAAGCATCTCTAAGAATGAATGGATCAACAAACGGGACACCCTTTTCATCAGTAATTGTTTCCAATATTTGAAGTTGTTCAAACGATAAATGACAGAAGTAAACTTTTTCATTGAGACATTTCTTTAAAATATCAATTGATTCTTCAGTTACTGATAAATCATCATCATTATCCTCTTCTTCTTCTTCGTATTCCTCTTCATATTCATCTTCAGTGGTAGGAGCAGCAGCTAAATCAGGTTCAACGAGTGTTTTATTATCAAAAGATAGATTTTTAAAATCATTTATTATTGAATCCTTCAAATTTTCTTCTTCTTCTTCATTGTCACTATTATTATTAGTATTAATGTTAACATTAAGTGGCTGTTCTGATTTTATTGTTGGAGCTTTGTTGCTTTCAATGTTCATTTTACTAAATTTTTTAGAAAGAAGTCGTTTATTTTCCTTCTCGACTAAGAAATTGACTCTTCTTTCAATTAACTTGATTATAAACAAACAACGATCCCATTCAGTAGGAACAAAAAATGAATCACTACCAACAACTTCAACAATAATTTCAACAGGGATTCTATCCCACTTAATAACACCATTTTCCCACCCATCTATACAAAGCAAAGCCCTGACACTTTCTAATATTCTTTCGGTAGGCTCGCCTAAACTCCCATCAACAGCAAAACGGGCATATTTGGAAATAGTGTCAATGCTTAAATCATTAATAATATTTTCAGTAGCCAAACAAACAATCTCGGGGATATCTAAGAATTGACCTGTTGAGATCATTGATACAGCTAAATTTTTCTCTAAATATTTATTAGAGCCCCCATAAAGGGATGCGATGGCAAGTTCAAAAGATTCTTGGGTTATATTGTCAATATCGTCATCAAAGATCAAATCATGGTACCCAGAATCGCAATCCGACCAATTGCCAATGAATAGTGATCTGAAATAGCCTGATCTTGAAAGAAGAAGTTTATGTAAACGGTACTCTTTATTAAAGGCACGAATCGTTATATCAGAGCAAAACCCATCTAAATACCCTTTTTGAAGAATAAAATCGCTGAGCAATTCACGTTTACAACAGCCAAAATGGCATTTACTGTCTTTAGCTGAAGATGATATTGTACTATTATTATTCATCTGGCTCCTCATATTATTATTGTTGTTATTCTTGTTATTGATAATTGTTGTATAAATTTACAGATTAATAATGTTTCTACTCTCAATATTTTTTTTTTTTTATTTACTTACTTATTTTTTCTTTTTGGTCCCTATATAACTGAATAATGATTTTAGGGCATTTTTCCTTTCTTTTTATCAATCACATCGATTTTTGGAAGACTTTTATTGAAGGAATAGCAATAATAAGTAGATAAATAACTAGAAAGTATATTCAATCAATTAATAAAATAAATATAGGCAAGGATCCTTGTGTGTGAAGTAATAAATCACACGATACTACGTATGACAATCTTTATCCAATTGATCAATGTATTACGATTTTGTATTGCCATTTTGTATTACGATTTCGTATTTCCATTTAGTATTGCCATTTTGTAATGGCAGTAGTCTATGCAGTTAGTTTATTTACAGCTTCAAGGGTTTACTGGTCTAGTTGAACGAATTAAATGCCAATCATATCATTGATGATCAGATATTAAGAGTATTAACCACTACCCGTTTGATTATGTAAGGCTGGATAGAAAAAACGAAAACGAAGAAAGGAAAACGAAAAGAAAAAATTGAAAAACATTTTGCAATTGATTATCATGAACCATTTGAATAAACAACAAAACAACAATTAATATATTGAATAAAAAGGATTATTTTTTGTGAGAGCCAATAGAAGATTGAGGGAATATCAAAGAATAATCGTAGATACAGATTTAGATTGGAAAAATGGCTGGGAACAGTAAGTATTTTGTCGATAAATAGCAGATATAGACATATAGCAAAAAACAGAGATACTAATATACACAATTTTCATTTTTTGTTTTTAGAAATGGTCAGCATTCAGTCTTTATTATCAGATGAAAATAAGGGTGGTGATGGCAAGTCTCCAATAGTTATCAGCGACACGCCAACATCACAGGCACCACCGCCAACAAATAATTCAAGTTTGAATAGATTAATGAACCCATCTCAGAGTAATTCATCGCAGAGCACAGTTTCTGCTGCTGGCGGCCCTATAACTTTAGAATCAATAAAAGAATCCGCGTCTTCAAGTAGCAATAATAATGCTAATCACCTGAAAAGAGTCTCTTTATCGTCTTTAGTAAATGCAGACTCTCCTCCTGCATGGAAGGCTCCAGCGGTTCCTTTGAATATGAAGCCAATTTCATTTTCTAATCTTCTTTCTAATGACAGCAAATCCTCATCAGCAGCAGCAACAACAACAGAAGTGACAAAAAAGTCAAGAGCTAAGCGCAAACCTAATAGTGGAGCAGCAACTACAGAGGATGGGAAGGCTAAAAGACAAAGAAAGACTAAACCAAAAGTGAAAACTCCAGAAACTTCAACAACAGCTAATCAATCATCAAATACAGCTGTTACACAAGCTGCCAGTAAACCAAAAGCACCTCAAGTGAAGAAACAGAAACCAAATGACACTGCAACAAAACCAGCATCTAAACTGGACTCAGCTCCAACAGTAATACAGACTCCAGCTCCAGCTCCACCACCAAAGAATCCATTCACAACAATTGAAAAACCATTGCCGGTTTCATCAAAGAATAAGAGTGGTAAGATTGTTCCAGTGCGAAAGAAGCCTTCACCACCAGGGAAAGTTGTTGAACTTGCTACGAATAATAACAATAGTAAAAAAAAAGTCACTAAATCTAAAAAACAATTACCACAGGAAGTGAAAATTGATAAAGATACAACAACAAGCTCAGATGTTAAAACTGAACAAGGCACACCAAAATTAAGAAAGTTAAGTGATTTACTTAACGGAGAACAAGAAGTGAAAAATAATGTTATTGAAGTATTAGACGTTGACGAGGCTAATGAAGAGGATGACGAAGAAATAGATATAATGGATGATGACGATGACGACGATGACGATGACGATGATGACGGCATTGAAGAATTAGATATTGAAGAAGATGAGGGAGAATTTGAAAAATATGAAGAACAAGTGAAAAATAAATCTGATATACCTATAATTCTTGATGTTCCAATAATTTCCAATAACAATAAAAAAGAAGGGCAAGTTATTGTCAATGTGATGAAACTTGCTGAAGAAAGATATGGTTTCAAAACCATACACCCCAATGCCAATTTTGCTTTAGATTCTATGAAGGATGATTTATTCAATGAAGATGACGATGACGATGATTTGATGGGAGGTGCAGGAGATGGGCCAGATTCAATATTGCCAATAAGTGGAGCAGAAAGCAACGAATTATTAAAAGAATTCAAGAAGAATCAATTGAAGGTTCAAAAGGAAAAGGAAGAACATTTATTACAACAATTAGAATTACAGCAGGATCAAAATGATGTCGAAAAGATTAAACAATCTGAAGAAAAGATTAGAAAAATGATTGCTGCTAACAATAGAAAGATTGGTAAATATGATACGCAAGATCCGTTCATTGACGATGCCGAATTATATTGGGAAGAAACAAGAGCTGTCACGCAAGACGGGTTTTTCATTTATTGGGGTCCTTTGGTTGAAGATCATCATAACAGTATTAGAAACCGTGTTGGTAGCTCATACGGTAATAGCAGTAATGGTGGCAGTGGATCTAGTGGTAATAATGGAGGTTCAGGTACTGGGTACTATAGGGAAGTTCGTGCTTTTGGTAAGACTGGTAAACAAATTAAACGTTATAGAACTAAGCCAGGTCCAAAAAGTAAGAAAGAAAAGGAGATGATTGAAAAGGAACGTTTAGAAAGATTAGAACGTGAAAAATTACAGAAAATGCGTTTGGAAAGTGCTTGATATATATTAATTAGTCCATCTATTGGTTGTACTTTTAACTTTTTCAATTTATAAGCCTTTTAAATCGAAATATGCATATTAATAGTTTTTTGTCAATTACATTCCCGTAGTAACTTATATAGTTAGATAATCACCTTTTGAAAAAGCTTTAAATCACTTTGCTTTAATTAATAAACAATAATTCACTTTGTATAAGGCAATATAGAACACCTTTAATATAATGTAAAGTGGTAATTGTAGCCAATTCAATATAAAAAAAATACTTACGATTAAAAGATTACAGACTAGTTAGAAAGTAACTGTTAAAATGAATGTTTTCAACTGATTAAACTACAACAGGTTATGACTTCTCCCGGAAGTTCATAAAGAATTTAAATGAATCGAGCTCCAAAGTGAAAATTCAACAATTTTTTCACGTAATCAAGTTGACCAAAATACATGAATTTAAAATATAATTCTAAACCAGTAATGTTGGTTCGCTTATTACAACTTTTAGAAACTCTTTGGACATCTTTTCTTTTTGTCTTCTTCTCGATAAAGATCAAATGTGTTGGTTCTAACCAAATTGATATAGACCAAACCTACTGATAGAAGAGACACACATGTACGCAGACCATATTGATTAAATAGCTTCTTTTTTATCACCATTATGTTTATTTATTTTTCTTTCTTCGTCTCCTCCAAGAAGAGCTTTTCATTTAGTCAGCGATGAGAGAAAAAGAAAAAAAAAAATTTTTTTAAAGAAAAATTTTTTTTAGTAAATAGGTAAAATTCCAATGAAGGAACAACAATTAATTGATTGATATACAACAAGATAATTAAAGAGCTATATACCAAATATAAAGGGAAAATGTCAGAAGTAACAGCACCAGCCCTTTCAACTGCTCAGACAGATGAGAATTTTGATAAAGTCACCGGTCCAGATACTGTCCAAAGACCTTATTTACCAGATCATAATCCAGATGATAAGAAACAAGTCAGAGAGCTTTTAAGAAAGTATTATCATATAGATGAACTAATTGATTTTTTGAAAAATAAAGAATATCGCAATATCACTTTACAGTTTCCAGATACTTTAGTCTGTGATTCTAGTTACGTTTCACAAATGTTAAAAGAAGCATTAGTACCAGCAGTAACAGACACCAAGCCAGAACCAGAGCCAGAACACAATCATAATGATAAAAAATGTGGTGGTGGATGTAGCTGTAGTTGTGAAGGGAAGTCACAGTCATTAATGACAGAAGTATGGGTTTTAGCAGACACTTCTTATAGTGCCTGTTGTATAGATGAAGTTGCTGCTGAACATGTAGCTGCAGATGTGGTGATACATTTTGGGGATTCGTGTTTAACAAAGACTAGTAAATTGCCATCAATATATGTTTTCGGGAACCCGGTATTAGATATATCGAAAGTCATTGAATCTTTCAAGAACAAATATACAGATGACCCTCAGGCTAAGATCTTATTAATGGCCGATGCTAGTTACACTTATAGTCTATCAAAAATTTATAAAGAGCTTGTTAAAGAATACCCTAATCTTGCTTATAGTAAAATGTTTTTATCTGAAGATAAAAAGGATAGAATGACCATAATTGGCAATCAAGAAAATAATAGCACTGCGGATCAAATAGTTTTCAGCGATAATAGAGTATTAATAAATATAAAAAGAGAGGAAAACGACGAAGACGATGACAGTTATTTGCAGGATTATGAATTATTCCATATTACCCAGCCAGCATCAGCAAGATTATTATTTCTAACTACAAAATTCTCTTCAATAACATTATACGACCCCCACTGTGAGAGTATTGTAGATGAAAGAATACCGTCATTAATGCGTCGTTATAGATATATGCACATGGCCAGAACTGCTGGGACTATAGGGATTCTTGTAAATACACTATCATTGAACAATACTAAGAAAATGATTAGTATAGTTTCGAAATGGATTAAAGACGCTGGTAAGAAATATTATATGTTTGTAGTTGGTAAGCCAAACGTTGCCAAATTAGCAAACTTCGATACCATTGATATATGGTGTATTTTAGGGTGTGGACAAAGTGGGATTATTGTTGATGAAGACAATGAATATTATAAGCCAATCATAACTCCGTATGAGCTTCTGTTGGCTTTAAGTCCGGAAGTGACATGGTCAGGGAAATGGATCACTGATTTCAAAAACATTATTTCAATCGATGAAGCAGACCAAGCAGACTATGAGGAGGATGACGATGAGGATGACGAGGATGAATATGCACCTGAGTTCAGTGCAGTCACTGGTAAATACGTCAGCAATTCAAGACCTTTAAGGCAGATTAAATACTTGGAAATTGAAACGGCCCATGCAAACAATAGTAATAGCGATCAAGAAGTGGAAACTCAATTAGTTCAAAAACTTTCGCTGTCAGTTATTTTGAAAGATAGCGTTGTGTCGACATCTGCGATTGCTCTTCAAAATAGACATTGGACAGGTCTTGGTAGTGATTATCAAAATGATGAAGAGAATGAAGAATTCGATAAAAGCGGTGCAGTCTTGGAGCAAGGTAGATCAGGTATTGCCAGAGGTTATGATTTCGACAATGCGGATAAATTAAATAAAATATAATATGTAAATATTCTATATAGCATTCAAAATTGTAAACTAAAACTTACAAATAATGATTATTAATTAATATTGTTTATTTATTCAAACCAATCATAAAGGAATAAAAAAGAAACTAATAAAAAAGAAAACAAAAATAAAATAAAATAAAAAAATAAATTAAAAGATCATAAAAAGGAACCAAATAAAAAATATTGGTGTGTGACTTAAAGATAAAATTTTTAAACATACATTAATACATTAGTAGATTGAAATGAAGACAATGGTACTATTTTTTTAATTAGAATTGGTTTGATCAGCTTTCTGATCTTGCTGGCTGTTGTTGTTGTTGTTGTTATTATTATTATTATTGTTGTTGTTGTTGTTGTTGTTGTTGTTGTTGTTGTTGTTGTTGTTGTTCTGGTGCTGTTGGTATTGGAATTTGTTGTTATTGTTATTATAGTTTCTATTTCCACGGTAGTTGTTATTTCTATATCCTCTATTATTGTTGTTGTTGTTATTGTTATTATTGTTGTTGTTGTTGTTATAGTTTCTGTTATTATTATAGTTTCTGTTGTTGTTGTTGTTATTGTTGTTGTTGTAATTTCTGTTATCTCTTCTGTTTCTGTTATAGCCTCTATTGTTATTCTTATAGTTTTCTAATGCTTGTTCTCTAGCATAATCCATGACTTCATTTGGAAGTCTCATGAATTTAATATGGTTCCCACGAACATAGATTTCTGGAAGTTTCAAGAACGATTCGCCATTGGCCGATGATTGGATCACATCTTTAAGAGTTAGATTCATCCATGAATCACAATTAATTAAACTACCGTTTAAAGTTTCTCCATTCTTCAATTCCACCAATATGGCTTTGTTTTTAGCTGATGTCAATAAATATAATGGAAGCTATAATATGTTAGTATTGTGTCTATTTATCTAAATATTACATTACATTAAATATGTATGCTATAACAATTCAATGATTGAGTACTTACCATTTTCTTTTCTTTCTTTCTTTCTTTTGTTATCTGTTTGTTATTTCTATCAACCTCTATCAACCTCTATATATCAGGGAATATCAAAATTCGACATTCTTTTCTTGTTTTTCAAAGAAAAAAATTTTTTTCTCTTCGTTGGAGGAAAAAAAATGTATGAGTTTTCCTGTGCCTCATAACCATATTTGCTGATGTACACCAATACAGTGGGTATATTGATATTTTTCCTTTTTTCTGAAATAAAAAAACGAATTCGAATATAGTGAAAAGGCTTAAATATCAAATGAATCATTTCTTTTCATGTTTGGTTTGTCTATAGAGCTGCGAAGCGCATATCATTGGACTAGATTGAGCAGAAATGAAGAAATTCATTCATCGGTTAGAGGAAACTGGTAAAAGTAAGAAACTTCTTGCTTTGGAATCACCACCATCGGCAAACAGCACCGCCAGTAGTAGGAATGGTGGCAGTGGCAGTACTGGTAGCAGTGTAACATCGCCAGACACTACAAAACAGCAAAAGCAGAAACAGTCAAGGAAGTTGCCGGAAGTGCCCATGGAACAGATAATATTGAGTGAAATGGACGATTATACTCCAATTCTAGAAGGGCTTCATGTAGAACCGCCGGACATGCTTGACCATATAACCAACCAACGGAAGCAGGAGTACATAATAACGATAATCAATTCTTTGAATGCAGTGGACACCACGGCCCTGATAGAGTATTCATTTGACGATTTGAAAAACCCGGACTTTTTAACCATTTCAAGAGATTTATCGCATGTGAGAAGTGAAAACCCCAATTTGGCTCGGTTTAAAGAACTCTTGGATACTAGTACGTTAGCGTGCAATAGAATAGAGCAAAGAATCCCAAACTCAAGACTACAGTACATCAGTGAGTCTTTAAAATCTCAGTCTCCACAAGCTTCTTCAATGATCATCAACATCACGGATAATCACCCGCTAGAAGAATATTTGGCGTCTAGACATCATGATAGTAGTAGTAGTCCTGAAAGGCCTTCATCATCTAATGGCATGACCAAACGAAGACCAACGTCAATGATTATAGGGTTGGATCACGAGAAATTGAAAGGGTTCACGGCAAGGGCTAAAAGGTTCAGTCAAATTGCTGATGATAAAATCAATAGTAAAACCTCTAATTTCTATAAAAATAAACTACATTTAAATGTGGATCATCTCTATAACAATAACAATAGTTCCAACAACGTTTTAATCGATAGAACAAATGTTGAATTGCCACCAATCTCAAGAACTCTGACTAATGACAGTTCATATAGTACTCCAGCTGGTGCAGCATTAACCAAGATCAATAATATTAATCCTTTAGTAATGGCTCAACAACAACGGTCTCAGACGTTTATTAAATATCATATATTATCATTTTTTGACACTAGGGCAATATTAACTACTAACCCTAGTAAGAAACATGTATATTGTAAATATGCACCGGATTTAATTGTCGATATTCA
>JAJMHY010000022.1:147500-234002 GCA_030583325.1 Saccharomycopsis selenospora
ATGATGATGTTGGTTTATAATTAAGGCTCCCGGGAATAAAATGAGATATTTATATCTTTTATTTCTTGTATATATCTATTGTTCAAATGCAAATAAAGATACACTATATCTATATCTATAACGTATATCCTATATATAAATATAATCAACAGTAGTAATAAATAGTATTTCTCGAAATATCCATAAGAAATATCAAAAGATGATCAAACAAAAAAAAATTTTTGGTGTTTTAGTTTTCATCGGCTATCGATAGAAAAGAAAAAAATTCAAATTGTTTAAAAGTCCCTCGATTTTGGTCATTGAAAATTTTATTGTATGGTTTGGTTAGGGAGCGCGGTTGGTCCGCAGCACATTGAAGCTTTTGAAGGATTCCGACTAGTACCATTAAAGAGAAAAAGTGATGATTTTATGGAGATTTCAAAAATGTGTTTATTCTGATTGGTTGCATCGAAATTTAGTTGAACATGGTGGCCAACAACATGACCATGGAGTGTATCTCCTTTTATTTGTTTGTTTATTTGTTTATTTATTTATTTTGCCTTGATTGCTTATTATCCTATGATTTCAATGGTAAATATTGGTCGGAACCAATGGAACTTTATTATACAAAAGCAGGTTTTTTGGCTTACATACAAGTAAATTAAATTAAAGTTAACGAGTCTAAGTGTATTTTGTAGGTCTAAGGAATAATTTGTAAAAGCAAGCAAAAAATCTATAAAAGAATTAAATATAAATAGTTAGTTCAGTTAATAACTAGCTAATAAAAAAAACAAGGGCTAAAGAATTGAAAGAATTGGTTGGAGTTGTGGTTAGCTTATAATAAAGCTAAGAAAGAGACTATGGAGATGAATGTAGTAGCACTAATAATTGGGAGTTTGAAAGAAATACCTTCGAAATCGGCAACACTAGCAGTAGTGGTTGAATTTTCGGAAGTAGAAGCATCGGCTGCTAAAGTAGCATAAGATTCTTCTTCACCAGTAGTTGCAGCTTCTTCGTCATCTTCCTCAGTGGTGACAACAGCAGCATAAGAAGAGGTATCGGTGATAACAGCGGCATCAGAGGTAGAGGCAACGGCATCTAAAGTAGATGAGGCTTCACTTTCAGAAGAGGAAGCATCGACAGTTGAAGCAACAGCATCTAAAGTAGATGAGGCTTCGGTGGTGGTGGTGGAGCTTTCCTCGGTAGTGGAAGAGCTTTCTTCGGTAGTGGAAGCGGCAACAGTTGAAGCTTGGGCATCTAAAGTAGAGGCAGCTGATAATGAGCCTTCGGTGGTATGAGTGGTAAGAGTGGTAGCAAGAGAAACAACTTGAGTAGTGGTTTGGCTGGCAACAGCAGAGACAGTAGAAGCATAACTAATACTTGATTCACCAGAGAGAGGACAGGTAGTACTGTAAGAAGTGACAACACTGCTAATAGTAGTGGTTTCAATTTCTTCGCAGCCATTAGAACAAGAAGTAACAGTGACAAGAGCTGTAGAGTTGTAGTAATCGGTGACAAGTTTAGTTTCTAATGGAACATCTGTGGTAGTGTTAGTACCTGGAGTGTAAACAGTAACAGAAATGGTTTCGATTTCACCAGTTTGATTCTTTGGGAATTCAGTAGTGGTAGAAACAACAGTGCCAGTGTAACCAACAGTTGTAGTAGTAGTTGGATCTGGGTTAACAACGTGGACAGTATCAGTACCGAAGGTAAGAGTGGTTTGTTCGGTAGAAGTGTAAGCAGTTGTGCCAGTGTAATAAGAAGTGGTGGTGGTAGTTTCGTGGACAACAGAAGTAGTGAAAGTACCAGAGGAAGTACAGTCATCATCGACACTGTCAACTTCGCTAGATGAGAAAATGTAACCGTTGAAATCAGTCAAGTACTTGTTGTTTGGAGTGGAGAAAGATAAGTTGAAACCAGTGGAACCTTCAATATTAGTGTAAATAATTCTGATTGGGTAGTAGAAGCCAGCAACTAAATATTGATCGTAACTTAAGGTATCGTGATTATTACCTTTGTAAGTTAAAGATGAAAATAATTGGTAATTGTCCTTAGCTGAAGTTTTGTCAAAAGTGGTGGATTTACAACAAGTGAAAGCACCATCAGAGGCAAAGAAAAGCATGGCAGAATCGTCAATACCGTCGAAAGTAATACCGTAGAAACCAGTAGTTTCTGGTTTGAAGTAACCCTTGAACTCCATAGTGAAATTTGAGATATCGATATCTTGACCATAAATAGTACCCTTGGTGACATCGGTTCTAGAACCAGTAAATAAACTGTTAAAAAAGTATGGTTGAGTAATACCAGTGACAGAGGCAACTTTGTCTTCGTCTAAGTAACCAGAAGACATATAAGTTTTGTCCTCGTAATTAGTGGAGTCATCGACTGAATAGTGGTAGAATTGGACATCAAAACCAGATTTGGATGGTTCAGATTTTAAACCACACCAAAGGGCCTTTTCTTTGACGGTACCAAAACCAGAATCATCCTCGTCACCAACGACAGGAGTAGCAAAGAACGCAGCAACAGATAAAGCAAGTAAAGAGATATCGAAAATCATTGCTGTTATATTAGTCTATATTATTTATTATTTTTTTTTTCTATATTATGTGTATAAGAAGCGAATGAAACAGACAAAAAAAAATCTAAAGATCATAAAAGAGTATGTTACTATTGGTAAAAAAAAGAATACATACAGATATAAAGAAAATAGCAAATAAGTTCTTAAAAGAAAAGAAATGAAGAATCTGAATAATATTTATACTACTCACAAGACGGCCAAGAAGCATTGGTCTTCCAGCGACAGTGATTATATATGGTTTCATAGATCTCCTAAATCTTTAGTTACCAACAAAATGGTGGTTTTTTGGTTTTCGCTATTGTTTCGCATACATTTTTTATTTTTCCGAAATTTACATGACTGGCAATCAATCAAGTGAGAAGTTCCCAACATCATTGCTGAATACATACACTACAATCAATTGTACTCACTATAGACATACTTGAAACTCAGGTTTATGGAATCAATCATAGCAAGTAGAACCCGAATATGGCTTGCAGCACCAATAAGAAGGAGAGAATAAAAGGAGAGAATAAAAGGATAACTATGTGAACGTGGTGAAATTATAATGTCATCCGTTAATTGTTAAGATTCAACTTAATTACTTCACTTAGGAATGTATTAGTTAATGTTAGGCAAATGTGGCTAAAGGTTATTTGTAATTGGGGTCCGACATATGTCCTTAAGCTGAAGTCATATTGAAGTTTCATTATTATTATTAATTATCCTTTCTTTGAGAATTGCAAAAACTAGATTTTAGTTTAGCTTCTACTACAGTAATAGTTTGTGGGTTTAAACTGCTTTTGAAACAATATAATGTATCTGTCATACCACTAATGCTGTACAATGCTGCATGTTGCTTATGGAGAAAATTGGTGTTTGGGTGTATTTAATCACGTGGACTCTAAATAAAAAATAGCACAAGTAATGTTTGGATGTTTCTGAGAGGAAAGAAAAATTTTTTTCAATATTATATTGGTCGACAAATCAAAGAAAAAAAATATCAATTAACGTGAGGAATTATCTCTAGATAGCTCTGATAGCATATTGTGACTAACTATTATCAAGAATGTCTCTTGCAGCAGCTATAAAAACAGCCTCAAAAGCTACACCAAATAGTTTGGCTAATAACATTTTACATATTAGTAAACATTTGAGTAAAGTATCAGACAAGAGTTTATCATTGGTTTACAAGAAACAAATATTGAAAAACATATTGATAGACTTGAACAAGAACAAGTACAGATCTAGTAATGGGTCAAGTATTCTTAGTGAATTTTCAGGGGAAATTGCCAACAGAGGTAACAACTTGCAACAGCTAAACGATTTGGAACAATTCAAGCATCAAATTTATAACTTCAATAAGGGCCTTGAGATCAACACCACAATCTTAGATAGACAAGTGGCTAGATTAATCACTAAATACTTGAATGTTAGTTTGATTGGTGCAAACGCAAAGGGCAAAGGTAATAGTACAACTACTTATGGTCGTAAACAATTGATTAAGCCGATTTATTTGACCAAGCCGACTTTCAAGCATAGTGCTACTAAAGTTGAAATTTCATTCTTTTATTATATCAATAACCCAACTTTAAGTAAACCATCTCTGTTTGCTGCTAGATACAATCAATTGTCACCTTATTATATTCCAATTGTTGATAAGCTAATGAACAATTTGACCGATAGCACTTCACCAAACGGGGTTCCATTCTTACTTGAACAATACTACAATAAAGAAATTGTCATTAAACCAATCCAATTAAAATACGTTTACAACAATAGTGAATTATTCTCTCAATATGTCAGTCATAATTTGAAAACTAACAGTAGATTCTTGAATGTCGCTGCTAGAATCATGGACCATAAATTGCCAGAGATTTATGATGAATCTATTGCTGTTGATTATAACAATAACATTTCCGAACAACTTAAGAAACGTAAAGATAGAATCATTTCTAGTTTGAACAACTCTTTTGATAAATTAGATATTGCTAAATTATACAAGGGTGATGAAGTAAATAACACTGCTCAGAAATTATTAATGTTCAAATACTTGGCTGGTACTGAAATTACTTTCAAAGGTAGACCAATGCATAAAGCTGCTATTTCAAGAACCGAAAAGAAGAAATTAATCAAAGGTACTTTCAACAACAAGAAATACTCTTTCAACTTGCTTAACAGTTACTATAGATTGAACATTCGCCCTACAAATGTTACCACCTCTAGTAGTCCAGGTATTACTAAATACGGTAAGTACAATATTGCTGTCAAACTTAACTATATATAAGCATCTATTTTTTCTTTATATATATATACATATATAATTTTGTAAATAACAATATAATTAATAGCCACAAATAATCAATTATTGTTGTAGGAGACTCGCTATTCAAATACAAGTTTAATAACCTCTTCAGGTTGTGCCTTTTCGGATTTACTATCTTTATCTTCTTGTAATTTCAAATATTTCTGTTTACTTTTTTTAGTTTTACTTCTCTTTTGTTGAATTCGTCTTTCCTTTAAAGCATGGAGTCTACAAGTATTTGGCAGTTCTAATTGCTCTAATTTCTCAGCTAGCCAAACTCTAGCTAATTTCCGGTTTTGTTCTCTAGATCTTGATGCTTGGCATGATAGCACTATCCCCGTGGGTATATGTGTTAATTGTACTTTACTGTTGGTTTTATTAATCTTTTGTCCTCCATTACCTCCTCCCTTGATGAAAACTTCGGTTATTTCATCTTCATTAATCTTGGGTCTAGGTGGTAATTTATTGGCCTTTATGGCTATTATTCGCGTCGTCGTGAAATTTCTATAGATGTTCAGGACTATTATTGGTTTATTGAATAATTTATTGAATAATTTCATCATATTGATGGTTATTGTATTTTATGGGTATATATGTATTGGTAGACTTATCAATTCTATAGAAATATTTTTGGAGTTTTGTATTTTTGCAGTATATTGGTGTTGGGGTTTTCAAAAAAGTCAGGTTGGTCATATGACTTATGCAGTAATGTGCATTTATCATCAACATGTAACAATTCCAATAGGACCTATATCACTCAATAAAATCTATTAAATCAATGTTATATATTATTTGTTTATTGGCAGTTATTGTCTATGGTTTGTTATTAATTCAACTGTATCTTAGCTGATAAGAATAAGTATACGAGATATAGTTGTTTCTATTGCATACTTAGCGAAATAACTTATTTTAACTTTCTATAATCATATTATTTTGACATGTAGTTTTGAAATGGTTTTCTAATGGCTTTCAAATTGCTTTTAAATGGTTTTCAAATAGTTTTTGTTTATTTCTTTTTTTTTTTTTTTTTTTTTTTTTTTTTTTTTTTTTTTTTTTTTTTTTTTTTTTTTTTTTTTTTTTTTTTTTTTTTTTTTTTTTTTTTTTTTTTTTAATATTATATTTATTAATTTGTATATTTAGTGGTTGAAAAGGAACTTTTACATACACATATAAAATATATACATAAAAAGAAAAAAATAATTATAAAATTTATAACGATCAGTTACTTGTTTATTCAAATCAATTATTTACTGACCATATATATAGCTGTATTAATTTTTTTTCTTTTTGGTTAGTATTTAGTTTATAATATAAAATCCGTTAAAATGTAACCTTGAAAAAACAGCCAAAAATTATATTTATGCGACGAAATCCAAACTATCTTTAATATCACAGAATTCAGTTAATCCACAGAATCCAAACCATCAATGAAATCTCACTCTTACTTGTATTAAGAATAATAAAACAACATGGGTTGTTGCGATATTATAGGTATGTCTCTAAAATGATATAATTATAAGCCATATGTAATATAAAAGTTAATTGATAAATAAGTATTAACTACAAAATGAAGAATATCCATTAAAAGAAATAATATTTATATCTTGAGGCAACTTATTTAAAGAAATCCATTAGATCATTACAATTTTTTATATAGCCACATTGAATTTTATGTAAATATACTTTGATTATTTTATTATCTTCTCATATACTCCTTTTCATATTGCAAACATTTTAGTTGAATTTGGAAGATATCAGACATTAACCGATATTGCTTTGCTGAAAATAAACACAATTTCATCTGTTAATCACTTAGTCACTAACTTTTTTTAACAAATACACAAATTGAGCAGAATAATAAACTAATATCCAACTTTCATCAAAATGCCTTGCTTTTTGAATATTACAATTTCTTACAATTTTTTTTAATTATTTTAGATTATATTCAAAGATCTTTAATTATTAATCGCCATTTATTGATAATCGGATGAGTATCATGTTTAAGGCCATTCATTTCCTCATCAAAGTACTCTGCCGATAACATGTTGGAAATTTTAAAATCGTCAATAGCTTTAGAGATTAACTCGTCATTGTCTTTGATCTTAGCAATCAATTGTAGTTTGCCAAGGATTAACCCTGCTTCAATAGCCAATTCACTACCTATTGGATAACCTTTATCAAACCCCATTTGTAGTCCCAATTCTTGACATTGTGATTTACCGTCGATGTAACCCTGTTTCCCAAATTTCTGTCTCAACGATGTGATCTCGACGGTGTCTGATTTATGGTGTTTTCCATATTTGTCTTCTTTATTCGCATGAACGTATTCTTCATCTCCACTATCTGCCCATATATCGTCGTCGTCATCGTCATTGGTCCTTACTGAATCTAGGTTTGGGTACTTCTTATTGTTCTTTTTGCTGCAATTACCATTTCCCTTACCACCACACGTGCATTCATGAGCTCCCATCTTCTATCAGTAGTTTTCTTTCTTAACACAGGCCATCAATCAATCGATAGCCATTATGGCCATGGCCTAGGTGCAATTATTCTTTTTTTTTTCCTTTTAATAGCAAAACGTACTTTTTTTTTCCTACTAAACGAAAATGCATACCCATAAACCACTACTCGCACTCCAAAAGTACCAATTTTTACCATCAGGACCAACATCAGAAAAAAATGGCGACCAATAAAGAACAAAAAATGGCAACTGATGGGAAAAAAGTACCATATAGTAACATATAATAATATTTATGACATGTAGTGCTATATACTAATAATTTTCCATCAAATTTTGTATAATTTATCCTTTTATATTACAAAACTGGTGAGAAATCAGGATTTCAATCCGGGTGACCCCGGGTTTTCATGTATTTCCCCTAGTAAAAAATTTTTTCCTCTATTTTGCCACAAACCAAAAGAAAAAGAAACAGACGAAAAAAAGTGTAAAAAAGTGTAAAATAAGTAGAATTGGAAAAAAGATAAAAAATTGCAGCGAAAAAAAAAAAAATTAAAATTTGGAATTTTTTGTTGTCGGTTGTCATCGTTGAAATATCCAGAGAAAGCTTTTAGAGATAAGAAATATTTATACAAACAATAGTATTATCTTGATATTATAAGAATATAGAGCATTTATAGAAAAGAAAATAATTTTTTATTGGTGATTTTGATTTTTTATTAGTGAATTTTCTTTGATAGCTATAATATTACCAACGAAGGGCACTATCAGGCCAGATAACAGACAGTACTATAAAAACGAATTTGTGGAAAAGGTTTCTTGGTTTCAACATTCAAGCTTGTTTTTTAAATTCCAATTAAATATTGCAATTAAATCATTTTAATTCATCAGTTATTATAGATTAATAGGGTGTTTTAATTTTTTAGTAGTTAAATTGTCACAATCAATAAAGAAAGAAAAAAAAATAAAAGAGAAATGTCTTCGAATATAATAACCCAAGTATCCCAAGATACTGGGACCACTACCGTACCACCACCCCAAGATGATGATTATAATGCTATTATAAATCTTAGTATTAGAGGCGAGCCGTTTCAAATTACTCGAGTTGAACTAATGAGCTTACCAGAAAGTATTTTGCTATGTGTGTTCCCTAATGGAGTGTTCTTGGATTCAAACGGCCAAGTGATTACGAATTTAACCGAAGATGATATAGTCTATGTTGACTTTTCGCCAAAATGCTTCAAATACATAATTGATACTTTTAAGAAGGCTGCAGATTCAGCTCCAAATAATAATAACAATAACCAGTATAGCTATATGGACGACGACTTCTCGTTTAGACCATTAGACGCTAATATTTTAAAGACCAGTCCTTCAATAATAGTCTTGAGGGAAGATTTGGATTTTTACTGTATTCCTCCAATAAAAGGGTTGAACCATTTGCAGATGGCCCATCTTAAAATTGTGGTGGCTAATCAATTAGCCAACAATACTAAAATTTTTGATGGGTTAGGCGTGAAGCCTGGCAAAGTTTTGGGCCCTGCTGAACAGCATCTTTTGGAAATGCTATGCGGTGCGGGATATAAAGTCACCGATGATTGGGGCCATCGTGATATCGAACCTGGCAAATCTGTTATTTGCTCTTTAGCCCTAGTGCAGTTGAAAATGGATAAACATAACAATAATAATAATAATGGAGAGTTTAGTAGCGACGATGATAATGATAACGATAGTATTAGTGACTCAAGCAATAACAGCAATAATAATATAAATTCCAAATTATTATTGTTCTGGAAGAAACCTGCTAGAAAGTGTTGGTGGTCAAGAGAAGTTATGAGTGTTACATTACCTGCAAGCATAAAAGCCGATAGTCCAAGTGCTGATGTCAAAGTTCACATCAGACGTGTTTGGACTCTTGAATTAGCTGTTCTTTCTGCTAATCAATAGTAGATATTAATAGAAGAAAGAGAATAATAAGAAACTAAAAAGCGTCAAAAAAGAAAACTAAAATAAATAATTATAAACAGAACTTTCAGATATCATTTCTTTTTTATTTATTTACTAACTTTACTTATCAATTTACTTCATTTAAAATTTTACTTCGTTACTATTTTTGTTTTTTTATCATTATTGAGTTTGGTTACTACAACTTATATATATATTTAATTATTTTGAAAGTTTTTTTGTCCATCTAAACATGTTTATTGTAGATATTGGTTGATAACTAATAATTGGTAATTGATATTGATGATTCATGCCATCTGGTGTAAATATCTGTATCTGCGTGCACATGTCACACAGTATACGCGTAAAAACATTTTTTTTTATTGTAATTGTTTGCGCTTTTCTTTTTTAAACTTATTTTTATCTTATTTGATCATGATGGGGGGCCTATTAAATCTATATATATATATATAAATTGGCATTTTCATTCATTTTTAATACTAAAATTATTATTATTATTACAATTATTATTATTAATATTATCAGATCTTTTGAAGTTTTTGAAATTTTTGAATTTTCTCTTTTTATTAGCCACTATGGATAAATCAAGTTCATTACTACCGTTTGGGTATAATCAGTCGCGTGGGATCGATGAGGTCCCATTGTCTTTAGAACCTAGAGATCGCGAAATCATTGATCTCAATGCTGGGGGAACTAAATTCCATACAAGAAATTCCCCAATGAAAAAGAAACAACATCAACAAACACATTCAAAGATCAAAAAGATCATTAATATCAATTCCCCGAAGAAAATTATCCATATCAAACGTAAACTATTACACAATTATAACGCCAGTGATGACGATGATGGTGGTGATGAGAATGAGGGATTCACTGCAGATATTGAAAGCACTACTAGCCAAGAGTCAAGACTTCAATCAGTTAATAATTCAGAAGCTGATAATACAGGCGACGAGCTAACAGTTCCAAAGATGAACCCATTACCTAAATATTTTGACTCTTTTTCAAGAAAGAAGAAAAGAAAGACCAAATTTCCAAGACTGTCACTTGAGGCCACTCCTTCGTCATCATCACTTAATTCTGAAGACAATACTCTGAACTTATACACTGAGTATAGTAACTTGTCATCAGATTCTTGTTACAATTTTGTGCCCGTGGCTAGTGATTGCGGTACTGGTAGATCCGGCGCCGATGAAAATGATACAATAGCAAGAAATTTCTTTAGTAGTATCCCTGGATATAACGCCAATGGGAGATCGTCTACAATGGCACCAAAGAAGAAAACTGCTACCCCTGTCAAACTCAATAGTAGTCCAAATTTTGATCGTGCACAAATGTCTTTAGATTCTGGGTTTGACGAAGTTGATAGTGACGGTGTTGATGAATATATTGATCACGAAAATAGCCAAGCTTCTATTGATGTTGATAAAGCAACCGCTGATGTTGTTGATGTTGATAAAACTCCAGTGTTTATTCGTCACAAGCCTCTTCCTAATAGATTACAAGCTTCTTCTATTGGCACTATCACATTTAATGAAAACAATAATAAATTCGATCGGGCAAGTTTTAGTAGAAAGTTATTCTTTGGCAATAACGAATCAAAGGATAAAATTTTGTTGGCCAATAATGATAGCAATAATAATATTGGTGGAAGTAGTAGTAGTTCGTCTTCTGATGCTGAACTTGATATCAAACTTGATCCTTTTGGAAGGGTCAGTCTCAATGAAGGAATCAGCTTTAATTCTGATGAATTAGATAATCAATTCGATGAATCAGAACCTCAGAATATTCTTCGTACCCAACAGGATAGCACCGATGATGATGATGATGACAACGATGAAGAAAATCCATTTGTGTTGTCTAAGGGTATTAAAAGGGCAAGTTTCTCGTTTAAAACTAGATTGAAATCACAGTCCACTAACAGTTATTCAAGAGAATTCAGTAGAACTAATTCATTAATTGATGATAATCTTAGTCAGGCCAAAAAAATTATCAGTAAAGCCATTGATGATTCCTCGCCTAGTATCAAATTAGAACACATGAATTTAGAATCGGTACCAGATGACATTGAAGATATTAATAATCTTGTTTGTTTCTCCCAATTACAACAACAGATTTATAAACCAAAAGTGGAGATTTATTTGGCTAATAACAAATTAAAATCTTTGAATCCAAGAATTTTCAATATTGATAATCTTTCAGTGCTAAGTTTCAGAAATAACGATATTAGCCAAATTCCAGGCAAAATTAAAAATTCAAAAAGTTTAACTTATCTCTCATTTGCTATTAATCATATCAAATATTTGCCCTCAGAAATCTTGTTTTTAACTAAATTAGAAACTTTATCTTTACGTCCTAATGCTGACCTTATAACATTTGAAGATTACTCCAAAACTCACCAAGTGACTGAAATAAAACACGATGAAGAAAAAATTAAAGATGATAAATTTGTTAAAAGATACTCTGGAGAATTAGTATTTAACAAGAAAAATGTCAAAAATGAGAATCTAGTTGCCCCTAAATTATCAGAATTATGTCTTCGTAAATTTAAAGGTTATGATTTGTCTAGTAAAGAGTTGAAAACTTGGTCTAAGAGTCTCACTAAAAATCATTTTAAATTAATCAACCAATCATTAATCAAGTTAGAAAATGAAATTTCTTGTTATACCTGTGAAAATTTAATCGTTGATAAACATGTGGCTTCAATCATTGAATTTTATGATATCTTAAATAATAAAATGGTTCCAATTCAAAAGAAATTTTGTTGTTTAAAGTGTGTTGATCAATTCAACAAAACAAGATTACTTTCTTAAGTCTTTTTGAATTGTTCTTTCGATCTTTTAATTTTATTTTTGTTTTATTTTATGTTCCAAATGTTCATATTCTCTTTTTTATTAATAATCTTCTCTTAAGAAGACCTTAAATTTCTTGTTTCAATATTTTTATTTGGTTTCATTTTTGGCTTTATTTTTCTACAAGGGTTACTATTTTTTTTTCAATTATAATAATATATATCCATCATACGATGTTAAAATTTTGCGTAAGAAACTTACCTGTATATATGCATATTTTTGGAGAATCTCAAAAAAAAAAAAAACAAAAAAAAAACAAGCAAAACAGAGCAAAAACACGATTTTTTTTAATATTACATTTATATTAATCATCTATTTATGTTTAATTTAATAATTATTAATGTTTAACAGCTCAATTGTAGTGGTGGCACTATAAACATTAACAGTAGTATCATTCATCGAAGATGCAGCAAGTACCATTTTATGTGGATGGAAAGTTAAGTTAGAAATTTGACCAATGTTAAAGCCTCTACCTAGATACAGAGCACCAAATGAAGATTTTTGATGTAAATTGAAATTTCTTTGATCATTATAAAAGTCTGACACTGTGTAACCAGAATTACTCCAGATTTTAACCGATTCACTACCAGTAGCGAAAATCGGGGCATGTTCATGAACTCTCATAGATCTTAAACTTTTACCAACATCGAAAGTATCAACGGGCTTTTCTTCTAAGATATCCCATAATTGAACTACCCCATTAGTAGAACCACTGATTAATTCTCTGTATCCACCTCTTTGCATATGAATGTTTAAAATTGAACTTCTTGATTTAGCGTTCGGGATTCTATCTGGGTTCCATTCTCTGACAATACAATCACGTCTCGAGGATCTCTTGTCATAGACTTTAATAGCCCCATTAGCAAAACCAGCAACAAAAATATCACCATCCAATTGATCACAAGTTAAAGAAGTTACTGGTGATGAAGATCTCTTTGGGATTGATTGTGAACATTTTTCTTTGAATGCATTCCAAATATTAATTGTTTTAATGTTACCAGTGGCCAATAAATCACCACGACATTGTTGCCATTTAAACACAAAGTTTGTACCATTATTGACCCCCAACACCGGATTCAAAGTTTGCCATGATGATATGAGTTTACATCTATCAATATCTTCAAAATCCCTGTATAATTTGATATTTCCATCATTACTACCAACAATTAAAATCGGTAAATCATCTTCGTTCATGAATTGTAATTGAGTGATTTTATTACTCATTACATTAGCGTTATTAGAAAAATTATTTAATAGTTCATTTTTCTCATAATTCCACACCTTAATGTTATTATTACCATTACTGGTCACAATATAATCATCAAATTCAGTGAATTGGAAAATCTTCGTTGGAGTTCCATTATCAATAGTGACAAGTGGGTAAGACCAATCACCTTTAATAGATAAATCTTTTTGAGCCTGAGTTACTTCAATTCTAGCATTGTTTCTATTTTTACGCCATTTACCAAATTTAGAATCTGATTCATCAATAACAATAATGTTATCTGGGGTATTATCAAAAGATTTTAATAACTGCGGATACTTGTAATATTCAGTGAAAAATTCTAGGATGCATGATTTTAAAGGTATTGTAGCTTTATTGCTACTGAGATCTAATGGTGTAAATCTAGGTGGTAATGGATGTGGCAAACTTTCATCTTCATTGATTTTTTTAAAAAATTCAGCAGAGGCTGATAATGATCCCTTCGTATTTCTATGTAATATATCAGCACGAGCACCACCATTGATAATATTATTAGTACTATTTTCTTGACCATATAAATTCAGTAAAAATTTAGAAATTGATAAATTACTACTGAGAAAGCTTAATCCTCCACTCTCAGATTTTGTTGATTTTATGGAAGTGTTATCACCATCGGTATTATTATTTCTATTTTTACTCTTAACAGAAGCATGATAAGAAACTGATCTATTAACTAATGGATGCCGTCCACCTTGAACTAATTTATCAATGGTCGCAGTTTTGCCATTAGGATGTTTTCTATTAGAAGAGGTTAAATCATTAGTTGTAGAAGATCTTTTCTTAAAATCTCCAATTTCAAAAGTTCTAGTAGATTCGGTATCTAAAATGCTTTCATCACCAGCTTTCCCACTGCTATCATCATTGGAAGTAGTAGAATTAGACAATGTCTTTTCAACTAGATAATTATAACAATAACGGAAATGTGAAGCTAATCGAGAATTCGAAGATACTGAATTTAACACAAAAGTAATAACTTGTTCGGCTAAATTTTGAACTTCATCATGCGGATCACCACTTAATACAAGCAAGCAGTTCCATACAGAACCATTGAGATTGTTATGTAATGGTGAATTGATTGTAACATCATGCAAATCATCATGTCTTTCCAAAGTGACTATTTCTTCTAATAATGCAAAAAATGCTGCAATTTGAAATAAGGATAAATATTTATAAACATAAGTTGAAAAAAAAATCACCATTTCTTTTCTAGCAGCTACCGAGGCATCATTGATATCTTCCACAACAGTTTGAACAATTTTCTGTTCAACTTTATCCATCATTTCAGTACTGAATTCCATTGTACCATCATTATAAATACCGAAACTATTCTTGTTATCCTTGGTGATATTTAGTTGAGTTAAGTATGTAGTGAAACTATAAATAATCACAGCACGTAAATCACCTGTGCTCTTATCATGCTTAAATGCTTTAATTAAACGATCAACAATAGATCCATTTTGTATAAGTTTTTTAATTTCATTTAATTTAGCCCTATTAGTTGTTGTTGCACCATTATTCAAATCTTTATCAACATATATTTCTGGATTACCACAAACATATTTGGCTCTAGGAGACCCTCTCCAAGCTTGTGATAAAAATAAAACGGCCCACACTTGCAAGCTTCTACCAAATTTTGCAGTGAATCCTTCCTCAATTAAATCCATGACTCTAATGAATAAATGACGATCTAATAATTTATCTCTGGCCATATTGAAATTTTTCATAAAAAGGGTTAATACCACTAATGCCACGGTCAAATGCGGAAATGAAAGGGTGTCAGAGCCAATGAAATCAATATATTCACTTTTTTTAGCTTCAAAATCTTCCTCTTCATAAAAATAATGTCTTGGAATTTTAGGTGGATCCATTTTCTCTTGTAAATCATTCTCAGTTAATTCTTCCAAAATTCCTAAACCGTCATCATATAAATTATCAAGGGCAATTCCTCCAGTATGACTTCTATCACTACTGATATTACTGTTATAATGATGGTGATGGTGATGCGAATTATCAATATCGGTATAATCATCACTTTCATCAGAGTATTCACATTCATCACTATTGCCATGTTCATTATCATCACAGTATTCATTATATAGCTCATATTCATCATCATCATCATCCTCGTCGTCTTCATCTTGTGGTCCTTTAAAGATTGACAATGAAGGTCTACCAATTTTAGCTTCAAGAACTTTCTGTTCTTTGCTTTGTTGATCAATACTATCAAAATAAGCACTTTTATGTTTCTTTTGAGCTTCGTTTAGTCTCTCTTTGGAAGGTAAAAGCATAAAGCAGAAATATGAGCAAAATCCACCACCACTACCAACACAAAGATCTGTTTGCATAGTAGCATAATCGCAGGCCAAGAGTTTAGCCCAAACAAAAGTTAACATTGGCTTCAATTGAATCACTGGAGATTGTAAAAGTTTCATCACATAGGGGAAAATACCAGCATTCAAGGCTAAAGAGACTGCCCAGGGCCCTAAATCAACAAAATAAGCTAATATTTTCAAAGCTCTAGCACGATATCTAGGGGTTAAAAGTAATTGTTGAATCATAGTTAATTGAGGAGGTGGAACCATATTGAAACGACCATACTGTATCCAATTTTTAAAATAGTCCAATGAGGAATCAAAAAAATTTGAAAAAATATATCTGGGAGATTCTGCTAACGCTCTAGTTAAACTATGTTGAGGGTCAGCTTTTTTCAATTGCACTGCAGAGGTTAGAAAATGTTCAACAGCTAAATCCCAATGGTCCCAAAGAGGATGTTTATGACAATCAGGCACAGCAGGTTCTGAGATTGGATTACAATTATAGTATTTCATGACTCTTTGAGCTAATAAGAAATTTCTAAACAAAGATGAACAAGTGACATCTTGTCTAAAACAACGGCGGAAAAGATTTTTAGGGATACTGGTGTAAGCAATAGAATCGGTCACCGAGGTATAAATATACATCAAATCGGCAATCTGGTCCTTTTGATCACCGTTATTAAATCTAAAATAAGCCACATCAAAATCTTGCAATTTAAGTCTTTTATCTTTGGAATCAATACTAGCAGGCGAATTCAAATCAACATCAAATAAACCTTGGTAATATTTAGCAGTAGCCGAGTTTCTTAGTAAGAAAAATTTAATTGACATTTCTATTGGAGTTGTCATACAACAGGTGAATAAATCTGCTGGCAATTTAGGCGATGATGGTAACACTTCATCAGACCCACATGCTGCAAATTGATAACATTCTAAATATAAATTAGGGCTTATCGGGAAATCACTATTAATTTTGGCATTCCACCAATTAATATCATTAGGATAATTACTTTGGTTATTATTATTGCTGTTATAGCTACTATTTTGGTTAGACGTTGCAAGCTGGGCTTTGCGTTTAGCTTCCATGTAGTTTTCGATTCTTTGTTGTGCTGCTGTTTTAAAGCTATGAACCAAATTTCCAGCTTTATTAACATCGTAAATGAAAATCCCTGGAGCCCCCACCCATTGCTGTAAATCCAGAATAGGGACCGGGATATACTGAGAATAATGCTTATTGAAAACCCAGAATTCGCCCGATGGCGTCGGGTCAGGAACCCCATGACCGTTATAATGGAATAATATCCTGCTATTATTATTGTTGTCTTTGAGAGTCTTTCTCCAAGTTATTAAAGTCTTTTTCATATCGTCAATGATTGCATCTGGGAAACCTTTAAGTTGAGCCCTAATCGCCATAGGACGGTATTGCCTTAAAACATTATCACTGACAGCCTGAGCAGCCTTTTCATGATCAGATAAAATGTATGGGTCAATCCAACCCTCAGAGCGAGCATAAGGTTTACTACCTTTAGAAGAATCCGGTGGTTCAATAGTGGTATTCAAACAGATGAATACCCCACAATGAGTAGTAACGCCTTTATTTCTTGCATTTTTCCAATCTGGAATGAATTCAAAATATTTTCCTTTGGCCTTTTTCTCTTCTTCGGTTATTGGCTTGAAATTCTCAAAATATTTCTTGCCATTGAAGTATAAATAAAAATGTGCTAAATGTTTTTGATTCTCTATATCTGAATATTCGAAACCATGCCTGGTTTTATCATTAAGAGGCTTAATATCCCCTGCAACAAACCCACCATTAGCTTCATACATCTTTCATTCTCTATAACGAATAATATATACTTCATTAATTCTCATATATTTAATTATTATCTTTTTGTTCAGATTATTTTGTTTTTTTCAGCTTATTTTTTTTCTCTTGCCGATCTTCTATCGGAAAGAAAATCTGTGTAGATAAGGAATCCTCTTAATAAAGCGAGATCTAGTTATAGCTAATTCAGCCAAAGAAAATAGGAGAACCTTTTAAAAACAACACCCAAACTGAAACTGAAGAACCTACTAGTATTTCAACAGTAATATCAGTAATAGTCACTGCTTAACTGCTGCTCAAACTGTATCTAAGTTGAATCATCTCAAAAATCTATCATTTTTTTTTGAAAGGGGAATCTTCCATGGATCCTTATCGTAGATATATGGACAAGATAGATAAGCACACACAAAGACATCCAAACAAAAAATTAATATGTATTCATATATTTATCATTCATATAATCATTATTCATATATTATCATCAATATAACCATTATTCATATAACCATTATCAATATATTATCAATAGATACTATAATGTATTACAATAGTTCGTAATTCAATGACCGGTATTCAGTAAGTTAACCCTGACCATACTAAAAACCCTCGGAATTATCCGTTTTTCGTAATTTTTTCGAATTTTTTTTCTTTCAAAACAAAAAAGTAATCGACGAACATTTCGCTGGCGGTTGAATCAATTATAAGATAATAACCATCAAAAAAAATAGAAAAGAATAGAAAAGAACTATACCGTATAAATTAGAATTAAGAAAGATAATCAATTATTATTAGAAGATTCAGTTAATTTTTATTTTATTCTATCTTTATTCTCTTTTTTGTTTGTTTTATTTCCATTTTATTTTTTGTTTTTATAACACATAAACATGGGTGTTCCAAAATTTTTCAGATTCATCTCAGAGAGATGGCCATTGATATCTAAACTCATTGATGATGATCAAATTCCAGAATTTGATAATTTATATCTTGATATGAATTCTATTCTTCATAACTGTACCCATGCCGAGGGTAAAAACTATGACGATTTAACCGACAAAGTGTCCGATGATGATGTTTATACTGCAATTTTCGCCTATATAGATCATTTGTTCAATATTATAAAGCCGAAGAAAGTCTTCTATATGGCCATTGATGGGGTTGCTCCAAGAGCTAAAATGAACCAACAGAGATCTAGAAGATTCAGAACTGCTTTGGAAGCTGAAAAGAGTAGAAAGCTATTACAGGAAAAGGAAGACCTTGAAGGGATTGATTCCGGGGTCAGAGAAAAAGATGCTAGTCAAATGTTTGATTCTAATTCCATCACTCCAGGTACTGAGTTCATGGCTAAAGTCACTGAACATTTGAAATTCTTCATTCATAAAAAAGTCACTACTGATCCAAATTGGCAAAACGTTGAAGTGATATTCAGTGGCCATGAAGTTCCAGGTGAAGGTGAACATAAAATCATGAAATTTATTAGAACTATGAAATCTCAACCTAATTATAATCCTAATGTCAGACACTGTATCTATGGGTTAGATGCTGATTTGATTATGTTAGGTTTAGTCACTCACGAACCTCATTTTTCTTTGTTAAGAGAAGAGGTTACCTTTGGTTCAAGAAACAATTCCACTCAAGGTGGCTCAAGTTTGAAATCTTTATCAGATCAAAATTTCTATCTTTTACATTTATCCTTAGTTCGTGAATATTTGGAATTAGAATTTTCAGATTTGAAAAATCATGTTAATTTCAATTATAATTTTGAAAAAATTTTGGATGATTTTATTTTAATCACTTATGTCATTGGTAATGATTTCTTACCAAATTTGCCAGATTTGCATATAAATAAGGGGGCGTTCCCATTACTTTTGAAAACTTTTAAGAAATTCTTGGTCAATTCTGATGGTTATCTTAACGATAATGGTAAGATAAATTTCCAACGTTTGAAAATCTGGTTTGAATATTTATCTTTATTCGAATATGAAGTCTTTGAACAAGGTAATGTTGACATTGAATGGTTTAACGCTAAATTAGATAAAATATCTTTGAGTAATGAAAATCAAGTTAAGTTAAATAGCATGAAAAAGAGAAGATTTGAAGAACAATTAAAACAAAGTTCTAAGATCACTGAAAAGAAACTCGCTCAATTACTGCTCAACAACAAGAATAAGAATTCAGTTTCAGCTAACGGATTCAGTGCTTTGAATGATGATGTTGAAAATGAAAATGAACAAGAAGATTATGATTTAGAATTACAAAAATTGAAAGAATTTGAAATTTTAGATATTAAGAATAATTCTAGTTTATCAAAAGTATTCATGTACATTGAACCATGGTTATTAAATCTTTACTCGAAGGAAAACATTGATAAATTAGATCTTGACAACATTGATAATGATGATATTCCAGAATTACCAATATCTTATAAATTAGTCAGTGATAACAATTCTTTAGAATACCAATTTTTAAGACAAATTGCCTTTGATTTTGATTTAATTATTGTTCAAGATAATGAAGATTTAACTCAAAAATCTTTAAAACTTGATATTAGTGGTATTGATCCTTCAGAGACTGTTGGTGAACGCGATTTAAGAATCGCATCATACCATGAAATAATTGAAAGATACGCAGCTAAATTCAGTACTCTTACTCCTGAAGAACTTGAATTATTAAATCAGGACTTGGCCAATGTTGAAAATGATGAATTGAAAAACCTTGATAATTATCTTCAGGATGAAAAATTTTTATCATGGAAAAGTGCTTACTATTTAAATAAATTTGGCTTTAGTCTTGATGAAGATGCTAAACTTCTTGATCTCTTGGGTAATTATTTAGAAGGTTTACAATGGGTGTTATACTATTATTACAAAGGTTGTCCATCATGGTCTTGGTTTTACAAGTATCATTTCTCCCCAAGAATCTCCGATATTTCTACTGGTATTCCAAAGAACAAGGATGAAGAGTTAAAAATTTCATTCCCAAGAGATAAACCTTTCAAACCATTTGAACAATTAATGGGAGTTCTTCCAGCTAGATCTAATCAACTTTTACCAGCAGTTTACAGACCTTTAATGTTAGAATCTGATTCTGAAATTATCGATTTTTATCCAAATGAAGTTGAAATTGATAAGAATGGTAAAACCGCTGAATGGGAGTTTGTTTTGAAATTAAATTTCGTCGAAGAAGATAGATTAATCAAAGCTATGAAGCCTTTAGAAAAGAAACTCACTAAAGAAGAAAAACATCGTAATTCTTTTGGTCCAGATTTATTGTTCAAATATAATCCTCAATTATCAAAATTTTACAAATCTACTTTACCAAACTCTTTCAGAGACTTAGAAAATGATAATTGTGTTGAATTGACTTACCATTTACCAAGTGTTAACTATCCAGGTAAAAAGAAACTCACTAAAGAACAATTAAGAGATCCATATGTGAAATATGCCGAAGATTTAAATGCTCCAGCATTTAATTTCTTGTGTAAAGGTGCTAAAACCGGAGTCAACATGTTAGCTGGTTTCCCAACTTTACACAATGTTAAATTTACTAGTAAATTATCAGTTGATTATTTGACTATTTTCAATCAACCATCAAGATCAGAATCCATGATTTTAACTGTTGGTGATCATGTTACCAGTGGTGATACTCCTGCTGAAGAAAGTATTGAAGCTATTGTTAAGAATCATTTAAACAAGAACATTTATGTTGCGTGGCCATATGTGAAAGAAGCTAAAGTAGCCAGTATTATTGATGGTCTCTTTGAATATACTGTTGATAACAAGGGTAATTTAGACAAGAAACCGCTCAATGAATTGAAAATGCAAGAATTCACTACCGAGGCTAGACAAATCGTTACTAGTTACCATTTAACGAAAGGTCTTAAATTCCAAAAAAATAAAGTTGATTTAATTTTCAAAGTCCATTCTACTATTGGATTATCTAGAAACCCTAAAAACGGAGCATTAGTAA
Organism: Saccharomycopsis selenospora; assembly: GCA_030583325.1. Lineage (NCBI taxonomy): Eukaryota > Fungi > Ascomycota > Saccharomycetes > Ascoideales > Saccharomycopsidaceae > Saccharomycopsis > Saccharomycopsis selenospora. Next base: position 168,990 of record JAJMHY010000022.1, read on the forward strand.
AAGTTTTCTCTAAAGACATTGAAACTTTCCCATATCAATTAGTTGTTGATAGTGTTGTTAACGAAGATGAAAGATTTACTGAACAACCTCCACAACCAGTTGATAAAGTTTATCCATTAAACACTAAGGTTACATTCCTCGGTGATTTGTCTTACGGTCATGAAGCTACAGTTATTGGCCATAATATTAAGCAAGGTAATGTTACACTTCAAATTACTAAAGTTGCTCGTGATGAAGAGCCACAAATTGGTCATTTCAAAGCTCGTGAAGAAGAACAACAACTTCAATATTTCTCTGCTAGAGACGTCGCTAGAAACCTTCATTTACATCCAATTGTTTTATCAAGAATTGCATCAAGTTTCCTCATTACTTATGATCACAGTTCAAGCAATAACAATAGACGTGGTGGTGGTAATGCTGGCAAAGTTAATATTGGTTTAAACTTGAAATTTGAAGGTAAGAAATTGAAAGTTTTGGGATATACTAGAAAAAGAGGTGGTCAATGGGAGTATTCTAACATTGCAATTAATTTAATTCAAGAATTTAGAAACACATTCCCTAAATTCTTCAAAAATTTAATTAATTACTCTAAAAATAATCGTGACCTTGGATCTATTGCTGTTTGTGATTTATACCCAGAAGCTGCCGGAGATGTGGCTAAACTCAAGGAGAAGATCAGTAAGGTCACCGATTTCTTAAGTTATAAACGTAGCAGATTCAATACTACTAGTTTAGAAAGTGAATCATTAAACATAATGAATATCAGAGACGTTGAAGGATTTATTATTCAATATACTAGTAGACCACATAATTTACAAACTATCACTTTGAACGGAGTACCAACTGAAGCCATTTTAGATAATGATAGATCTAAGAGTTTACTCAAGACCCAAAAATTCAATTTAGGTGATCGTGTGGTTAACGTTTTAACTAGTGGATCTGTACCAATCTTTGCTAAAGGTACCGTGGTTGGAATCAATGTTAAAAACGACCATTTAAGTTTAAACGTTGTCTTTGATTATCCTTTAATTAATGGTAATAATTTCGATGGTAGATTGGTATCACCAAGAGGGTTCACGGTACCAGGTTATCAAGTTTTGAACATAAGTGAAAAGCAATTTGTTTACCACAGTAAGAAATCATTATCTTTAGCCAAAAAGTCTAACAAGGGTAAGCAAGCCAATAAGAAGAAGAATGGTGATGGTAAGAGAAACATTGATAATGATAAAGCTGCCAAAGAACTTTATTCTGCCATTATGGGTGGTATTTTCTCTCAATAATTGATTACTAGTTATTTATTATTTATTATACTCACAAATGGATATTTTTTTTTTTTTTTTTTAAATGTAACATCGAATTTCATTATCTTATTGCTGTAAGTGGCCTGACCAATATAAATATTATAAAATGTGTACAATTGTATATATTTCTTTTGTAAATCAAATATTCTAATCGTTAAATTTTTTTGGAAAAGTTATCATTTCTATACATAAATATCTAAAAAAGAAAAAAAAAAGAAAAAAAGAAAGTCTAAGTCCTTTATTATATCTAATGGAGTAATCTTTTTAATTCTTCAATTCTATTAGTGATTGAGTCAACCTTATTGAAAACCGGGTTAAAAATCTCAAGAACGTCAGGATGATAATCATCTAATACACTAGTGAAAGATTGAAGACTAGTTACCTCTTTAGTAGTTGTCATGGTCATATCACTAAGAGTATTAGAATTTGATACTCTATTGTTATTGTTGTTGTTGTTGTTGTTGTTGTTATTATTGTTATTGCTATTATTATTGTCATCTTCTTCGTAAACGATATGTGTAGCGGAAAAAGTTGATGGGTTGTTATTAGTGAATGCCGAAGTATTGTTATTATTAGCAAGGATGTGTTTATCATGGATTAAAGATGAAGAAGAATTAGTGAATGAAGAATTTGGAGTCAATTGTGAAGATGGTGAAAATTTTGAATTATTAGTAATGTTTGTAGCATTAGAATTACCAATTTTAGAATTATTCATCATTATTGGTGATGTTGAAGATTTGCCGTGACTAATAGTACTACTGTTAGCAGTTGTTGTATTAACAGCAGAAGCAGCAGAAGCAGCAGCAAGGTCTTCACCTTCAAAATCATCATCAAGATTATTATCATGATCATCATGATCATCATGATCATCAAGATTATCATCATTATGGCTGTCAGGATGTAATTCATATTTTTGAAGGCCAGAATTTTCAAGTCTATTAGTAGCTGGTTTAGATTTAAGGCTTTTAGAAGGACTTAATAATAATTTACCACCACTACCATTCTTATTAGCATTAGAATTAATATCCAAATTTTCACCAACAGTGGTATCACCAACAGTAGACGTAGAATAATTCATTTGTTGTTGATTAACTGATTCTTGAGAGGGAATGGTTGTGCCTGTACCACCCATGACTTTTTGGTATAAATTAATTGGTGATCTGAGTTGTTGCTTATCGTCGTCGTTATCGTCATTATTATTATTAATTGAATTCAAATCAACCTCGTCAGTGATATCACTAGTATCATCATCATCTGAATGCTGTGATGATTGACTTTTGGTATTATTGTCAATAGTGCTTGTAGATGCGTTCATGCCTGAATTATAAACATTTTCGCTAGAAAGAGGTGCTTTCTTTTGACTGAAAATGTGATTATTGCTACTGTTGGTAGTTGCCGCATTTGTTTGGAAATTATAAATATTTGAACTACTGTTATTATTATGGTATAATGAATCGACACTAGTCTTTGTAGCGAAAGCCGTACCAAAGGCAGTACCATTAGTTATCTTATTAGCATTATTATCAAAGCTGGCATTATTGTTATTATCGTTAATTGGTGGTGAGGTAGCACCTGCTGAATTACCCAATTGTAAACGGCTTAAAGCATTGAATTTAACTGGGGTTAAATTTCTAGTACCAGTACCATTAGCAAGGTTGGCTAAATTACTGCTAGTACTTATATCTCTATCAGATTCAAATTCCAGAGAAGATGGAGAATATTCGCCAATAGAATAACTAGATTGAGTATCCATAGTTCTAATAGATTCAGCAGCGGAATTTGATCTTTTAGCAAAAGCCGTTGAAGGAGCCACAAGTGGTTTATTCTTAGTATCGCCAATGGCAATACTTTTCGGTATAATGTTTTTATTCACATTTAAAGGAGTTGTCGCTGAATTATTGTTGACCATTTCAATTGGGGTAATATTAAGAGGTGATTTATTATTAATTTTTTGAGAATCGTTATTTGGAGTGCTTGGTAACAAGTCATGTTTATCATTATTATATAACGAGGAATCATCATCAGATACGGACATTATACTATCTCTTTGAACCTCCGGTTTTTTCTTTGTAGATTTGAAGACTTTCTTCTCTTTTAAATTGTCAATTGATTTCTTTCGTATTTTGCTCACGATTAAAGGACTCACTGGTGATGGATCCTCACTACCACTAGGCGGGGAGGTAACAAGATCAGAATTATTGCCAACGGTTGAGGCAAAAGTTGAAGATATTTGCAGATCTATGCTGGCCATCATTTGTTGGTTATTGGTATTAGGAGAGGTTTTAGGAGAAGAAGTTAATAAGGGCAGACCCATGTTTGAGTGGTACTCCTCGGTTGGCACCCCGATATTAGCATCGTCATCATCGAAATCACTAGCATTATCATCATCAGTGATAATTGGCAGAAATGCTTCATTATTTATTTGCTGCTGTTCTTGTTGATGATGCTTTGTCGTTTTAGCTTTATCAAAATCTTCTTCTTCTTCCTCTGAAATATCGGCATGTACAGGGCTATGGTGATTATGGCCAACATCTTCGACATCTTCGTCTTCGTAATCTTCAGAGAATTCTTCATCTATTTCAACGTCGTCATCTTCATATTCAGAATCGGATATAAATGCCGGTTCTGAATAACTAAGATTTTCAGAGAAGACGACACTTTTAGAAGATTTATTTTTACGTAAAAGAGAATTAGATTTAGATAAATCTCTTTTAGAAACTTTACGAGTTAAAGATAATAAAGATTTAGATTTTTTCTTTGAATCATCTTTAGCCAAACGTTCAAGTTCTTCATTTTTCCAACAATTCAATCTAGCCAAACGTTCGCCAGGGGTTTCTAAACATTCGGCAGGGGCAAACCCAAGCTTCCCATCTTTGACTCTTTGAATCAACCACCAATAACTATCATCATCATTCAAGAGCACCACGGCGTCATCATAGTTCAAATCACATTGAGAAGGATCGGGCCCACTGAATTCATAAAGGGCATAAAGGCGATCTGGATGGAGTTCTTTAGGAGGCGACAATGGTGGATCCTGAAGGTACATTTGATCAGGGACGTCGTCTTCTGCGCTGGTGTTATTTTCCTCATCACCTTCTTCATCAATATCAGAAATATCATCCTGATTAGGCGATTGTGACGTGTAGTTATTATTATTATTATTATTCTGCTGATCGATGGAGTTATGACGTATGACTGAATCGTCAGAAAACGAGGAGTTAACTATACTGCTAGTATTGCTATTTCTCTTGCCATTAAAAGGATTGCTGTTGTTGTTGTTGTTGTTGTTGTTGTTATTCTCGAATGAATCGTCCGACTTGGGACTTAATAAAGATAGTAGACTATCAGATTTTTTCAAATTATTGCTGTTACTGTTGTTTTTGTCCAGGGACGAGGAGGACGACCTTCTCAAACCCATAAGTGAAGACACCATACTATTGAAGCTACTGTTGTTATTACTGTTGTTGTACTGATTAATATGGACTGAAATTCATACTTGATAAGCTAATGAAAAGGAAAAGGAAAAAGAAAAAGAATAAGAAAAAGATGGTGCGGTCAAGATATCTTTTATTCTTCCTCTAATGGTCGTGTTGTTTGCAGGCTGGTGTAGTGATAACTGGTATGAATTGAAGATTTCTGGTATCTGGAAAGAATAGACAAATATAGATACAAATCAGATCATTGGAGTAACAATAATTTCAATTTTAATTTTTTTTCCTATTTTTTTTTAAAAAAATTTTCTTTTTGACGAAATATGGGAAAGGACAGAAAGCAGAAAAAAAGGAGGCCCTGATTCCTCGTCAAAATAGTGTATATATACTATAAACCCTAAAATAAGCGTATTTCTTAATGAAGTAATAATATTATAGAATGAAAGTATCACCAGTATAGCACGATGAGGTATTAAACACACGGTATTAAACACACGGTATTAAAGATTCTACGGTATTAAACATAAGTATTAAATGTTCTACAGTGCGTCGATTATCGCGATAACAGTACCACCACATCAAATTGGATTACGTGTAGACATTTTACGTCTAGCTAAGATCCAATTCTGAAACAGATTTATCAACTTTCGCTTGTAAGAGGGGCGTGTGATCTGTGCAGCTATCAGCATCTGTGCGCATACTCACCAAATATACGCTTCATGGCAATTTATCTAAAACAATATTCAATAATTCATTGAATAAAGGAGAGTAATAAAGGAGAGTAAGAGAGTAATAGAGTAGATTCAATAGAAAATTCAATAGCAGATTGAATAACTCTTTTGAGTAACTTCGATGAGGTTTTATTGGAAGAAAAATGTACGGATGTTTCCACTCAAAAGGAAAAATTTTTTCAAAAATTTGAATTTTGAATTAGAATCAACATAAAGATAAGATGAAAGATTTATGGACGATTTATAAAAGATTTCTATTGATATTTACCAGATATTTCAAAACATTTATAAACAGCAATCATGGGTTATAGATTTCCAATCAAGGTGAAGAATCCGTCTGGGTTTGTGACGTCACGTATCATCAGAGATAATTTCAAAAGACAACAGGTCGCTAACCACGAAGTGACAATGACGGCATTAAAATTCATAGCTAGAAACACTTCCTTGCCAGCTAAAGCCAGACTTGAAGCGCAATTACAGTTATCCACCATGCCTAACTACACAAGATTAGGCCAGATCAAAAACAGATGTGTTGAAAGTGGCCATTCGCGAGCTGTCCTTAGAGATTTCAGACTCTGCCGTCAACAATTCAGAGAGTTAGCTTACCAAGGGGATTTACCAGGTTTGAAGAAAGGTGATTGGTAGTTTCTGTATTTATATATATATACCTGTAAATACTTAAATAATATAATAATAATAATAATAAAAAAAAGAACAATATTTCATAATAAAAAAACGTAGTGCTATAGAAAGATAAAGTGACAAGATAAATACGAAACGAATGTCTATTTGATATATATGTATTTATAAATATTAACACGCACAATTGTTACCTTCGGCATTAGAATCATTATTAATAGTCAAGTCAACTCTATCGTTATTAGCCATTCTAATATTGCTACTACCGCTGCTGGCAGGGTCTGGGATCTTGTGGCCAATAGCCATGAAGATATCATTGACATTATACCCGGTCTTAGCTGACGACTCAAAGAACAACAACCCTTCATCTTGCGCTAATTGTTTCCCTTCTTCAATACTAACTTTCCGTGCCAGACTTGATTCAGTATTATTGTTGTCGCCGCTGCTTTCACACATATCGTATTTGTTACCCACTAATGCAATTATGATGTTTTTCGAAGCCTGCTCGTGTAATTCCTTAACCCAATGTCTAGCCTTGATGAAGGACTGCGGCTTTGTTATGTCGTAGACCACCAACGCTGCTTGGGCGTTTCTATAATACATTGGAGCCAACGACGCAAAACGCTCTTGTCCGGCGGTATCCCAGATGTCAAATTTGATTGTCTTGTCGTCGATAGTGCATCTTTGAGTCAAATAAGCCGCTCCAATAGTTGGCTCTTTATTCTCTTGGAAATCATTAGATACAAATCTTAAAACTAACGATGATTTCCCAACTGCGGCTTCACCCAATAATACTAGTTTAACTGATGTTGTAGATTTATTACCACTCATTATTGTAAAAGATAAAATTTCAATCCGAAAAGAAAACTAATTTATTATTATAATTATTTCTCAAATATATATACGTCGATACCATATATATTTTTCGATAGATAAGATGGCAAATATAAACAGCAAATTATTTAAAATTAAAAATTGAAAGAGGAAAAAAACAAGGAGGAAAAATAACAAAAAAAAAAGAGAAGAAAATCCTTTACTGGTTAAGGAGCCATGGCGACAAGATATCAAGTAGATTATAGAATATATATATATACGGTTTGATAGATAAATAACTATTTCAAATGACCTTTGAAATTGTCGGTTCTATAATCTAAATGAACAAAACATCTTTGCACTATTGGCAACGTTTCAATGGCATACTGCAAAGCTTCGGCAACATCATGGCCATCTTTTAACGAGGTATCTTTCTCGACCATGATGTCAACTTCAACATTGATATTGTCGCCAACATGATAGCAGTTCAATTGGTTGATTTTCTCAATACAAGAAGCAAAACGCATACAAAGATATAGAATCTGTTGACGGTCTTGTTGGTCAGCTTCGATCCCCGTTAGTTTTTTAATTAGATCTATACCGGTGCACGACCAGTTAATGATCACGTAAAGCGACAATAAAAAGGCCCCTAAAGAGTCAAACCACCATTTTTTGTAGAAAATCCCTAATAACGGCATTAATATAGAGAAAAAATTGAACACAACATCGGTCATTGCATCTTGGGCCAACGCCTGCACCGAACTATTTTTGACATTCTTACACCATAGCCAACAGCCGATTTTCAGCACAATGGTCATGATCATGATTAATAGAGTGGTGTTATCAATAGTGACGATTTCATGCGACGGTGCGAACAAAAGCTTTTTGCCAGATTCCTGCAAAATTTGGAAAAAACATACCACTATGATAATCGAAAACACCAACACCCCAACCGGTTCTAAATTGGACCGTCCGGTTGGGTATTTGGACTTGGTTTCCCAGTCGTCCTTATTTGATAAGGAGTTTGACACATAAATTATGGTCGTTGATAGGAAATCAAGCAAGGAATCTAATAACGAGGCTACCATAGAAATAGAATTGGAGAAGATCACAACCACAAATTTACCAACAAGAAGGACTAAATTGATAATATAGTTGATGATAATGGCAAATTCTATCAATTTAAGGTCCTTCAACTTATTATACCCAAAAATCAACCCGGTTTCAGAGTCTATATTTCCGGGGATTCTATCGTTTCTGATATCATTTAGCAACCCATTGTCCAGCGTATTTTCCTCAATAGCACGACTCGGAGACCCTTCATAACGAGAAATCATTCTAGGATTAGCCAAATCAGACCCGTAATTTTGCAACATTTTATAATGAACCCCTGCGTCTAATAGCTTGTCGATTTCAATGTATTTATCAATAGCTTCGTTTTGAGCTTCGTAAAAAGATTTCAATTTTCGGTTTTTGACCTGGTCTGTAGCAACTATATAGTCTTTCCAAATAGCTAGCTTCTTCTCTTTACCCACCAACCTTCTAGATCTCATCTCCGAGAGAGTATCGATTCTCGCCAATCTGTCTAATACCGAGAATTCATTATCGATGCCCACTATCGACGATTTTCTCGACGACGAAACCGAAAGGTATGCTGCTGCGGCCGCACTATTCAATCTTAATTTCGGTTTGAATTCGTCATTGGCCGTAGAACCGTAAGTACCATTATTACCATTGAAATCGGTAATCAAATTATCGTCTTCATTTATTACTTCACTCATTTCCAGAACCGTGTTAGTCTACCAACTTCTAGGGTGCCACTAATTAAAGATTCTATCTTTCTTTCTTTCTTTCTATTTTTTGGTTTATTTTCGCTATTTTTTCCTTGGAACTATTTTAGCGAAACATTAAAAAACACTTGTTTGACTCAATATATTAACACCGTGACAATGCGAAGATATATATAACCAGAATATTTCGGTTATTAGTACACCAAACAAAGATATATCTGAGTCATATTTAAAATGCGATTAACAAATGCCTGGAGCTTGCCTGGGGCTTGCCTGGACACCTTGATAATTGGAAAGTACATATCACATGACTACACATATATATAAATACTGCCCGGTTATACAGCCCCGGTTATATATATACCACCCACATGGCGCTTTACCCGGGTGACCTTTGATCACAAAAAATTTATAAAAAAAATTTAAAGAAAAAAAATAGAAAAAAAAAATTTTTTTCTTGAAATCGTTGGCACAAAAGTGATATATCGAATGGCAATTACATCATCTATCGACAAATAATATTTTTTTTGAAAGAAAGTATTTAACTAAAACCATGAGTGCTGAATTAACTGAAAAAGTAGCCGATCTCTCTGTCAAAGACAAGGAAAGCGCAGCAAGCGCAGCAAGCGCCGCGGAAGAAGAAGCGCCAGTGACTATATTAACATCAGACAAGATAACCACTTATCATCCTTTGAATTCAGAATGGACTTTATGGTACACCAAACCGCCAGTCAATAAATCGGAATCATGGAATGACTTGTTAAAGCCAGTTGTATCATTCAAAACCGTTGAAGAGTTTTGGGGGATTTTCAATGCGGTACCTGAAGCCAGTGAATTACCACCTAAATCAGACTATCATTTATTTAGAGGATCCATCCGCCCAGAATGGGAAGATGATGCCAATTCCAAAGGTGGGAAATGGTCGTTTGTGTTCAAGGAAAAATCAAACATGAACGAGCTTTGGTTGAGAGCGTTGTTATCGGCAATTGGTGAAACTATTGAAGATGGTCAAGATGAAGTTAACGGGATTGTTTTAAATATTAGAAGAGCATTTTTCAGAATTGGGTTATGGACTAAGACCACTGACAAAGAAAGTTTAGAACCTATTGGAAAGAAGTTCAAGAAGGTCTTGAAATTAAGCGATAATCAAAAATTAGAATTCACCTCGCATGATTCAGAAAACAGTAAAGGTTCTAAATCATTAATCTCTGTTTAGATACTATTATTATTATCACATTGCCCATCCATCCAATATATATAATTATTTTATATTTTATATTTTATCTGCGCTTTTTTTCTCTTTATCTTATTAGTATTTTTCATTATGTCATCATCAAATTTGTCTGTAAGACCGTAAAATCTACATTACGAGTTAATGAACTTCCCCAAGAAACCAAATATATATTCTGTTTTAAAAAAAATGATGTTATTTAATGTGGATATAAAAAGAAAACAAAAATCATAAAAAGAACATAACCAATACTGATAAACAACCAAACACCCCAGCTTCAAAATTTAGCTTGAAATTTTGAGCCCCAGCACCGGCGCTTTGCGTAACGAAATTATGACTCTTGACTTGACCAACGGTACCGGTTAAGGTTCCAAGACCAATAGACCCCGATTTAATCGTGCCAGTTGCCGCAGTATAAGTAGAAACGAATTTTTGAGAAAATGGGGTTTGCACCGTGGCGAACCCGCCATTAGCGTAAGTGACAGTGACCCAAATCAAGGTAGTAGTGGATTGCAGGGTGGTATCAGTACCAGTGGCAGCGGCCGCAGTGTTGACTTGCACAGCAGCACCTCCATTCATGGTCGTTGAAGTGGTGGCAGCAGCAGTTGTACCAGTAGTAGTCACAGCAGCCGCGGCAGCAGCAGCAACAGCAGCAGCAGCAGTAGTAGTAGCCGCGGCAACGGCAGTGGTAGCAGTAGTGGCAGCAGCAGCGGCAGTAGTTGTTGTGGCAGCAGCAGCAGCAGCGGCAACGGCAGCAGCATCAGTGGTAGTAGTGGCAGCAGCAGCGGCGGCAACGGCGGTTGTAGTGGCAGCAGCAGCAGCAGCAGCAGCAGCAGCAGTCGTTGTAGTGGCAGCAGCAGCAGCAGCAGCGGCGGCGGCAGCAGTTGTCGTCGTATCAACTGGGTCTGGTAACGGACTACCAACTATAAATTAAAATGTTAGTGTTGGTTCTCTAATAAATATCTTATAAAAGGGTCTTATTAGGAAAATTCCCTCAAAAAAAAAAAAATTTTCTTCATTTTCCCGCCATTGTTCCCGATCCCGAGTTCGTGGACACACTCTGGTACTTACTGGCTGATATTATAAACAACAACTGGCTAATAAAAATGATATTATTATTATTAATGAATTTCATATTTTGATTGCTATTATTATGATGGTCGTTGCAGGTTCTTTGTTTTCGATGGCGGAGTGATTAGATTTGAGACAATTTTAAATTATAATTTTGAGAAAAAAGCCAATTTTTTTTTTTTGGGTGCTTTGTCTTTGACAGCAGAAGCAGCTATAAGGTACAAACAAGAAGATGAGAATGATGATGACGATTTAAACGCCCAAGATGTGAATTTCTTGATGAAATAAAATAGAAAACTTCAAAAAATCAAATAAATATTTTCAAAAATCAAATATTTATTTTAAAAAAATAAAAATCAAAAGTGAGTGTTGTTGTTTTAATTTTAGTTCTTTTTTGATCGAATTTCCTGATCCAATTTGGAAATTATCCCATTTGGGCCAGATTTATGCATATTATACACACAATATGCTAAAAGCACCGCAAACGAGGCCTGCTAGTGTACAGAGCAAGATTGCGGTTGTATGTGAGGATGTGTGGCGGGTGTGAGACACTTTGTAGACAGTTGTGGCTAGTAGCAATGTTTGACTTCTTTTCCCCCGCATACCATTTGAACGGGCCGTTCAAATGGAGCGTTCTTACCCTTCTAGGCAAAGTTTTTTATAGAAACGCTTTTTATAGAAACGCTTATTATGGAAAAGCTTATGGAAAAGCTTTTTATGGAAAGGTTGTCTAGGGCCACGCGTGAAAATAATGGAAATAATAAACTAATAGAAATAATGGAAATAGTACTTCTATTATTATAATCAGGAACACGTACCTTTAGGTGACACAATAGTAACAAGAACAAGAAAACAAGACAAAAACAAGACCAAAACAAGACAATAAGTCAATAAGACAACAACAACAAAAACAACAAAAACAACAACAACAACAACATAGCATTATAGCAACTGTTTCTCTTTTATAATGATACGATTGGTGAAAATACTGTGAAAGTGCACAGGAAAAACCCATATGATTACATAATTGATTACAAAGCCGTTATCCGGATTACGTAATTGATTATAAAGCTGTTGTAGATCAGATCTATTCAAATCTATTCAAATCTATGGATTAGATGGCCTTAATAATTTATAGCTTTAATTTATAGCTTTAATTTATAGCTTTCGTTTATAGCTTTAATTGTTTTCTTTTGTTTATAGCCTTTGTTATATCTTTAATTTATTGCTCCATTTAGCAACCGGCTAGACCAAAGTTGACAATATTGGTAAAAAGTCCATCCATTATTGGTAAATTTCAGCCAAATAAGTAATGTTTCAATCTGATATTTGCCTACTATTGTTTTAATTGTCAAGTAAAGAAAATGTCTTACTGCCCAAACCCTAGGATTGTTTTCTGTTTGGCCAGCTGCCTGAATCATGGATCGTGCACGTGACTGCAGCGGCTATCCGTGGATCTTATCCGTCTAATTTGCTTCCTTATTGATGGATTAAACAATATCCATTTATAATGCACCTATTGTTATACATGTGGATTATAAATACCACCACTTTTCCCTCAAATTTGCACAATTGTATCCTATTTTCTTTTGAAGAGATATTCGATATCGTCAACAAATTATACACTCATCACTCTCAAAATGCTTTTCAATACTGTTTTATCTACCCTTGCTTTCACTGCGATCGTTTCAGCTTCTTCCAATCAAGCTTACTTTATGTCTATGCAATTAGCTTTACAACTGTCTGTCAACTCTGTTTACACCACCCAAATAGCTTCTGCCAAATCCGAATATTCAGCTACTCACACTGACACCACCACCTCCTCTTCAAGCACCACCACTCTTTCCCCAACCGATGACGACAGCGACGAAGCCTCTGCCACTGAAATCACTACTACTGATGCTTACAGCTCTACCTACTCCACCATTCTCATATCTTCTGCCTCAAGTTCTACCGGATCTACTTTTGACTTCCAAGGCTACGGTGGTAACTCCACCACTTCTGTTTAATTCAGAATAATTTAACCCTTTCAGTTCACGAATTGCATGCACCTATAAACATACTATATAAACTTAGACATACAACCTTTAGATATACAACTTAGATATACAACTTTTTCTCGCTTTAGAAAACTTCTTAGAAGAGAACCCTTTCTTCTCTTTATATTAAATATATTATACCTTATACAATATATGTGTTATTTCCTTTAATAAAAACCGCTTTGTAAGTAGACCCGCGCGAATGGTATCTATCGCTCAAAAAAAAACCAAAAAAACCAAAAAAAAATTCGAAAAATCAAAAATTAAAAATATTTTATTTGATCTAGTTTGTTTACTTCTACAATTATACTATAATATAGTCATCATAAATTATTATTTTTATTGCTATTAACTATTAAAATGTTGTGGTTAAGTGAGCTACAGAAATGGGGTGCTGGGTTTACCGCAGTTGGTGTCATTTTTTTCTTCTTAGGGATAATGATGTTTTTCGACTCTGCATTATTAGCCCTTGGTAATATAGTGTTTGTCATTGGAATAACACTATTAATTGGTCCTAACAAGACGGTCTCATATTTCATAAGACCTAACAAAATCAGAGGCACGATCTTCTTTGCACTAGGGATATTGATCATTTTCATGAAACATGCGTTCATTGGGTTCGCAATTGAGCTATTTGGGATATTATGCTTATTCGGTGACGTCCTCAGTTTAATCGTCAGTTTCTTAAGAAATGTTCCTATCATTGGTCCTATCTTATCACACCCTGCTATTGCTCCATTCATTGATAGAATTTGCAACGTTAACGTCTTGCCGGTATAAGGATCTTTTTTTATATTTATATATATATTTATATATACACGTGACCACACGTCCGTCACATTGGGATTTTATTAGAAATTTTTTTTATAAAACTACAGAAAATATATTTTTGAACAACATTTCAGTAACTTTTGTGGGAGTAACTCCATTTTGTATCATGAGATATAAGCTATTTTTAGTGAATTTTGTTATAGTAATTTTATATTTATGTATTAGAAATTTCATAAGTGAAAAGCCAACAAACAGTAAGTCGTCAAAAATGGTCCTTTCAGCAGTCAGAATTAACCCTTTAAAACTCCCAGCCAAAGGGTGTTTGATTTTTTTCCATGGATTAGGTGATTCTGGAGATGGATGGAGTTTCTTTGCCAATCAAATCCAGTCATTGAGCAAACATCCAGGGTCGAAATATTATCAGAAATTCGATCATATCAAATTTGTTTTCCCTAATGCCCCATTAATCGAGACTAAACTTAGTCCTAGTGGTAGAATGCCGGCATGGTTTAATTTTTTTGGTAAAGAAGGTAAATCGTATAAAGAAGACTGCGACTCTTTCTTTGTTGGTACCACGGCCGTCGAAAGCTATATTCAAGAAGTCGTTGAAGAAACCGGGATCCCAAGAGACAAGATTATTATTGGTGGATTTTCTCAAGGTGGTGCCATCGCGTTAGCGTCGTCAGTGACCCTTAAGGAAAAAATTGGGGGCATTATTTGTTTAAGTGGGTTTGTTCGAGCTGAAGAATATTTATTAGAAAAGTTCAATGCTAAAGGTGGGAAGATCGCCAATGTTAATACTCCAGTTTTACATTGCTATGGTGATCGCGATCCAGTTATTAATTTCGCTTTGAGTACTGCCACCAAGGACTTTTATGAAACCAAAATAGGTTTAACCAATTATAAATCGACTATTTATCCAGGGTTGGCTCATAATGCTAATGAGCAAGAACTTACTCAAGTAATTGATTTTTTAGAGCAAAATTTTGAATTATAATTAATTAATAAATATATATATATATATTTTTTTATTTATAAAAGTTTATTAATTCTTGGTGTAAATGATCAGCTTCGGCTTTCATAACCTGGATAGTTCTAGGGATTCTTTTATCATCATCAGGCCATTGTTGCCTCAGTTTGTTCTCTAATTGAACTAGTTTATTGATTTGGTCTTGTAAAAACGATTTCTTTAAATCGCCATTGAACTTTTCAATTTTATCATAAATCTTATCTCCGTAGTTATCAGTTTTGTAACGAGGGATTATATGTGTATGAAGATGAGGCACCGATTGCCCAGCATAAAACCCATCCTGGATAGCAATGTTCAATGCGTCTGATTTATAGAAGTATCTTATAAATTTGCTTATTTTTTGAATGGTTAGCATATAATCTATTGATTCTTGTTCATTCAAGTTGTTCAATTCGGGAATCACTCTATTCGATACTACCAACACATGGCCTGGCACTATTGGTTTTAAATTAACTAACGCAAAACATGATTTGGATTTATAAAACACTTGATCATTGACTAAAAATTTATAGAAATAATAATCCTTCATATTGTCAGGTGCTGTCATATTAGTTGTTTGGAAAGTTACAATCCCAGCTTCAAAACAGTAATATTATTTGTTACTTGAAATTTTTATTTTTTTTATTTGTATTTTTTAAATCAATTTTTAGCCTACGGAGGTGAGAAATAACACTGTATCAGCAATATATGCTATATATTTATTTATATATACCCTAACTATTTACGTAGTAGCAAAATTCACTATAATCACATTCACCATAGTCACATTCACATTCCATAGTAATCACCATCCATGTCTGCCATAGTCTTTTACTTCAACCAGTGAGATGGAAAAAAGATAAGCAAGACCACAGGGCTTCACAATCATCTATCATCCGCAAAGATATCAATAAGGGTAAATAGACAATTGGCTAGCATGAGAAAACCAAGATAGTCTTATCAGCAAATGGCTGATTAGTGTGTTATCTGCAATATCTACAGTATCTACAGTATCTACAGTAGTATACAGCAGTATTTGTACTATCTACAGCAGTATTTGCACTATCTACAGCAGTATTTGTAGTATCTACAGTAGTATCTACAGCATAGTATCTAGTGTATAGTATATAATTATCTACAATATCTGATGACTTACGGTAAGAATTTGACAGTTTCTGTTTATAGTTATATACCAGTTATATACCCAATTTGCCAATTTGCTAAAGATACCGCTGCAGCGGGTTTTAAAAACGAATTTAAAAAAAAATTTTATAAAAAGGAATTTCCGTTTTTTTTTGTTTATCTACAGAGAGATCATGGCGATCATCAATACTATACTAGATCATCGATTCTCTTATACTAGATTGTCCTCTTATACTATACCGTCGTATCCTATTACAATAATAGTGGATGTTTTTTCTTTTATCATTGTTAAATGAATCAATATACTTAGTTTAATAAAAAATTGCAATATGAGTTCTATAGACGATCGGGACCCCGATGGTGGTGATGATAATAAAAAGGGAGACAGTACCGAGTTTTCTAGGAAATGGAGAATGGTAAGAGCATGTGCTCGTTGCCATCGTTTGAAAATGAAATGCTCTTATGACGATCCCTCATACTCTTCTTGTAAACGTTGTTTTAACGCCAAAGTCGAGTGCTCTTTGGATTTTGATCCTACCAGTAAAAATAAGACAAAACGTCCTAGAAAGAAACCAAAGCTTCCTAATAATCCAGATCTTAAAGCTTTGACGTCGTATCTTGCGTCTTTCCATGATCCATTACCAGCAGGCAATAGCCGTGGTGATCGCCGTGGCAACAGCCAGGGCCCTGGCAATAGCGACAACGACAACCCAGACGACGATACTGATACTAATGCCAAAATCATTGACGAAATTACTAAATTGAACAATATTAAACTACAATTAACGCAATTCATTTCTCAAATTGATAAAATTATTGATAAAAAGCAAGAATCTGTGCTTGTTAATTCTAGTGGTTTAATAGTGCCTCAAAATATTTTCACTCGTGGTGATTTACCACTAGTTTTATTTGACAAGAATTTAATCACTGAATTAACTAGATTGAAGTATCTTACTGTGCCGGTGATGGAGGAAAAATTGGAATTCTTCAAAAATGAACTATTGATTTATTGGCCAATTATTAAAATCCCTGACTTTTATACTATTGATTACTTATCTAAGAATAAACCAATGCTATTAATGGCATTCATTCTTGCTGGCTGTATCACGACTAATGACGCTTCTTTGTATTCTGTGCTCTCTTATTACTTAGATATTCATCTATCTCATAATATTTTTGTCACTGGCAAATTAACTGTCGATATTATTCAAAGTTATTTGGTATTGTCAATATGGAACCCACCACCGAAGAAATGGGGCACTTTCAAACATCAATTACATTTGTTAACTAGTTTAAATTTATCACTTGTCGTTGATTTAAGCGCAAAATGTGAACGATTATTATATGCTAATTCAATGATCATTGATAATAACGACTCAAATAATGAACAAATTTTTAATGATAATGAATTGATTCGATTATTTTTAATGATTTATTCCTCGTGTGGCTCCCTTGGGCTCAGTTTGCCAAAATTCAAATTGGTCAATTGGACTTCAATTCATCAATTGACTTGTAATTGTCTTTACAATAGTTTTAGTGATTCAAATTTAAATTCAATTAATGACCGTACAAACATTTTCATTTATTATATTTCGAGATTAATCTCAATTGGTCAAGAATTGACTTTCAAATTAGAAAATTCGAGTATTAACTCAATTTCTCCTAATGGTCATAAACTTTATGACGTTAACCATCCAGAATCTACTGCTAAATTTGTCAAGGATTACGAAGATAAATTATTAAAACTAATGCTAAATTATAAATTAACTGATCCAAATTTTTCTTCAAAAGAAAATTATTTAATTGGGTTAACTTATCAACAAATTTTAATGTCGATGTATGATCATTTGATTTATAAAAATATGTCTTCAACATTAATCAGTTTCATTAACGCTTCATTTAATAAGCCATTTAAGGCTAAATTCGAGGATAATAACTATAAATTTTACAAATTATCAATAAATATCTTGGAGAAATTGATTATCATTTGTAAAGATTTAATTGAAAATTTTGTGGTTATTTGTGACAAGACTCTTAAAATTCCTACTTTTTTTAATTACAGACCAATGAATGCTTTAATCAGTTTAACAAAGGCTAAAATATTAATTAAATTATTAATATTTGAATTTAAAGATGATTTATTCACCCAAATTCATCCAATAATACCAAATGATAAGGGGGATTCTGAAGGAACCATAATTAATGATGAATTAATTAATGATATTGATAATTTAGACTTTGATTTAAAAAAATTTTTCAATCATTTTTATAAAAAATATGAAAATTATTCTAAAAATTCAATAGTTTTCTTGAAAATGTTTACAATTATGAAAAAAATTAAAAAGTTAATTAAATTAATTGATAATATTTTAAATAAGAAAAGCCCTAGTAATGATTCTGCAGTGTTAATTGATGATAATAACAATACAATTAATATTGAAGATTCTAAAAATAAAACTGAAACTGTGGCCGGGTTTAATTTTAAATATAAGCAAGGCAAAAATTCAAATAAAGAGTCAAATAATAATGAAAATCTTGATCAAGATACTAATAATTTAACCATCACTACAAACCTTGCTAATAATGATTTACTTAATTTATTATATGAATTAGGTAAAGAAAAAGCCGTGGAAAATATTGGGATCTTTGAATTAAATGATGAAGATAGGAAAAGACGTAAACGTAATAAGACTAATTTCTCAACTATAGAAAAACATTTAACTTCTGAAAATACCACTAGCAATGCTAATGCTAGAGATAGTAGTCCATTACCTGCGGCACTGCCTCCATTACCGGTTAATGAAATTCCTATAACTGTTGGTGCTCCAGAAGTAATGGCAACTTTAGACACTGAACTAATATTGCCATCATCCACAAACAATATTAACGATAATAATATGGACGTCGATAACAGACAACAACAACAACAACAACAACAACAATCAATAAGATCATCTTCACAGCAGTCTCCAGAGAGTGGAGTTAACTTATTATTAAGAGAATTATTCTCAGATAATGTATTTGATGATATAATTAATGATGATGATTTCTTATTTGATGATCCTTTAGGATTATTACAAAAAAATCTTAATTCTAATACAACTAATCCATTACCTGTCCAGCAACAACCAGACTTATCTAACGTGAACTTCAACATGAATAATAATAACGATGATGGTAGTAGATTCCATAATATTAATGAATTTATAGCCCCACAGAATTATAATCAACAACTGAACTCTCCATCTAGTGTACAAAACGTACCAGACATTGCAATTAATAATAATAATGTCACTGGAATTGGCGGAGGGAATAATTTATCGAATATATCACCATTTACAATTGCCTTTACTCAAAAAGTGCAGCCATCAAATTCAATGGCTAGTAGTGGTACAGTAGACGATTACAACACTAATCAATTCTGGTTGAATTCTGGGAAAAACAGAAATGCTAAACATCCAATTCAATTTAATAATTCAAATAGATTTAGTTCGGATGATAGTAATACTACTAACAACATGGACAATTTATCATTCTTTTTTGAGAAATCTTGAGTCTACATATATATATATATATAATAATATTAATAAATTCTTTTTATATTCTGATTTCTTTTGCCTTTGTAAGATACCTTTGTAAACTTCAATATTTTCCAGAGTCTTTTCTAATTGTGAAGGAAATAAAAAAAAATTTGTGGCATCAAGAGAGAACTGATATTAAAGAAGTTACTTTCATTAGGTATAAGAAATATATATTAATTATTATTTTTAATTGATAATTGGAAAGTACAGAAACTGGTTCTTTCCAATTTTTCCCCATGATAAGATCTGTTCTGTATGCACCATACATTTATTATATATTTGAATATATGACGAATATAATGGTCAATTATATAAATCTATTTCTATCTTAATATTAAAATATATAATGATTCTTTGATCTATTTTTTCCATATCAAAGGATAAGTATTTGTTTCATCGCTACAAAATCTACAAGAGCAATTAATATATGAGAAAAGAGTTATTTATTTTATTTATTTAATTTTTGGCTAGTTATTATTTACAAAATAAAAGTTAAATAGGCAATAAAAAAAGAGACGATGAAGTAAAAGAGAAATTAGAAACAAGCAGGAAACAGGTAATAAAAAATTGATGGATGTTGAAGACAAAAAAAAAGAATCGTTAATATTATTATTACAAAAAAAAAATTTATCAATCAAGAATCACCTTTATGAACAGCATGATAACGTTTACCTCTGAATCCAAATATCTGTTGATTAAATTGATAAACTTCATGAGGGTTTAAATCATTCAATTCCCATTTAGTAGAACGGAAAAGATTATGTGTCTTATTGAAAATGATATCCATTTCTTTACTGAAATTGTCAGTTAACCAATTGAAATCTCTAGCAGAATCCTTTTCATGATAACCAGTGACAAAAACGGCACATTTAGTTTCAAGTAATCCTTCAACAGTTTTCAACCAAGATTGATGATTTGCAGCATTAGCTCCGAAACCAGGATGGAATAAGAAGAAACTATCCAAGTAAGGATCATATGGGAAGAAATCTTGCATTTCATGGTAAACATGAAACAAATCAGTATGATAAATCATTGCTAACTCAGGGTCAACTCTTTTAGTTATTGGTTTAGTACTAGTAGTCAATTTTTGCTTATTGGCGTCGAAATAACATTCAGGGCCAATGAAATGTAATTCTATTGGAGTATTTGGGAAGAGATAGCCTAATTGTTTCCATACATGGCCCGGCAATTGAGATTCAGCTCTAGCCCCAACAATGAAAAATCTAAGAGGACGATCTTTGACTGAGGAAGAGGATTCATTAGCATAAAGGGTATAACGAAGAGCCGCTAAAGATTTAAGCCCTTCTAAAGTTATTGGACCCTTTGGCTGTAAGAAATAAGGAGAATATTGATGTAAAACTGAACCAATAGTTAAAGGATATGATAAAATCTTAGTAACTGCGGCTAATTGGAACTCAGTGTCCATAGAATAAAAAGATCTAGTGTAAAAAAAACTATCCCAGTTTGAGAAATTAAGAGCACGGTCGGCATCTTGATAAAGTGGGAAATTAAATTCTGGGAACTGTCTGCCAGATCTGAGATCATGTTCATAGATGTTGACTTTTTTCAAGATTTCGTACTTTTTAGTTTCATGATATTCAGTGTCTTGTTCCCAAGCTTCTCTAGAATGATGAGTTGGAATTCCTGATAACGGACAAGTGTAATTAATAGAATCTCCAGTGACTGGACATTTAGCATTAGCTCTTATCAACGCAGCTCTTGTACGAAGGTCTGCAGATGGCGACGAGTCCCATGGATGGAATCTATTCTCGGGAGTTGGATCATCTGGTGATGGTGGTGGGTCTAAACCAAGAACATTTCTGACAAATCCACTTATTTGCCTATACTGTTGTGGTTGATAAGCTTTGGAGAAATTTAATCTATTAATCCTTAATGGATTATATATGACCGATGACATCGTTTGTTAACTATATATAGGTTGGTGTCTATAAATCTATCAAAATAGAATACCAAAATGCATTCATCAATAAAATGGATTATTCAATAATATGTCTCTTCCAATTTTTTTGTTTTATGTTTTTTTATAAGAAAATTTTTCTCATTGAAATTTTTTTTTTTTTTTTTTCAAATTTCAATTTCCGATGGTTACGAGTGATGAAGGTTGGTGAAGATAAATAAACAGCAAAAAGAAAGAACGAAACATCATTTATTTAGTTAATTAATTAATTAATTATTTATTTATTTATTTACAAATCATATAATTTAAACGGGATGAATTTTAACTGGTTTGGATCAGCAAATTGATATTGGTCCTTTTTAATGACTCCTAATTGAATCAAATCTCCCCAGAACAATCCCGCTTTATTATTACTATACTTAAAATATTCAAAGGTGTCAATACCTTCAGTTTCTTCAACATTATCATTGCTGTTGTTCGACTCAGCAGCAGGGTCATCAACGACTATTTCGCTACTCTTTGGAGAATCTTCTTTAATGAATTTATAAGTGGTTTCATTGATTGTCTTTTCCTTATCATTAGATTCCTCATCGTCATTATTGATAGAAAATTTTGGAGACTGGATTATACCCCAAAGACACCAAAAGATACTGACTATAGGTCTCCAATAAACACATTCATTGAAAAGCTTTTTAACTGATAATTCATATTCAGTTCTATTAGATGCGTCAGCAGTTGAAGCCCCGAATTTTAAGTAACTTTCAATGAAATTCAATTGTTCTTCTAAATTAGGGAAATTCAGTTCATTCAAATAGTAAGATTTCACTGGGTCATGGTAGTCAGCCATCCATTCGCTGAAATGATTAGCAATATCAAACGCATTAGAATTAGGGCCCGAGTATTCAAAGTCAATAACTACAAGTTTTTTGTCTTCATTGGCCTTTAAGTCGCTAATTGAATCTGTAGAGTTGAGATTTGCATTTGGTGGGAGTAAATTACCGTTACTGTCGACCAAATTGTTTGGGTATGTTAATAGCAAGTTCCCATATTGAGTGTCATTATGGCAAAACACCAAGTCTTTTAAAAGTGATTCAATTGAGCCATTATAAAGCTTATTGATTAGCCATTTTTTATAATTGTAATAAGCAGATTCAATTTCTGCGAGATTGGTTAAGAAAATGCTACTTTCTAAATCTTTGTCCTCTTGTTGTTTGATTAATGCAAACCATTTATCAATGTTATTAAATACTAATGGACCCTGCTTTATTTCGTCTAAAGTTAATTGAACACCTAAATGTAACTCTTTCATTCTTCTAGCAATAGTTCTTGAAATTCTAGTGGCTCTGATCAAATCTTTGGTCAAAGGATCTGTATTCTCCAACCATTGTTCAATTCTACCATTAGTGAAACAACCCAATAATCTGGCACCAATATTTCTTCTCGATAACCTGACCAAGACAGTAAGTTCATATTCACGGTCAATCACCGAGGAAACATTAGGGCCATAAATTCTTAAAAGCAATGGCGGTGGTTGCTGCGTAGTATCTGGATTTTCAATTTTAAATTCAATTTTATAAATGGCATTAGTTAATGCACCGGAGATTCTTTGGATTGTGATATTACTCAAAATTTTATCTTCTTGATAATCATAAATTCTAGGTAGATGTCTCCATTTGGAAATTTTCAATTTTAAAATCGTCTTGAAAATATCCTGAATCAAGAAATATTGGGGCAATGTTGGGTCGATAATGAAATCAATTGAAGGTACTTTAAATTCAGTCTCTTCCTCTCCACCAGAGGTAGGGGTTGAAGAAGTGGTTTGTTGGCCATCATGTTGATGGTGATGGTGGTGTTCGGATCTAGATCTCGATCTCGATCTTGACCTTGAACGTGATGATCTTCTAATGATTATAGGTCTATCAACTAAACGAGCAACCATACTGTATCGTATTCGTATTGCGAAAAAAGAGCAAAAAAAAATTTTTTTTTTCAAAGAAACGAGCAAAAGAATTGTTTTGTTAAATAATAATAATAACAACAATAATAATAAATCAAAAAATGAAAAAATAAAAGGATAGAGAATATGAAAAATGAAAATGTTAAATGAAAAAGAACAGAAGACAAGATGCTATTATTATGATTTTTTGTATTTGAAAATTTGCTTTTGGGATTTTATTTTGTTGGATATTTGCACATGCGAAAATTATTATTTCTGTGTATCATCCTCGTATTTCCCTCCCATCAAAAAAAAAAGGGAAAAACAGTTATTGGTATACCATTTTCACGGAACATTTATTCATGGAAGTTTTGCCTTTATCTTATCATTAAACAAACTGGCCTTCAATTGATTTGCGATCTCAGTTTTATTATTATGGAATAATATTAGATAAATGTCAATGAGTTTAGTTCTTAATTCAACATTAGTATCGATGAATGACTTATAATTGTCTAAATAGTGAACTAGCCATTGTAATATCTCGTCGTTGTTGTTGTTGTCATTGCCATGATTTGATAATAAGAATAATGCAATCAGCTCTAAGGCCCAAATTTTATAGTTGATATTGATTGATTTATTAACTATATTTTCTTTTAAATATAAATGGTCAGTGGCAATTTCAATGAATTGATCATTTGGTAAGTTAATTATTGCATTGAAAATCATTCTTTTGATCAATATTTGAATGAATTTGTTTTTGCTGTTGCTTTTGTAAGATAAATGAAACAAATATTCAATAAACTTAAACAGTGGATCATGCTCTTCAATTGCTTGAATTAAAAATAGGTTTTTCTTTAATAATTTTAGTCTTTTAGTAGTTAATAAATTATCAAAATTCAACTGTTCAATGATTAGAGTTACATTTTCATTTGATAGTTTCCCATCTGATAGTAACTGTATTAATTTGTCGGCGTTATCAAATCTGGTTTTCCAGTTCGTTTCAGTTTCTTTGCCTTCGAAAACTTTTAATAGTAAAGGCGCTAAATCTTGGACATCATCGTCGTTTGAAACCGGTGGCGTATCTATTTCATTTTCAATCAGCGATGGATAAGCGCTGTCGATGTATTCTTTCGTAGTGAGTTTCCCATTAAGTATTTCCAAATACTGTTTTGGCAATTGATATTTTTTAGCGATTGGACTGCTATTAGCTGATCTGATTATTCTTGAGCGCTTAGGCGTTGAAAAACCACTGCCACCAGGAGTACGATGACGAGGTTCTCGTTCTGTGGACTTTGTCGTGGCATCATTAGATATCACCGGCAATCTGAATTTTCTTGATAATGTTGGCGATGTTGGCTCTTCAGTTATAGAGACATCTGAAAGTTGGGCGGCTATATCATCAGGAGTGACAGCGCTTGTATCAGCTATGATTTTGCGATCCTGGGTATCAGGAGTTCTATTATTAAGCGCCTGCATCGTAGAAAGATCTTTTATGATTTCAATGTTGGCTAAAGAGTCTATAGTTAAAACTTGCAGCAGACTATCAATACTTTCGGTTGATAATTCTTCAGATGATAACAAATCTTCTTCTTCTTCTTCTTCAAATACAATGTCTATATTATTGATATTGGCGCTTGGGATCAAAATAGTCTCTTTGGCCGATTCAATATTATCGTTAGTGATTATTGGACTAGTAGAATTATTCTTGTTTACTTTGATGAATCCAATAGAATAGACAAGAATTGTGGTGGTGATGACTATTAAAGATACTGTTAAAGGAACGTTTTGATCATCCAGTTCATAACTGTCAATATAATGGTTTGCAATACAATGATTTGCAGTGATATTAGAATTACCAATATCTAATGGTTGATAAATCGTCAAGTGGTCGTTAGAAATCGTAGCTGTCAAAGATTCAAAAAAAAAATTTTAAGTGCAAAAAATGTGTGGCGTTCTGTTAGTAAAATACGAACATTAGATTTCCCAATCAAAAGTATAGATGATTGGTTCAATTAGGAAAGTTTGCACACTTACAGTAGTAGTAGTAAAAATTAGTGGCTTTTTTGATAACTGGGATTGATACTAGATATACTAGTACAAGCCCAGTTTGAATTATTAAACAAGTTGTTAAAATTAGCATTGGTTGATGTTATAGGTTGAAGTTGGAATAGAAAACTTTTTAGGTCCATTTCAATTGGCTGGCCATTTACAAATATTTATACAAAAAATTTATAGTAGCATGAGAGGCCAAAAAGAATCATATGGGAATGATAACTGATATCACAATCCAAAAAAAAGGATGACCATTAAGAGATTTTGATTACTGGATCGGTTATAGAAAAGACACGATATTGTGAAAACAAAAATACAGATTAGCATGTTATAAAGAGGGAATCAAGAGAAATATACTAATGATATAAAATAAAATAAAATAAAAAAAGTTGGCTGATAAAAAGATAAGGGAAAAAAAAAGGGATATAGAGAGAGTAGAACCCACACAATATAATATAATATACACACACAAAACACGTAGAGATGTACATATATAATATATAAGATAAAGATAATAATAAAAAAAAAGATAAAAATAAAAAATAAAGGTAACCTAAGAGAAAAAGATATAAAAATACATTAAGCAGTAGTGATTCAATGATAAGAGCAAATATGATTGTTTTTTGTCATTTTATCGATTTGTTGTCGATTAATTTTTTTTTTTTTTTTTGAACATTTAGAAGTTTTTGATTTATTATTATACTTATTTCTTAGCTTTAGCTTTAGTGGTCTTTTTTGGAGCAGCTTTCTTTGGAGCAGCCTTCTTAGTTGGAGCAGCAGCTTTCTTAGTAGCAGCAGCTTTCTTAGCTGGAGCAGCAGCCTTCTTGGAAGCTGGTTTAGTTACTTTTTTTGTAGTTTCAGCTTCAGCTTTCTTTGGGGCAGCCTTCTTAGCTGGGGCAGCCTTCTTGGTGGTGGCCTTTTTGGCAGCAGGTTTGGTGACTTTCTTGGTTTCTTTCTTTTCAGCCTTTTTAACTGGTTGTTTCTTTTGCAATTTAACAGTACCAGATGGACCTTTTGGTTGGACGAAATCCCCCTTTTCGACACCTCTTCTTAAAGCTAAATTGAATGAAGAATCAAAATTATTAGCAGTGATATTGTAGTTTGCCTTGACGTATTTCTTGATTGCTTGACGACTTGATCCATTACGTTCTTTCAAAACGGTAATAGCAGCAGTGATCATATCTTTGTAAGTAGGATGTTCACTAGCCTTTTTGCTAGTGGTGGAAGTAGATGCAGCAGCTTTGGCCATATTGATTGGTTTGATATATGTATAAGTGGTTTTGATTACAAAAAGAGGAAAATCAACAAGTTTTTCTTTTCTTTTCAAAAAGTATCTAAAAAATAACAAAAAAAAGGAGTTTAAAAAAAAATTAGAGGAATTTCAATTTAACTTATATGGTTTCAATTTCATTTTTTTGTCCTTTTGTGGGAAAAAAAAAAAAAAAAGCGATGACTTTTTTTTGCTGTTTGTTGCTTTAATGCAGGTTTTCAACATTAATGTGGGAAAAACAGGCCCAAAAAAGCATCATGTGCCTAAGTCGTGCTGAAATATTCGCATTTGGGCCTTTTTGTTTAGGGACCAGAAATACGCATGGGCACGCAAATATTCACTCAAGAACACCGCGAAGATTTCAGCACGGCCCTCAACATTAAAAAAATTTTCTTTGAAAATATATTTTTCTATCAATTGATTTTAATATTGATTTTAATATTTTCTGATCATATTTAATTTGTTTTCTAAAGGGTTGTAAAGGTTCAATTGAAAAAGATTGTGATCTAAAATGGTGTAAATATTTTAAAACCCTTTGAAATGGTGTAGATCCTTTAAAATGGCATAAGTATTTTAAGACCCTTTTAAATGGTATATATTATAAAGCCCTCTTAGTTGGTACATGTATTTTAGACCCACTAAATTGGTATAAACATTTTATGATCCTTTTAAATGGTACATATTTTAATATCCATTGAAATGGTATATATTTTAATACCCTCTTAAATGGTATATGTATTTTAAGACCCTTTCAGATGGTACATATATTTTAAGACCCATTTAAACGGTACATGTAACCAAAGACCCCCTTTTATGGTGTATATTTTATTACACCCATGTCTCTGGATTATTATTTCAAAAAAACAGTTATGAGCCTCTCTTAACACAGACAAAATATTGTTTAAGAGAAAAAAAATGAAAATTTTTGATGATTCCCAATAATAAACAAATCGATGAGAGTTAGATATAGCTATAACTACAGATACAATATAACTAAATAGAATGTTTTCGGCGTATTATGATTACGATGGCTATGAAGTGGCGAGACCCTTAAAGGAAAAACCAATTATAAAGATCAACCAGTCGGATATTGAAAACAATGTCAGCATTGAGAAACTAATCAAAATCACTAAAGAGTTAACCCTCGCAAAATCAAAGGATGTAAATAATATAGTGGAAACCGGCCTGAAAGATGTGATACTAATGTCGAACAATAAATTCAATAAATTGATTCATGAATGGGACTTAGGTCTAAATGAAAAAATTGAAAAAGAAATATTTAATGAGAATCAGATAATCGATCGTCAATTGAAAATAATAAATAACGATTATTTAATAAACACCTCTATTCATACTGACAGTATCACTTCAAGAAGTGGCGGTCTCAATGACGAAGCTCTTGCGTTTGCTGCTAATTTGAAAAAAAATGCCCAACAGAAACGTGATGCCGAAACCTTGAGATTAGAGAAATTGGAAGCTGAAAGACAAAGACGGATCGCTGAAGCTAAAGCTCGTGAAGATGCAATTAAGGCTAAGGCAGTCGCAGATGCAAAGGCCAAAGCTGAAGCTGAAGCTCAGAAGATCGCAAAGGCTAAAGCTATGGCCGAGGCAAAGGCTAAAGCTGAGGCTGAAGCTCAGAAGAAGGTCGAGGCTGAACTTGCGGCCAAACAGAAAGCGGTTGAAGAGGCTGCTAAACTTAAAGCCGAGGAATTAAAGAAGCAAGAAGAAGCTAATGCTGCTAGAATGGCTAAACTTGGTCCTGCAATAGTTGATCAACTTGAAAACAGTCGCAAAATATGTCTTGATTATAGAAATAATGTTAAAGAAGAAATGCGCAAACCTGAAAATAAACCTTTGAAAAATGACTGCTTTAAAGTTAAACGTAAATTGAACACAAAATTGGGTCAATTAACTAACCTGACTTCTCAGTTAAACATTATCACTAAAGAAGTATTTGAAGCTATTGATATGGTCAAATCGTCCAATTCTCAACTTGCTTATAAATGGGCTCTTTACACTTTAACTAAGTTAATAATAAATCAAGCTGAAACCGAAATAAGAGTGGCAATGAAAATTGCCTTACCATTAGCAAAAATATCGGTTTATTGTATTCTACGTTATCCAGAATTAAAAGAAATCTTGTTTGCCAAAATGATTAAAAAATGCCCCTTTGTTATTGGTTTTACTGCTCCAATTGACACTGTTAAAGGTAGATTATCCATGGGTTGGAAACTTCAAAATAAAGAAAAAGATCCTAGTAAATTTGAAACTCAACTAAATTATGATGAACGTATTGGTGGGATTTTCACTCTTTGGTCTGTAATGTCCCGAGTTCAATTACTGGATAACCAGAGCATTCAATCGTTATTCCCTAATAATTCTCAGTTACAATTACCTTTAACTATTAAGGATTCATGGATCATGATCACTAGAATTTTAAATACCGATAAAAAATTAATCTGCAATACTCATTTCTATTTGCTATGTAACTGGGTCGAATGTTGCGGTAATCAATTCTTAGCTGCTTATGGTAAGCAAGCTCTTAAACTTTTCAAAATTCTTTTCTTCCAGTTCACTGCTGGTTTCACTGGTAGTGATTTCACTTTTTCCAGTAAACTATCTACTATTGGTGAAGATTGGCAAGCTACTGGTAAAATCAGTAAATTTCCTCCAATGGAAGCTTAAATCAATGTACTTTTAATGACCTACTCCTTGCTACATAAAATAATTAGTTATTTTCAAATATATTATGCATTTATATTTTATTTACAAACAGTTTTTTTTTTTATTTTTTTGTTTTCTTTTTTGTCTTTTCCAAAACTAAGTAAGAATATATATATATGGATCATTTGTGTTTTTCAGTTCCAAAGAATGGTAAGCCTAAAGTACTAAGTAAAGTCTTTGCTTGAGAATCTTGTTGAGCTGTAGTATTAAAAACAAAGTTCATACCAAAAGTTTTTGGCCACAAATCTTGGTTAGCAGAAATTTCTGGGAATAAGGCAGTTTGTTGAGCATTTAAACCAAATGCCAAATTACCGTGATTATCACCAGATTGGTTTCTTATACCGTTGAATTCAGGGATCTTTGGTAACACCAATTCAGTCAAAGTCAACAAAAAGTCATGCATTGGTTTCCCCTTCAATTCTATTTTAGCTCCAACTCTCTTGGATCTTCTTAATTTCCATGGCAATACATCTGTCTTGGAGTAAATTGGTTGTGGTTTTTCTCCAGTGATTTGTTGTAATTGTAATAAGGCCGCAATAGCATGTTCTGGGTGGTCGGAGGTTGTTGAGACAAAACAATTAATATTTATAGACTTTAATTCGGGAATATTAGCGTCAGTAACTCTTTTCACATCTGGTTGTTCATTGACAAAACCCTTTGGTTTTCTTAACTTTCTATTTAAATGGTAAGGTGAAGTTCCATCCCATTCTCTCTTCTTTTGACCTAAAATCTTGTCCTTGACACCATGTTTATAGTTAATATATAATAAGTCACTTTTCAAAACGTTTGTGTAATGTTGTTTTAATCTATCTGGGGCAATATTAGTTGGTTTGAATGCTGGTGACTGAATATCATTCTTAGCTAATTTCAATTCTGGGAATCTTGGGGATAATGCTCTTTTATCTATTTTCACTCTATGATGTATTGGGTGAACTATAGAGCATCCTACTCTCCCAAATACACTTCCACTTGTGCTGAAATATCTAACACCTATCGTGCTCATTTTATATTGATGTTGATTTGCTTTAATGCTCTATATTATCACTTATACCTCATAGAGAAATAAAAAAAATTTTTTTTTTTTTCATTCATTTTTTTTTGTTTTGGAAATTTTTCGATATTTGAAAAAAAAAAAATGTGGTGTTGGGATGTTGGCCTACACCAGTACATTCAATTCAATTAACTAATACATAAAGACATTTATTATAATATATAACTAATTCTATAGCAAAATTCAGCAGCGAAAGTGCAGCTAATTACCAAAATGGAATCCATCCAATATACATTTGGCATAATTGTTCAGCAGATGTGGCTTCTTGTAATAAATAATTGACTTGGCCCGAAACACTAATAGGTAAAGCTTCTCTTTCAATGATCCCTCTAATTTTCAATCTGATCTTAGCCAAAGTTAATTCTGGATACCTAGCCTTTTTATTTTTAGATTCCATGATTGGATCATGAATGAAAGCTTCCAAAATATTCATTAAAATCGCTTCGTTATTTCGTAATAATTGCATTGTAACCTCAGATGATTTTCTAAACGATCCTTCAACCCCGGTGATCCCACATGCATCTACCATATTATTAGTCAATCTAAATGGAACTCTTTCAGGGACTCTTAATCTCATCCCCTTTTCAAACAAACAGTCAAAATCGACATGCAATAGCCCGCCAGTCTCTTGTGAGATTAATATATTTTCTCCGTGTCTGTCACCTAGCCCTAAAATGTACCCTACCATTGACATTACCGCAGCTGTTCTGATGAAAGTGTTTCTATTAGAGTACCAAGTGTTCGGAGTTGGGAAAAACTCAATGTACCAAGAGTATAAAACCGGAGGGAAATAGCTTAACAAAAATCTGAAATATTTCTTCTTCTCTCTGATGGTTTTCTTGCTATCCCATTGTCTATGGATATGAATCAAAGACTCTTTACCCTCATATTTTTTATCCAAGATGCTTTTCATTGTGGTATGATTAGGTACCCATTCAATTATCCCATAAGATTCATTCAACGGCACCACTGCAAAAGTCTTAATTTGTAAATTTCTCTTTTTAGACTCGTAATTCTGTTGCAATAGTTGATCAATCATGTTTGTCAATTCCATTAATTTAGCATCTTTACGTAAATCATCATTCAATTTGAATAATATAATGTATGTTTTACCGTCACTTCCAATTACTTCCAATCTTCTTGGCTGTTGTAAACTAGGCATGATTTTAACTCTGTCATTGAATTTAACTATGGTCACGTACCTTGAATCATTATTAATCAGTTTCTTATTGAAAACATCAAAATTAGTCTTTGTAGGCACTGCTAATGGTGCTGGAACCACTGAATGAATAAAATTGAAATCATTTGATAATGAACAATCGGTGACAGACCTAGGTTTTTTGATTTTGGTCATTCTCTTGAATGATGTTAATACATTATTGATAGAGCTGAAGATTGCTTTATTGTTACTGTACCTTGCCATTAAACATTCAGATTTAATGAATTTTTGGATAATTTTTTTAGCTGCTGCACTTCTCTCAGCGTCATCAGAATTATATTGTGCGAAAACCGACCATAAAGCTTGTTCGCAATAATTTTGCGTGACCAAGCTACAAATTTCAATAATTATCTTGAAAGTGGTCCCCGAAGTTTTAGGCAATCTCGATAATAATTGTGAGAAGACTGTTAACCAATAATAATGTGGTAATTTCATAACAAATGCTTTAATATCTTTTTCAATATCCATTAATTTGCTTAATAGTTCCACTTCATTAGAATTTTCTGCATTAGTCGCAAAATCAATCCATAAAGTATTAACTTTTGGTAATGTTTCCAGTAAGTACTTATCACCGTAATTAATAGATCTTAAATAATTATGGATCACATTGGTTTGATACTCTAAAATTTTGCTCGTTGATTCCTTTGATGAATCTATGGATTCAATCATTTTATTATAATACTTCCCAAAATAGTAATACGGTTCTTGCCAAGTTGAATCGATTTTTATCGCATTAATGAATTCTTTGATGATTTGACTACTCAACCCATTATTGGAACTTTCTAACCATCTAGCATATTTTAATTGAATCTCAGATTTTTTGCGATTATTAATGCCGGTTGTTGTTGTTGTTGTTGTTGTTGCATCTCCACTAACTGGCATGAAAATTTTTTTTCGAAGATTACCAACAATTTTCAAAGCCTTCATGTAATCACCTTGAGCCCATAAAATATCTGCATATTCCAATTCAGACTCATCCTTATGTTTATCGTCATTATTGTTATCCATATATGATTGCATTATAGTCTTTGATGCTAGGTCAAATCTGTTATGAGAAATTTCAAGTCTAGCTCTTTCTAACAATAAATTGTTGATATTATTGTTATCACTATTATTGACATAGATTTCTGTAGTCTTTCTCATACTTAAAATATACCAAGGAGATCCAAAATCAGAACCAGAATTCTTCAATCTAGATTGGAATAATTTCCAATTTGTTTCATATTCTTCTTGTAAATCACTGACTTTAGTATTACTATTCAACATTACTGTGGTTAATTCTTTCATATCATTTAATACATGTAATTTATTAATAAATTGACGGTTTCTCGATAATGAACTTGTAGGTGATAATGATAACGTTGAGCCAATAAGATTATAGCATTGTTCAACCATATTATTAAAAGTATCATAATCTTTCTCTTGCAACGCTAGCAACGCTTTAGTGATGTATAAATTGACTAATAATTCACTGTCATTGATCGGCAATAACACTTCACAAATATTCTTCCATCTTATTAAATTAGCAGTATCAGCTTCAAACATACTTGATTCAAGGCCGATGTTGATTAAATTATGATCAATGTTGAAAATTTTATTCTCATTTGAAGAAGAGTTATGTTGTTCTTTGTGGTTAATGAATTTTTTTAATTGATTGAGAGTCTCTGAATGTAGATTCTTCTTGTGTAAATATTCAATGTATTTACCGCTTAAATCCATATTTTTAGAACAATCTGACATTACTTCAAATGCACCTAAGGATAATTGCCAACTATCTTCATATTGTAATTGAGACACTGCCGATTCTATACTAACCAGAGAAAATTGTTTTAATGATCCAGTCAAAGCATCATAATCAGTTAACTTATCATACATCAATCTTAGCTCATTCAAAATTGTATTTTCTTCGGGAGTACTTAAGATCATATCTGTGACTTTGTCACGATTTTTTTGATCATCATCGTCGTCGTACTCATTATTATTATCTTCGTCATCATTTTCATTACCGTGGTTTATTTTGGTTTGCATATTGTTTCTATGGCATTGTTCTAAGTAAAGAACAGCACGTTCATAAGATGAACATTGTGATGATCTTTTAGCGATTAACATATCAGGCAATTTACTTAAGAAATTTTCGACAATAGTAACACATTGAGCATTGGGAAGATTAAACAAGTTGGTATATTTACCACTTCTGCTGTTATTATTACGTTGTTTTCTATTGGCAATCCATTCTCTTAGATAATCAATAATCATGAAAAAAGTTTGATAGAATAATTTAATATTTTTAGATATTTCATGAGAAAAAATTTCATTATCACAATCTGTGTTTAAAATTTCTAAGAAATCATTTAATATAACTTCTCTACCATTTTCATAATCTTTAACAATAATATTGAGAGTAACATAAGGTAAAATAATTAACGCTAATGATATATCTTGACCCTTGATGATAGTTTGATAAATACTGTAAAGTCTAAATTCATTACCATCTGGATCACAGCATTTTCTAGATTTTTGTAATAAATCCAAAGTGAATTCACGAACCCATTCTGAATGATTTTTAATAATTTTGAATAAAGGATATTTGAATTTTCTATCACCAATAGAAGTAAAACTGTATCTTGAGTATAACAATGGAGTCAACGTAGATATACTCAAATCATTCAAAAAATTGATTTCTTGAGCATTAGTCAAATTACAAATTTTTAAAAACTCTTGCATAGCATAAGCTAAAAAAATTTGTTTACCAGGATCTTCCGAAGCCCAAAATGCTTTAACTAAAATGGTTAAAAGTCTCACCACAAATTTTGTAATATCATCAATAGTGTTTAATTCACAAACTAATTTCTGACTTTTCTCTTTAGTCTCAAACTTTGACGGATCTAAAGATCCAATGAATCCTAAACATTTACTACATTCAACTGCAATATTAAGTTCATCATCACCATTACTAGCTGATATTGTAGAAAAATTATTACTATTATATTTGAATTTCCCACAATTTTTAAGCAAGATATCAATCAAAATTGGAATAAAATTAGAAAAATTGGTTTTTTGTAAAAACAATGGATGGAAATCTTTCTTGTACATTGTCATGAAATTCTTCAAATCGGCTAATGCTTGCTGAACCACATATTTGTTATCATTTTTACATCTTCTGGCAATATCATAAAGAAGATTCAATACCATTGATGATTGTTGTTGCAGCTGTTGAGATTTTCGTTTATTTTTCAAAATCTTATTCGCCATTAAGTAAGTCTCGATTAAATCATCATTAAAACTTAGAGTGAAATAATAATTGAAAAACTTATCAGTGATTAGTTTTTCTTTATTGAATAATTGAATTAAGATATCTTTAGCGATTCTTTTAGAATTAGATTCAAAAATATCCCAACGTTGTAAAATAATAGCAATGATCAAATCAAAAAAGGTACTCAAGTGAATATCTGAAAGATTTTGAATTAATCTTTTCCAACATTTTAAAGCATTGAATTCTAGCAATGGATCACTAATAAATTTTTGTAAAGAAATACAAATTTGGGGCAATGCAGTGACAATTTCAGCTCCAGATATTTGTACCAAAAATTCAATTGCAGTTAAAGATTTTAATTTCTCAACATAGGTAGTATTCCCTCTTAAATTTTTAACAATATCAGAAAATTGTTGGATTATTCCTAATAAAGAACTTCTGAAAAAAGTCAATAATATTTTCTCATCTTCTGGAGATGTTTGTTTGCTAATATTATACCGTTTACTGCCATTTAAATATTCAGTATCAGTCGGTCCCATTTTGCCTAATCCAAGTTTATTGAGGTATATGATTGCATTTTTAATTCTATTTTCATTTTTCTCTTCTGCTGAGTACATTCTGCATAATTCCCAAACATCGGGCACAGGGTCGACTAAATCTCTTAACGTCTTACTTCTAAAATAAGGATCCACTATTGTCAAAATCTCCATAATTTTGTTTTCATTAATGTAGTAATCTTGATTTTTATCATCCAACTCCAAATATTCAGTAGAATTAGTTAAAACCGCTAAAATTTTAGGCAACTCTTCATAAACAAGTTTGTATTTGGGTTGTTTCATAGCTCTTGAAATCTCGTTGATAACGTCGTATGAGTAGTAAGTTAGCAAATAAGGTATTGTAAAAGATCTTGTTCTGTATAAAACATCATTGCTGTTAACCGTAAGAAATTCAGAGATTATGTTACCAAAGGCGGATTTATGAACAATTTGTTTAACAATACTAAGACTTAAATTTGGTAAGAAAGGATTAATTAATTGCCAGCAAGTTAGTCCCTTCATTTGAGCCACATTTAATAAAGTGGTGTAAGCAGCAGACGTATAAAAAAGATTGGTTGAACTGAAAAAATCTAAGAGTTTCACTAAAACAACATTTAATATTTCCCCTTCAAGGACTAATACCAATTCCCCCCAAATAAGAATTTTGGTTTCAGCTAAATACATTCTCTTTGTATCTTCGTTACTATAACGATTATTGACTATAGTGTTATTATTCTTGTTAGCAGCTGATGGTATATCGTTTTTGTTAATAATTAGGCTATTATCCATGAATTGAAGAATGTAAGAACAATTATTTGATAATTCATTTTTATTATCCTCCGATAATAAATATAACCCAAATACTCTACCAGCATGAATTCTAATATCACGATTTTTGGAGAATAAACATGAGCAAATAAATGAAAATAAAGGGTCACTATCAGTGATATTAGAAGCGAAATTAAATTTTAGAAATAATTTTCTTAAAGTAATTAAAAGTTCAATTATTAAGACATCATTATTTAATAGATGTTCATTTTTAATGAAGAATTGCTTGAGTAAGTTTAAAACCTTCAAAATTTCTGGGAAATCAATGAGATTCTGTTGTTGCAGTTTTAAAAATGGAATGTTATCAGTATTTTCACAAATTCGACATAAATTTATCTTGTAATTGTAATTGTTAGTGATAAAACAAGAAAAATTCCCGATTTTTTGAATTAATTTCAAAGTTATTAACAGATTTTGGAAAATATTATCACCCTCGCTGATAATAAATTCTTCTAGCCCTTCAACCCACTGTGAAAACATTTTAGAACTATCAATGATTAAGCTTGAATCTATTATTGACACGGCCACTATTTGATCATTATTATCATTATCGAGTATTTTTTTGTAAATTTTCAAATGGTTAAATAAAAGAATATCATCATTGGTATCATTATAAGTTATGATGCTTGTAGTAGTATCTATTTCCAGTAAATCAAAATTGTCATTTAGAAATTTTTCCACTTTGGCTAATTCATGAGTTTCGCTATTATTATTATATTCGATATCGTAATTGTCCATATCATCATCTTTGTCGTTGCCATTGTTGTTATTATTATTAGAAGAAGATTTTTTGATTATTTGTAATAATACATTAATTATCTTTATACTGATTTTCTCTTTATTGTTTGTTATTGAGACTTTGTTATTCAATAAGTTCATAAACGATAAATTAGTGTAAAAGGCATATTGGATATTCAACTGAGATAATCTTGAATATAAATTAGATAAATACTCAGCTAAACGTTCTTGAAAGCTAATTGAGAAAATACTTAAATTACTAATTATTTCAGACAATATTTCAAAACAAATTTTTATCCTCGTAGATCCATATGAATTGTTTATAAGATAATTGTTAGTGATGCATCGAAGGAACTCGATTTGTAATTGGTCGTTGTCATTAACAGTATTTTCATTGAGAGTGTTTTTCACGTTAAACCAAATCTTTCTAGCTATTTTATCAATTGATGAATCTAATGAGCCACCTAATATAAGCGAATTATACACAGTATCATCGTTTATTATTAAAAAACAGTTGATCGCGAGGTCTAAATTATTACTATTGTTATTATTAAGATATTTCGACGTTAGCACGTTAACGAAAAACATTGACACCCTTTTACGACAAATGAATGAATGGATCTTTGTCTTGACTAAAATGAATAATCTTGTTATTAAATGATTAACTGCTTGATATAACGATTGTTCAATGTTACTGATTTTGTGAAAACCAACGATATTTATAAGTAGAAGTTTGTATAATTGAGTAGAATTGTTTTTCAGATGGAATAGTATTTTGGGGCTATTAAAACATACAATTTCAATCGCTTTAAGACAGTTGATAGATTCGTTAATAGTATCATGGTGGTCTATATCGGTTTGATTAGATTTAGAAAGTTTCGATATATACACAATGATCCCATTTTGTAATAGCACTTCAAGAATCGAGATATTATCATTCAAATCACCATTGATAAAGTTAGAATCATCAATAATATTCGATATTAATTTGTTAATAATCTTAGATGTATCCCTCAGCATCTTTATCTATATCTATCGACCAATATTATGATGAATATTCAACCACTTTATTAATTTTGATGAGAAAAGATCCATCGCTTAAAATCATCGATGGGAAGAAAAAAAAATTAAATTTTAATTTTTCAGAGAGAAAAAAAAATTCAATAGCCAGAAGAGAAAAAAAAATTTTTTTACTTTTGAATGTTCTTGATATTATCATGTTGAAAGAGATCAGCACTTTCAATATAATAATATCAAGAAGGTAATAATAATATTAAATATAATAATGGATAAATTGGATAAGGATGATTTACGAAGTTTTCAAAATTATTTAACTAGTTGCAAAAATATAATAGCATTGATAGGATCAGGATTATCAGCATCATCAGGAATAGATACATACAGAGATAGTCGAGGATATTGGCGAAATTTCCATTCAATAGACATCGCGACGCCAGATGCATTCTATAGTAATCCCGGATTAGTGTGGCAGTTTTACTCGTGGAGAAGGCAAAAAGCATTGAAGGCAAAACCGAATAAAGGACATTATGCATTGGTGGAATTATCTAAAAGATTCAACGATAATGAGAATAATCATCATGGGAGCAAAGATCGCCATTGTATCACTATAAGCCAGAATGTTGATGGGTTGAATGTGAGGGCTGGTCATAACAGTTCTACGTTATTAGAATTGCATGGCAATTTATTTAAATTGAAATGTACCGATTTCTTCTGTGATTATGTTGAGGAAGAAAATTTCAAAGTACCGTTGACACCGAAATTGAAGATCGATGACAATGATGATCAATATGATCAAGACGATGATGATGATGATGATGATGATGATGAAAATGGCTCTAAACGTCGGAAAGTATTACAAAATAAAAAGCAAGCAGTTGATTTAAATATAGACAGGTCGGAATTGCCAAAATGTCCGAAATGCGGGGGGCTATTAAGACCTGGTGTAATATGGTTTGGAGAATCAATACCGTTAAAAACCATCAATAAAATTGATGATTTCTTCTTACATAATAAAGTGGATTTAATATTAGTTATAGGGACTAGTGGGACTATATGGCCAGCAGTTGGGTACGTTGATCGAGTTAAGTTGCAAGGTGGGAAAATTGCAATATTCAATAAAGACATTAACAAAGAGGAAATTCAAAAGGATAAAAATAACTGTTGGGGGTTTGAAGGTGACTGTTCAATAACTCTACCAAAGGCTCTAGAGCCAATAATAGGTAGGAACTATTTACCAAGGGGTCATAGAAATCGATAATTTTACACTTTATATTTCATTTGAGATATATATATGATTAAATGTATTATAATTTTTTTTTTCTGATGTTTTAAATATATATGTTTTTTCTTTAAAGACTTTACCATGCTAGAGGTAACCAGTTTTGAGAAGTAGCAAGATCCATAATTTCATTTTCATCATAAAGCTCAATAAATTGCTGGTCTAAAGGCCTGACTTTAGGCAGAGCAAACCGTCTATATTCGTCGAAAATCATAGTTAAAGACCAATTTTGTAGTTTTCTAACACAGCCAACTAAACAGCCAGTTCTATGTTTCCCA
The DNA here is from genome assembly GCA_030583325.1 of Saccharomycopsis selenospora. Taxonomy (NCBI): domain Eukaryota; kingdom Fungi; phylum Ascomycota; class Saccharomycetes; order Ascoideales; family Saccharomycopsidaceae; genus Saccharomycopsis; species Saccharomycopsis selenospora. Next base: position 208,642 of record JAJMHY010000022.1, read on the forward strand.
CGGTTACAATGAATTAATAAAGGATGGTTCTCGGGATTTAGCACGACCTTCAAAATTGCAGTGATTGAATCTTGAGGGATGTTAATGAATGGTTCTTTATTACCTGATATTGGGATTTGATGGAACTTTATTGAACTTTGAGTCAAAAATTCAATGTTTTCCTCTGGATAAGTCTCTGGAATTAACACCACAATTGATTTTAAATGAAGTGTCTTCAAAAATGAAAAGTTCTCTGCTCGAGGGAATGACGATCTATAAATTTGGCCTACTACTAGTGAAAAGTTTTCTGGTGGTTGATAAATTGAGGCAGGGTTTCGCACTATCATACTACTATTATTGCTGTCATCTTTATTTTCAGTTGTCGGCAGCTGCTGCTGATTCTCATCATCTTTGGTTACTATATCCTTATTATTCTCGCTATCCATATTATATGCTTACTATTCATCTTTTTTTCTCTTTCGGTTCTATTATTTCTATCAATCCATTTAAACGTTATTCTTATTATATCTTTCAGTCATATGCCGATACTACAAGATGAAACTAGAAAAAAAAAACAAGAAAAAACAAGGAAAGAAAAACGAAAAGGAAGATGGTGGTCAGTGGAACATAACTATTGTATACCAATTGTTAGTAATAAATTAACAGTATATTGGGTTTGTAGATAGTAAGAGGTGACGCGGCATCCACAAAAAGAAAATAAAGAGCAAAGGTAGAACAAGTCATCTTTGGTCTTCTCTATCCCTGAAATTCAGTGGTTGTTGTCATTACTGCTTTTCTTGTTACTTGGTTGGTTGCACCTCATCAGCGCTAAAAAGGAAAATTTTTGGTGGGAAAAAAATTTAAATAAAAATTTAAAAAAAAAATAAATAAAAAAAAATTAAGCGCCCAAACACTTCAAAGTATCCAATATCGATATTATACCATATAATCATAATAAAGAGATAAATATAACAAAGAAATAATAATATTGACTTAATTGGAATTAAAAAATTGAAAGCGCCGTTTTATTGATATATATATTTGCTTATTTTTTGTTTTTGTTCATTGTGGAATATGAAGTGTAAAACTTGTGGGCATTCAAAATTCTCAAGGGATCTCACAGGAACAGTGAATGATCTTTCATGTGAGAACTGTGGTAGAGTTATTGAAGAATCACCTATTGTCTCTGAGTTACAGTTTGGGGAAGCTTCAAATGGTGCAGCCACTGTTAATGGGGCATTCATTAGATCGGATCAATCAGGGATCACGAGTTCTTTAAAATCAAGAGAACTCACTATGTTAAACGCCAAACGTAATATTTCTACTCTTGCCAGTACTCTCAATATCCCAGCATATATTTCAGATGCCGCTTCTCAGTGGTATAAGTTGGCCTTGACCACTAATTTCGTTAAAGGTCGTAAGTCTCAAAATGTTATTGCGGCATGTCTTTATATTGCTTGCAGAAAGGAAAAAACTCCTCATATGTTATTGGAATTCTCAGCAGCTTTACAGATCAGTGTTTATAGTGTTGGTTCAACGTTTTTGAAAATGGTTAAATTCTTACATATCACTAAATTGCCTTTAACCGATCCATCTTTGTTCATTCATCATTTTTGCGAAAAACTAGATTTTGGTAAAAGAAAAGTTAAAGTGGTTAATGATGCGGTGAAGTTGGCTCATAGAATGTCTCAAGATTGGATTCATGAGGGTAGAAGGCCAGCTGGTGTTGCTGGTGCGTGCGTATTATTAGCCGCCAGAATGAATAATTTCAGAAGAACCCATTCAGAGATTGTCGCTGTTGCCCATATTGGTGAAGAAACTTTACAGAAGAGATTAAATGAATTTAAAGCGACAAATTCGAGTTCATTATCAATTAAAGAATTCAGAAACAGTAAGCACGAGGATATTAAACCTCTGTTGCCACCCCTGTTTACCAATAATCGTAGAAAGGATAAATTAGCTGCTAAAGAAGCTGCTTCCATAGCTGCAGACGCGATTGATGGCATAGACGATGTTGACGATCATAATGACGACAATGATATTGTTTCAGCTACTAACGCCGCCGCCGGTCTTACTGGATATAAAAAGGAAAGAGTATCGTTGATTGAAAGAGTTGTGTACACGGGAATCACCGAAAAGGAAATAAATGAAGCGATTATATCAATGATTAAAAATAAACCAAAGAAAAAGAGGAAAAGTCGCCGTAATAGTGAGACTGCGAAAATAGTTAAAAAGCAAAAAGCAGCTCTGAAGATGAAGAAAGAAGGCACGCCAGAGGCAGGCAGTTTATTTGTGAATCACTCGGAGAAAGAAGAAAGCGAAGAAAGTGAAAGTGAAAGTGATGAAGAAACTCAAATAGCACAACAACAGTTCATTCAAAATTCCGAAGATAAACAATTAGAATTAATAAATAAAAATTGGCCAGTGAATTTAGAGAAAAACTTTCCAAAGACCGCAGAACTCTTAAGCAAAATACCAGATGATGATAAGTTTGAAGAATTCGACGATGAGGAAATAGATTCATTTTTATTATCGAAGGAAGAATCGGAAATGAAGGAAAGAATATTTGTTAATTTAAACCGAGAATATTTATTAGAACAAGAAGAGAAGCGATTATTACAGGAAGCTGATGAAATAAGTGGGCATAAAGTCGGCAATAGTAAAGATAGAGATGATAACCAAAACACGGACAAGCAGTCTGGTAAGAAAAGAACTTATAGTAGGAATAAATTTAGTTTCAACGAGGCAGCACAAAGTATTAGTGAAGCAGCCGCGATTAATGTTATTAAAAATAGCGGTAATTCATCACAAAATACAATCCGTGATTTAGTCAGATCTAGATCTTCTAAATTAAATTACAGTGCTATTAATGATCTATTCGATGATTGAATTTGGCATTTGTTATAGTTCTTGGTTATTTAGTTATATATATATATATAATGTATGGATGTTACGTAGGGTATTGAAAAATGTAAGGATGAAACCACGAACATATCGCGAAAAAAAATGAATTGTTTTTTTTTTTTATTTAGAAACTTATAGAAAAATCAATTGTTGATCGATAAACATTGTTTACATTTATGATTAACATGATTGGTTATTAAATTACACTATAAATAATAGAAATAAAATGTATAATCTTCTTAATGCATATAAATTCTCAACCATAGATACAAGATTAAAGCCAGAAGCTGATTTGGTTAAACGGAAAAGGATAGTGAGTTCGGTACCCCCAAAATCAAGATGGTCAACAATAGAATTCAAAATATATATAATAATATTTATATTAGTGGTGCCGTTAATGTTTAAACAATGTATAGACATATCGCGGACAGACCATGTTAATTACCCTAAGATTGAGCCGATGTTGAGTGATGGGTGGTTATTTGGACGTAAAGTTGATAACAGTGACGACCAATATAGATTTTTCCGGGGAAACATGAAGCTTTTAGTGGTTTTATTGATAAGTCATGTCACCATCAAGAGAGTCATGGTCAAGCATGTATTAAGTAAAATACTCAATAATGGGGATTACAATCCAACTATAGTGTTTGATTTTGTGTTTGGATTAATATTCTTGGTGATTGCTCATGGATTAAATTCAGTTAAGGTGATGTTCCACATATTGGTGAATTTCGCAGTGGTTAAATACTTGCTACTTAATAATAAAAAATTAGCAATTGGATTCATTTGGACTTATGGGATTTTATCGTTATATTTCAATGATAGGTTCCGTGATGTTAAAATGTATTCGTATTTAGGTATCGGCTGGGCAGATTCCTTAGTTGGGATCATTGAACGTTGGGATGTTTTTTTCAATTTTACTTTATTAAGAATTATCAGTTATAATGTTGATTATATTTTAAAGGTTCACAATACGCCATCGCCAGCTTCAGCCACCGTTAGTGGTGCTGCTGGGACTTCTGCTGCTGGTGGCCCGGCTACTGAAGAGACAATTGAACTAGTTAAAAAGGATGAATCACCAACTAGTGCTGCAGCAATTGAAGAAACTACCGACAGACAAAGACAAGAATATGATTGGGATTTCCACGAATATAATATTATTAATTATTTAGCATATGTGTTATATACCCCATTATTCTTAGCTGGTCCTGTGATCACTTTTAATGATTATTTGTACCAAACCAAAAAGGGACCCTTAAAATATTTGATGACTAGTTGGGATAAAATAATACCTTATATTATGAGATTTATAATATGTTTATTGACTATGGAATTCATACTACATTACATGTATGTATTAGCAATATCAAGATTAAGAAATGATTTCGACGTTTATACGCCATTCCAATTAACGATGATGGGATTGTTCAATTTAAATTTGATTTGGCTTAAATTGCTCATTTTATGGAGGTTTTTCAGATTATGGGCATTATGCGATGGTATTGATCCCGTGGAGAACATGATTAGATGTGTGGATAATAATTATAGTGCTTTAGGTTTTTGGAGAGCCTGGCATAGATCCTACAATAAATGGGTTACTAGATACATTTATATCCCATTAGGTGGATCACATAATAGAATCATGACAAGTTTAGCGGTGTTCAGTTTCGTTGCAGTATGGCATGATATTGAATTTAAACTATTGATCTGGGGGTGGTTGATTGTATTGTTTTTATTGCCAGAAGTGTTCTTCTCTTATTATTTTGCTAAAAATTATGGAGATGAGCCTTGGTACAGACACGTTTGTGGTATTGGATCGGTGATCAACATTTGGCTAATGATGTTGGCTAATTTATACGGGTTCTGTTTAGGCCATAATGGTACAGTGAGCTTAATCACTACCATGTTTAAAACGATTAATGGAGTCATTTTCATGTTTATCTTCTCTTGTTGTTTGTTTGTTGGTGTTCAACTCATGTATGAACTAAGAGATACTGAAAAGAGAAGAGGTATTAATTTAAGATGTTAAACACAACAAACAAACAAAAAGGGCCACTAAATTATCTTATTTACACATTATAAAGATCTTCGTCACTCGTTTTATTCTTTTTTTTTTTATTTTTTGTAATATACAGTTATCTTTTTTAAGCAAAAAAATACCTTTGTAAGGTTGGGTTGTATATACAATTCCTAGATTTGGTGATTTTCGTACTAATTTGTATAATGTAGCCTGATGCCCTTTGTTATAACGATTTAATTAGTTTGTGTACAATGCGATATTTTTTTTTTTTTTATTTTTTTTTTGACCTCATCGCATTAATTATGATTAACTGATTGATCATCGCATCTAATAATGAACAAATTGAGAAAACAAAGATTGGCAATGGTAAATAATAACTCACGATTTAAAATTAGATTAGTTATAGTTATAATATACTACGAAAATGAATTAGAATTGTCTTGTTTTTTCTGCTTTTTCAACATAATATGCATGTTCGTGGATGGTTCTTCGTGATAGCCACGAGAACTGGTCTGAAGACATCCGAACTTTTTAAAGATACAAGATACAAAAAAGAAGTGTACATTGATGTTTACTGGAACAATATAATAGTATTCCATTAATGGATATATCCTATTTCTCTTACGGACTAGTTGTCTTGACTACTACCAGCATTGACTACAATTAAATTAACTGCCCACCCATTTAATTTTATTATTATTAGTATACAAAAAAATTACAATGAATTTTTTGAAGACATAAATAAAAAGATATAATTTTATAGTAATATACAAAGTAGAAAATGAAAAAGAGCAACAGAACTCTGGATATAATAGAGACATTGGTTTACTCGTGTTTTAAATCAATACAATACTTTCTCAAGACTTTCTCCAAAGCTTGATCTAAGATATTCCATTCGTAAATCTTCAACTTCTTTTCGATTTTTCTAGGTTTTGGATTGTTAAAATTCATAATCACATAGAAAAATTTCATTAATTCATCATCATTAATCAATAACCCATCGGAATTTTGTAAATTATTAGTATCATCAGTAAATTCGTTATCATTTTTACCAACAGTAATAGTTTTGAAACTTAACAAGTTTCTTCTGATTCTATTAACTTCCCGGAAATCGATTTCTTTCATTATTTTAGCATTGTTCTTTAATTGTCGTAATTGACTCTTGGATAAGATAGACTTCGAATTCTTATCACCTCTAGCGTGAGCAATCATTGAAGATGAAGATGAAGTATTATTGATAATGGCATTAGCACGGCCACTTAATTTATCTAATAAAAACAATAAATCAACGGAGGTAATGTAATATTTGTTGGTGAATTCCCAATAGATACAAGAGATTAAACAAAATTTCTTGGATGGAGATTTGCGGTTGACTAATTGACGTAAATAATTCAAACGTTGATCATTAGCTAAACTATGGGTGTCTCCAGTATTATCATTTTCAAAGATTAAGTTGTATTCATATTGATCAATGATTTCATAATTAATTCCCAAAACCGATTTAATATGCTCCAAGTTTTCATTACCTTGTTGTTGTTGACGATTATTAGAATTATTACCATTAATGATGTGATTGATTTTCATTAATGAGAAATCCCAGTGGAATAAAACAATACGACGCTTGTTATTGGATTTCTCAATATCGGACCAGTTATGAGTGACTAACTGAATATTACGTTCAAAATTAACAGATACTGGTGGATATTCAAAGTTGTAATAGATTTGTTTGTTGTTGTTATAAGCAACAGTAATATTTTTGTTTAATTCTTCCTTTGGAATGGTATTAGTTCTGATTAATTTAACTTGTTTGCAATTCTTTAATTTATCTTCATAAACTTTATAAATTTCTCCTGAAGACTCGTTGCCAGTGAGAGTAGCAGTGGTGTTATTGCTGTTGCTGTTGTTATCATTACTTGAAGATGGAGCTAACATGCTATGTGGGGGTTGATTGTTGTAGAAGTTAAGCATCGCAGGAGTGGCTTCATTGCCATGGTTAGAAGGATTAGTTAAAAAGAATTGCGATTCAGTAGTGCTAGAAGGAGCTGTATGAGAAGTATTATCACTAGAAGGCAATAAAATATAACTATTAGGTTGTTGTTGTTGGCCAGAAGCTGCAGTATTGTTGTTATTGTTGTATTGGTTGTAGTACATTTGATTATCATAGTAAGAGTTAGAATTAACTTGACTATAGCCGGCAGCAGCGGCAATGGCAGCAGAGTAATCACCGCCATTAGCATTAGTAGAATTATTGAAATTGTATTGTAATGGGCCAGCAGAGATAATAGAGTCTGTAGTAGTATTACCGATATTATTAGGAGAAGAATTAGAAGAACCATAAGTGATATGAGGAGCACTATAATAGCTATTGTTGGTTATAGGAGGTGGAATAGTCACGCCATTAGCAACAGAATATCTGTAATCCTGTTGTTGAGTGCCCATTTGTTGTTGTAAAGTCATTTGTTGTTGGCCACTGCTAGACATTTGTGGTGGAGGTGGGGCATAATCACTACCGTCACTGTAGTAACGTCTATTTGATTTGGCAAAAGTTGAGACAGTAGGAGTAGCAAGACCAATAGCAACGGGGTTACCATAATAATTACGGGAACTATCAATTTGTTGTTGGACTTGAGAAGGATCTTCATAATAGTTAATAGCATTCACACCAGAATTTGGAGTAGCTGCGTTGGTATTATTAGTAGTGTTACTGTATTTGCGAATTTTGTTTGAACTCATATTGTAATTAGCAGTAGTGGTACCAGCGATTGGTTGAGAAATATTATTAGAATTAGTAGCAATACCAGAAAGCGACATTGAAGTAGGAGTTAGCAAGTTTTGAATCTCAGGGCCGATATCAGACATTTCAATCTATAACATGCGTCAAAGGCTAAAAAACAAAAAACAAAAAAAAAGGAAGTAAAAAGTAGGAAGAGTCTTCTCAAAGATAGGATATGAAAGTCTTTATATTATAGTAATAATACAATATAATGAAGAGTAAAAGTTGTATATAAATCTTCAGAAGGAAACAAACAAAAAAAAATAAGAAAAAAAAGAAAAAGAGAAAACTTGAGAGGGAAAATGTTCTGTATATATATTATTTCCTTATAATTGTATTGGTATTTTGTTGTTATTATGATTATCAGATTAAGTCGGATAATAAATATAACAACAACAACAAAGTCAAAAACTGAGTTTAGATGAAGGAAATAAATATAACAATAATTCTATCGGGCGAAGATTGAAATAAGAGCAAGGTTGGATGAATAAAATAAAAAAGTAACAAAATTAGGAAATAATCTTGCTATTTTGAAAATGTATATAGAAACAAACAAATTGAACAAACAAAAAATGTATATGTATATATATATATATATACAAATCAAAAAATAATTATTTGTTTGTGTGATGAGTATTTTGATATGCTATTATAATGATGGAGATAATTTGCTGAGTACTAAAGCTTGTATATTCTTGAAATATGAATAATAAATAATAATCAGGAAAAGGTATATATATTAATTATTCCAAATAAGATAAAAATAAAAATAAAAGTAAAAGTAAAAGTAAAAATAAAATAGGAATGGAAATAATGGAAATAATATTTGATATTTATACTGAAAAGATTTTTTTTTATTTTTTTTATTCTACTTTCCTTTTTTTCGTTGTTAAAAAATTGTAGTTGAAAAGAAAGTTTCTTTTCCTATTCTAGTTGGTACTTTTTAATGATTTTTTTTATAAAATGTAAAATAATAAAAGGAATAGAAGAAAAATATTAGGGATGGAAATAAGAATTACTAATAAAATAAATAAAATAAAAGGTTCAAGTAGTAATAATTTATCGATAAAGAGTTAAAGATACTTATGGGAAAATTTGGTATACCACCACCTTTTTAAACCATACCTATTTCTCCTTTTAACAAGTATTAGGAAATCCTTCATCAAAGGATTGGATGTTCCGAAATCCTTATATATATTATATATATATATATATACTCCACTCATAATAATAGTAAAAAAACGAATTTTGATGTAAAAATGTCATTGCCTTTAAAAGGCAAAAAAATATAAATTTATGTGAAAGCAAGAAATAAAAAAAATAAAAATAAAAACGCATCGAATTAAATGTAATTAAATAAGAGTTTAAACAATAGGAACCAGCATATGTTCCTTTTTCTATTGTTAGCATTGCATTAAATTACATGTTTGAGCGCAGACAAGTTTGCTCATTGCAGCTGCAGCTGCAGCTGCAGCAAAAAAAAGGAAAAGAAAAAGGAAGAAGAAACGGAAGAAGCCTTTAACAAAATCGCATTTAAGCAATTTGAAGAAGAAGAGGTATTAAGACCGAAGAGGCAGATTTATATATAATAAATGCAATGATTGGTGTTACAAAAAAGAAAATAATAAATCAATCGAATCGGTTCTATTTTTTTTTCGGTTCATTTTGGTTTTGGTTTTGGTTTTAGAATAAAGGCAACAGACGAAGTAAAAAAAATTAGAAAAAAAAAAGGCGTATGTATGATTATGATCACTAATTCCATTCGTTTCCTGCCCTTATTTAGTTAATGTTTTTTGTCAGACCCTATCAGGAATAACGAAAACGAAAAAAATACGTTATAATTAGAGGTGGCTAAAGTGAAGGCGTAAAAGGCATACTTTGGCTATAACCAATACAGAGAGACAAGAAAGACAAGCAAGAGGTTGTACAATGGTAATTGTTCTTTTTTTCTATAGATATCAATACTCAAAATGGTTCTTGTTTGTATATATCATTTAAATAATAGGGACCGCTGTCAACAATATTTGTGTACTGTCTATATATCGTATTTCCACTTCTGACTATAGTAAATTTCTTCCCTGGTATACCCTCGGTGGAATTTCAAAAACATCAATCAGTATGTCTTAATTTATAATTAATTTTCTATAGAATAATAAATTAAATTTAAAAAATATTTCTTTTTATAGCAACTTATTTCAGTCTAAAGGAATTTTAATTTTTGTCAGTTTATAGGATCCGAGTAAATGGTATACTGATTTTGACAAATAAAGCTAAAAAAAATTTTTTTTTTTAAAAAAAAAAATTTTCTTTCATACCGCAATAATATAATGAATAGATAGATACCTCATCAAATCATCTATTTTCAATCCTAATAATATAATATAATATAGTTATCTAATATGCTGGCTGTGGCAGATACTTCTTCTCGTCCTCGTCATAGACGTTTTGTAGGACGTATTCCTTCAGACGATAATACCAATACTGGCTCATCCAATAAGCTCGTCAAGACTACCAGAACTAGCAATAGAAATCATCGATTAATCACACATATCCCTGAAGAGATTCTTAATGATCCGGAAATTAAACAAGCAGCTAAATTATTGCCTTCAAATTATAATTTTGAAATCCCTAAAACCATATGGAATATCCGTAAGAATAATTACAAAAGAATCGCTTTACAAATGCCTGAAGGTTTATTGATTTATTCTTTAATCATCTCTGATATTATTGAGACTTTTTGTGATTCTGTTGAAGATGTCGTGGTTATGGGTGATGTTAGTTACGGTGCATGTTGTATTGATGATTACACTGCAGTGGCTCTTGGTTGTGATTTCATTGTTCATTATGCTCATTCTTGTTTGGTGCCTATTGATATTACTAAGATCAAAGTGCTATACATTTTTGTGACGATTTCTATTGATACTGATCATTTATATAATACAATCGATAAGAATTTTGGGAGCTCGGAGAAATTAACTATTGCACTTTTTGGAACTATTCAATTCAATCCAAGTATTCACGAAATACGATCAAGATTTTCAAACCATACAATAATAAACTGTATAACCCCACAAATAATGCCATTATCAAAGGGAGAGGTATTAGGGTGTACATCGGCAAAACTAGATGAAACAGTGGTTGATGCTATGATTTATATTGGAGATGGTAGATTCCATTTAGAGAGTTATATGATTCATAATCCTCATATCAAAGCCTATAGATACGATCCATATTCTAGAAAATTCACTCAAGAATACTATAATATGAAACAAATGACATCTGTTAGAGCTAATGAAGTGCAAAGAGTAAAACTCCAGCAAGAGTGCAAATTTGAGAAGTTTGGATTAATTCTTGGTGGATTAGGTAGACAAGGTAATAAAAAAACCATTGAAAATTTAGAGACAAAATTGATTGAGAATGGGAAAACTGTTGTTAAAATTTTATTATCTGAGATTTTCCCAAATAAGTTAGCAATGTTTGATGATATTGATTGTTTTGTTCAAGTTGCTTGCCCTAGACTTTCTATTGATTGGGGTTATGCCTTCAATAAACCTTTATTGACTCCTTATGAAACTATGGTCATGTTAAATAATGATGTTTCTTTTAATTCTAATTTCTACCCAATGGATTATTATGCGAAAGATGGTTACGGAAGAGGTTCCCAGCCATCCAGAACACAATAAATATTAATGCATGTATGACTCTTCCTAATATATTCTTCTTGTAAATTAAACTTTACACCGGTTCTGTATTTATATTTGTTTATTCATCCGAAAGTTAACTTCTTTCAAAACCAAAACAACAATAAAAACACTCAATTAAATTATTGTTAATGAATCTACATAGCAGTATTATAACTGTAAAATCTTTTCACTAATTTGCTAGCAATTATTATGGGTATTGCAAATTAAATATAAGGTTAAGTCGACTAATAGGATTCTTAGATTGAAATAAAAAAATTTTTTTTTGTTTTTATTTTTTAAAAAATTGCAGATTCTTCGTAATTTATCAATTGATTATTATGAGTAATTAATACAATAGAAAAGAAAAATTTTATAGGCTGACAGTTGATAAATTAAAGTAATTTAATTATTAATTAAATCATGAAAAGCTTCTATTTTTTTTTTATCTTTTTTCTTATTAGGAATCATCAAATAAATACATAGATATTGTGATTTTATAGCAGTACGATGCCTGTCTAATGGTAATAAATAAATAAGTTCATTAATAAATAATACAAAATAAAAGCTTCCAATTAGGTTTTGTGTACTCATTTGAATTATTTTGGTATATTTCTGTATATATAATTTCTAATACTATACCTATTTTTTTGTTGGTCTCTGATATATATCGATATATTTATTTTAATGCTATAATTTTCTAGCTGACATGTATATATGTATACAATACACATAATTTTTTTTACTCATTCATTAATACTTCCAAATCAACTCGAGGGATCTCTGTTTCGAAATCATTTAAAACATTTTCACTCCACATCCATAAATTTATCAATTGCTTAAATTTTGAATTAACATTATTTGCAATTGTTAATGTCTCTTTATTTTCACTTTTAAATTCATCTTCAATACTTCCTCCAACTTCTTCTTCCTCCTCCTCTTCTTCTTCTTCTTCCTCTAGCTCGTTATCTTTCTGTTCTGCCTCTTCTTCACTACTATATATTGATAAGTCTTTTTCTTGTATTGACAATGTTTCGTTGCCATTGTTTAACAAGCCCGATGGTTTCCGTTTAATTGCACGTTTTATCATTCCTTCATCTTCATCTTCACTATCAGTATCATAAAATACAGAATTACTGTGTCCGTTGGATTTGATAGTTGTATTTGTGGTAGTGGTGCTAGTCGTAGCTGTTGCAGCTTTAGTAGCGATTGCTGTATTAGCACTTGTAATGTCTTTAGAATCTTCAATTATTTCTTTATTAGTCTTTTTGTTATTACTATTACCATTACTTAATAAATTCGAGTTATGTTTAATTATTGTATTATTAATTAAATTGAAAACCTCGTTTTTAAGATTGCCATTATTAATTAATTCAACAATCTCTTTTGGTAAGTTATCGTTCTCAATATCGTTAAAATCAAATAATAATAAACACATTGAAAGTTCTAATTCCTGTAAAAATAATTTGTTTTTGATGGCTTTAGAGAACAATTTTTCTTTAATAAACACGATAATACTATTAAAAAACCCTTCTTCTCTTTTCAATTCTGCAGTGCTTATCAGTAGTCTTCGGCTATTTCTAGCTGACGATGAAGTTGATGATTTTCTTCTATTTTTCTTATCGATGGTAAATATTGAAGATGATGAAGATGATGACCTCCTCTTTTTAGGTTTGGCAGGAATAGCCACGGTGCCACTGTTACTTGCTTTGGCTATCTGATGTTTACGGATCATTTCAACCAATTCTAATAGTAATATTTTGAAATATAGGAACTCATTGTTTTCTAATAAAAACGGGAAATATTCATTTAATTTGTCAATGATTTGTGATATTTCCCCCCTTATCAATAATTGTTTGATTTCATTACGTTGTTCAATAGTTTGGAACTCGTTTATCAAAGGATTGTTGTTATCATTGGCATTTTCCTCAGCACTAGTGTTTGCTGTGGTGGTAGCCACTTCTGTTAGTTGTAATCCAATTTCTTTTGAGAAATTAATTGCTGCTGATTCGTAGCCCTCAACTATTAAATAGTTCAATATCAAATTATTTATTTGTGATTTGTCTACTCCATTAGTATTAATGTATTTCAAAGTATTCTCATCAACTGTCATTTTTAAATAGTATCCAGTCTTGCTGTCTGTTTGTTCAAATATTACTAGCAACAACTGTATCAAATATGAATGGTATAGATCAAAAGTATCTTTTGCTATTCTTCATCTATTTATTTATTTCTCCTTTTTTGCTTTTGCTCATCGGAAAATAATATTTCGATAACACATTATTGCTTTAGACACTCCAATACTCACCATGCTAATATTTGGCCATAAACTGGTAATACAAAGAAGCAGTAATTAAATCAGAGAGAGTAATGGTTACTCTTGTCAAAAGGAAATATTGTTATAGTGTATTCATCTTTTATTCATCTATTTATTTTCCTTTTTTTTTTTTTTTTTTTTTTTTTTTTTTTTTTTTTTTTTTTTTGAAGGATGACATCTGGTTTGATGCATGATTTCAAATGCTAGAAAAGTAAGTAAAGTAGAATAAAAAGAAAGTAAAGTAAAATAAAAAGAAAGTAAAGTATAATATATAAAAAAAGATGGCTATCCTCTTGATTATCGTACAAGAATACAAAGATAGTACAAGAATATAAGATGGTACAAGAACATAAGATAATACAAGAACACAAGATAGTGTAATGTACCAAGTATCCATAGTAAAGCATTAAAAACGAAGAGCCAAAAGAACAAGTAGAAGGCGTAATACAACTTCTCATTTCACTCTGAGACTTATAATTTCTAATATATTATAATAATATCAATCAACTGCAATAAAAAAAATAAAATCTACCTATTCTAAATATAGAATAGCATCTACGGTCTCTTCCCTTTTTTCCCGTTTCTTTCTATCCTCAACCCTGGGAATTTCAACATTACATATATCCTCGCACGAGTAAGAAAAACAAAGGTTAACTTGGTATAGCCTTTGGGAGCTTACCATAGAATTGCATCAATTTACAACCTATAGAAGAATTAAAATAGCCATAAATTATAAAAATAGAATAGATTTCGTTTTTGAATACTGTCTCAAATATATATATAAATATATATATATATATAAGGATAAATTATCTCTTTTGACCTTTTTTTGCTACTTTTGTTATTCCGAAATAATATACTTAGGTATCAAAAGTACAGAACACAAAAAGAAAAAAAAAATGTCTAAAGTTATTTCTTATTTATTTTCAGCATATGTGTTGATAACTTTAGGGTATTTCACGTTCACTAATTTCCACCATATTGATAATCATCACACTCATAATAATATTGCTAATAATGGGTTAGTTAAAAGAACTGGAACCACTGCAAATTTAAGAATCATGTCTTGGAATATACGAAATGGTAATTTAAAGACCGCCTTTGGAGGAGTGTCCAGTAATTACTATGGAAGTAGCGAAGAAGTCGCCTGGTCAACCAGAGGTGCTGAGTTTATTAAATTTGTCAAGTTTTATAATCCTGATGTCCTCGCTATTCAAGAAGCTTTAGAATACCAAGTCGAATCAATCGCTAGTGGATTATCCGGCTATAAATGGGTTGGAGTTGGTAGAGACGATGGGAAGGCTAGTGGTGAATATGAAGCAGTCTTCTATAAAACTTCAACGGTTAGTTATTCTAGTTATGACACTTTTTGGTTATCCAATACTCCTTCTACTCCTTCCAAAGTCACTTGTGCAGGTAGTCACAGAGCTGCCACTGTGGTTAAGTTCAATACCGTTTCTAATAATTTACCTTTTACTATTATTAATTCTCATTTCGACGATAAGTGCGAAGATGCCAGAAAATTAGGTGCTTCATTAATCAAATATCGTGCTGCCTACGAAAATGAATCTCGTAAAGGCCCAGTTATTTTCACCGGTGATATCAATTCTCAACCTAGTGGCTCAGATGCTGGTGCCTATGAGATCTTGAAAGGTTCCGTTTCTATTGAAGATGTTAAATCTATTAATAGTGATTTCTACAATAAATACAAGAGCAGCAGTATCAACAATTTTAAATTTTCAGATTTTTATGATACTGCATCCACCAGAGTTGGCAATACTGCCACTGTTGTGGGGTTCAAAGCTCTCGCCGATACTTCACAATTTGGCAGAATTGATGTTCAAATGCAAGGTATTAGTTCTAGCCAAGATGTCACTGTAAACTTTTATTACGTTCCTGATATTTTCCCTGATAAACTTTATCATTTATCTGATCACCGTCCTGTCATCACCGACGTTACAATTTCTTAATTTCGACTTTCTTTCATACACACACACTTTCATTTTCTTAATTCTTATTAATTTTTTATTTGCTTTCTCTTTGTTTTGATTTTTGGGTTATCTTCTATATACATTCAATTTAATAAATACACTATACAAACTTTACCATATTGAAGATTTTATTCTTTGTAAATTAAACGTTGTGCCGTAATTTCTAAAAAGACTACACATAAAAGTACCTACTTATGAATCATAGTAAATTTTTCAGATATTTCAGAAAAAAAAAAATTAAAATAAAGACTTTAACATAACATGAGCATCAATATATTTAACTAATAGTAATAATAAGCATAATAATAAGTAAAATGGGAAGTAAAGAAGAAAAGCAAGCAAAATTTGAAAAGAAACAAAAACAAAAGCAACAACAAGGTGGTGGTGGAAATAAGAAAAAATCCAATCAACAAGTGATTGAATTCAAAGATCCTACAAAACCGGGAGATAAAAAAATATTACAAGACTTCAACGATCCTCTGTTCAAATCATACATCCCTAAAAACATCAATTCATCATGGAATAACTATTGGAAATCTGAAAAATTATATAACAATAGCAATGCTCACCACGATAAGTCAATTCAGATTTATGGGTATCCGATTACTTTAACTGGGATCGGACATTTAGGGAACGCATATCAGTTGTTCATTCAAGATACAATTGCTAGATATTATAAACTTAAAAGTGGTCAAGTTTCAAGGTTACAAAGTTATAACCATGGGGGAATAGATTCTGAAAATTCATTTGAGAAGAAAATATTGAAAAATGAATCTAGTAAATATTCAATTCCTTTAACTCAATTTAATAAAAATTTTTCTGAACTAATTGATAGTAATTTAAATTACACTAAACAACAACTTGATGATTTAGGGATTTCTAGTACTATCACTGGAGATGATATAATCACTTTACAAGGTCAATTCCCTTTGGTTGCCAATGAAATTTTCATTAAACTATTCAACCAGGGGCTCATCGAAAGAAGAGCTAATATGGAAAATTGGTCATACTATTTAGCAGCATCAGTTCCTGATTCAGATATTAAGTATATGAATATCAAAGAACGCAGTGCATTGAAAATCCCTGGATATGAAGACTATGGAGATATTGAATTTGGGATCATTAATGACATTGTCTATAAAATTAAAGACAGTGATGAAGAGTTAATCATTGCTACTACCAAACCAGAGACCATGTTCGCCGATGTTGCCATTGCTATCCATCCAAAGGATACTAGATATCAACATTTACATGGAAAATATGCGATCCATCCAATTTCAGGGAAACCATTACCAATTATTTATGATGATGAATTAGTCGATATGAATTTCGGTACCGGGGCAGTTAGATTAGCACCTTCCAATAACATTAAAGATTATAAAATTGGCCTTAAATTTGGATTAGAGTTTATTCAAATTTTTAATGAAGATGGAACTTTAAACAGCAATTGTGGTAAAGAATGGGAAGGAATGAAAAGATTAGAATCTAGAATGGAGATCGTTAAAAAATTAAAGGAAAATGGCCTATTATTGGGATCTAAGGATAACCCCATGAGAGTACAAACTTCTCTTAAGACTAAAGATATAATTGAAAAAAGATTACATAGTCATTGGTGGTTGAACATTAATAAAATGATTCATAATATAACCAAGGCAAAATTAATTGAAACTGTGACAAATTCAATTAAAGTTTCTCCAATAGAATATAAAGATGTATTAATCAAGAAAATTGATGAATTGTTTACCGTTGGTAAAGATAACGATTTAAGGTTATCAACCCATAAAACTTTATTTAAAAATAACGAAATCACTGTACCTAGCTGTTTCATAGAGTTGCCAAATGCTAATAATGAAATGAATTATCATAGTGGTGCATATTGGGTAACTGCTAAAAATTTATTAGAAGCTGAAAATCAAGTTAGAGAAAATAGTAAATATTCAAATTATAAATTGTTTAAAGATCCATATACTTTAGAATCATGGTTTTTAAAATACATTACTCCATTAGTAATTCAACAACAACAACAACAACAAGGCTGTCATCATCCGATTATTGTTACATCATTTTCTAATGATGATTTAGATGCAATTATTGGGTCATTAATCATTTCTTTACAATTAGATGTTGAACTCCCATTTAAAGAAATTGTATTACACAATCTTGTTTTTGATTTTAACGAACGTAAATTATCTAAAAAGTTAGGTAATGACTTTGATCCATTAATGATCACTAAAGGGTTCAACAAAGATGAGATTATCAAAGATTTGACTGACAATTCAATAAACACTGGGAAAGAATTAAAGAAAATTGTTAAAAATTTCGAAACTAAATTCCCAAAAGGTTTTTCAGAATTTGGTGCTGATGTTCTTCATTTAAATTTATTAGCATCTATTTCTAATAACAGTGATGATAAATTTTCATTTAATAATTTAACTAGTATTGAAACTGATAAAAAAAATTTATCTAAATTATACCAATTTATTAAATTTGCGATAATCGAACTACATAATGAAAATATTAATTATTCCGATAAGCCAGCGAACATTAAAGAAATAGTTCAAGATAATTATGAAAAATGGGCTGTATTTAAATTAAATCAATTAGTCGGTAAAGTGAACAAACATTATCAAGATTATAATTTCAATAAAATAGTAGTTGAGATTTTTGAATTTTGGTTAACAGTTTTAAATGATAAATATTTTGAAATTTTCAAGTATAAATTAATTCATTCATCTACTACAGACAAAATCAGA
The DNA here is from genome assembly GCA_030583325.1 of Saccharomycopsis selenospora. Classification (NCBI taxonomy): domain Eukaryota; kingdom Fungi; phylum Ascomycota; class Saccharomycetes; order Ascoideales; family Saccharomycopsidaceae; genus Saccharomycopsis; species Saccharomycopsis selenospora. The sequence goes on from JAJMHY010000022.1 coordinate 227,059, forward strand.
GTCACTCGCAAAAAATTGACTTATTATATTTTAGATATTGCTTTGAGATTAAGTCATCCAATCATTCCATTTTTCACTGAAGAATTATGGCAAAAATTAACAAATGATAAATTCCGTACCATTCAAGAACAAAAATTCCCTGAACAAGATGAAACTGTTATTCCTGATTATGAAAATATTGCACAAGAATTTGATGAACTATTTGAAATATCTAATTTGATTACTGATGCGTTGATTAATTATAATATTGTTAAAAACGGTGAATTGATAATCAAGAGTGATAATAATAAGATTATAGAATCGAATTTAGAAATTATCAAGATTTTAAATAAACGTGTGGAATTAATATCTGTTATTGATAATGAGCAAGGAGAAATATTAAACATCAAACAATACTTCCATGAACCAATTATTGTCAAAGGTGAAACTATTGATTTATACATATTATCACAAGTTGAAGATTTTGATAAAGAATTGAAAAAATGGGAAACTAAACTAAGTAAATCTGAAAAATTAATTGGACAAATTAATATCTTGAAAAATAGTAAAGATTATAGTAAAAAGGTATCTGAACAATTAATGGCCAAACATAATACTCAATTAAAGAAATATCAATATGATACAGATTTGGCCAATAGAGTGATTACACAGTTGAAAAATTTACAATTAGAATAGATATAATAACGGATAAAATGTTAAATAATATTAAGATAAGAAATGGAAGAACTAAAAATAAACTATAAAAAAATAAAAGAAATTAATTAATATTGTCGTAAGAGAGTCTTAATCTAAGCAAGGTTGATTTGTTTAACATCAATGTAACTGTTAGCTTTATTAGACAACCCAGAGAAAGCATTATAAAAAGCAAGGAAAGAATCAATAATACCAAAGATACCACCAACTTTGGTACAGTTAGCACTTCCTGTGAAGTAAGAAACTGTTAATAAAATGAAAGTGATATCAAGGACAATAAAAGTGAGAAGGAATTCAACGGTAGATCTAATAGTACAAATAGTTAACATAATACATAAAAGCGTCCAAGTCAACATGTAGAAACCTAATGCTTTATTAAGTTGGTCTGGGTCATCCTTATAAGCATCCAAGATACCAAAACTTTCCGTGTAAATTGCAGCAAATGAGATCCAGAAGGCACCAAAACTTGAAAATGTGACAGCACCAAATAAGTTTTCAACGACAAAACACCACATGCCTGTCAATACTAACACAGCACCACCATAAAAGTAAGCAACACCAACGACAATATTTGGAATGGTTACGCTTTGAGCACCACAATTGAATAAAGATAATAAAAAGAGAGTAACCGCAAATCCACATAAACCTAATGGAGCAGGGTTAGAGAATTTTCTAGTTGAAGGCTTTGAGTAAGCTTCAGGATTAAAGTCACCACCAAAGGCCTTAACAAGCTCATCCCTATAAACTTTAGTATTACCAATATAAACAACTTCTCTACCATCAGTAGTGTTTCTCGTTTGGATTCTAGAAACCGGAATATCGTCATTAATTTGTTCAGAAGAGTATTCTTCTGGAACGTATTTTAGTTCACACTCGTCATTTAAAGACATTTTAAAGAGTAATTGAAATAATTTAGAGTAGTTTTTAAAAAAATAATAATAATAAAAGATGTAATTAAAATATTGTATGTTGATATTTTATGTTGATGATATATTTCAGAAATAGTCTAACAAATAAAATATGAAAATAATAATTATAGATTTGTTACAAGGGAAATGGATCCATATTTATATTGAGTCTAGACTATATCACACTATTAAACATCTACATATAAAACAATCATAAATCATAGTATTAGTTGATGGTAAATAGACTATCAATGAAAGTGGCTAAAACTGAGAGAATATGCAGGAAGCAGAATCTCGCACTGCGATAAAAATTCATAAACACTAAAAAGTGAAAAATTATACAAGTGAAATTATAGCAATGAAAAAAATTACTTCTCAAACAAGCAAAAGGGGGAATATCAATAATATTAGTTCTATTGTTTATATCGATATTGATAGTGCATGGTAAGAGAAATGGACCGATTTTTATTTGATAATAATGGCCTTGCCTTATCAATCAGCCAACGAAATAAATATTTGCAATGTAAATGCTATTATACCGGTAGGGAAAAAGGAAACTTTTACTGTTCTTTTCCTATTGTTCGATAAAAGTAAACAAGTTTAGAGAAAAAGAAATAAACAGTACACTGTTGATCTGATATTAATAAATACGGAGACTGGAGTGGGGCAACGTTTAGTCAGCCGTACTAGTTATACATATATACGTCAAAAACCAAAACGGGTTAATTAGGATACTAAATATATCAGTGCTTAGAAGAAAACAGAAAAAAGAAAAGAAAGAAGAAAGAAAAGAAAGAAAAAGGGATATTGAAGTTAAATTAAGAACATCAATGGTGATAGATTAGCTCATTTAGTCCTTTGTTTTGTACTGATATTTTTTCCGAGATTATGACTGGTGATGGACCGATCTGCTCGAAAGTAACAATAAGCATTCTATTTATTTTGATTTTCTTTTTCTTTTTCTTTTTCTTTTTTAATTTTTTTAAAGAATGATACAATATTATAATATTTTAACAATAATAAATAGATATAGCTGCTATCTTAAATATTGTATAATAGCTAGTGGTACTTGTAATGGTCCTAGAAGTTCAAACTTTCTTGCTATGAAGAAATACTAAGAAAACGTAGACTAATAACACTAGCTAGATTTAAACGAATAAAAAATAATGATTACTCACCAAAAGAAGAATTTTTTCTCGACCAGTTGTTGTTTCCTCAGCCGCATCTACACAGTATTGGTACCCACAAAACAGCACTAAACAACGTGGGGGGTCCTTAGAAATCTATTATTATCTCAAAAATATGAGCGTGTGTATAGTAGTAAATGAACACAGGAGTGCTTAAAGTATAAAAACTCCTAAAGAAATTATATAAAAAAAAATTACAAAAAAATCACAAGAAAAAGTAAAACAAAAGAGTGCTCCCCGGGATTCGAAAAGATGCAATGTTAGAAATTTTACATTTCAACAATTCTTGTGGAACAACATGAAATCCAAAAATAATGTTGAGACGGAAAAATTTACTCATATTAAAATTGGTCAAAGATATTTTCCAAGGGAAGCAAGTCCACCTTTCTTTGTATTTTCATTATGTTTAGTTCTATGTTTAGCAATAGCAAACTCTTTCAGCATAGATGTAATATAATCATTCAAGTTCAAAGGAATTCCATCAGAGTTTTGAACAATGTTCATGCCTAAGAACTTCTTTGCATTCCCAAGATCTCTCATCTTAAAATTGGCAGATAACATTTTCTTAATAGCATTTCCAGATATAAGTAGATCATCAACATATAGATGTTGAATAAAATATCAGTTGAAAGTTTTTCTTCATCAAAACTCAAAGAAGGACCCTAAAAAACAAAATATTTATATTGGGTAATTTCTCGCCGACTAATTCTTGTTTGGCAATTGGTTGGGGTTAACTTCCTATTTTGTCTCACATATATTTTTGGATTTTATATTCTTTTATGCTAAACAAATATAAATATCTGTCCAAATCCACTTTATATTTTTGATTATATTTTGTCTTTATTTATTTTTTATATATTTTATGTGAAAAATCATTTATTAAACTAACAAATGATAAAGTGACATTAAGTTCACAATTTAAAATTATTCCTACTGATTTTACTGAGTATGTAATAGACAATAAAATAGAAAATGTTAAAAAATTCTACTTTATTTATTATAGGAAAAAATTAAAAGTTTGTCATTTTAATTTTAGTTTTGAATCTTCTAAAGATATATCTTTTGATAATATTAATGATTTTGAATATATAGAATCATTATTTATAGAGAAGAATAAAACTGTACCCATTTTTAACTTTGAAGACAAAGTTCCTGAAATTTCAGGCAAAATAGTGGAATGTTTATTTAAACAAGAAATATTTAGATATGTTTTTTTTAATAGAAGAAATGATGATATAACCTTTGATATATATTATGTGCACATTAATAATAACTTATTCAAATTAAACGTATATTATGCATTTAGTATACATTCTGAATTTGATGATAAATCTTTAGTGTATCATATAAAAGGTGATATAGAAGATTTTGATTTTGACTTCTTTACAGTCAAAGTAGATTCTGAAGATGATATTAAGAAAGATATAATAAGTAGAAATACATTTTATTTGTCTAGTTCTTATTATATAATTAATAATGGTATAGAAACTAAAGAGTTTTTCCCTAGATCTATTAATGAAGAAGGGTTTGATAATAAAGTCTACGTTTTTTATTATGGTTCTGACAAACCTAATATTGAAATGGTATTTGAGGAAAGTTATAAATATATAAGTATAGAATCAGAAAGTGAAATTAAAAACATAGCTTATAACAATACTGAACATGTGTATAATAGTGAGTTTTTTATCTATAAAGATAATAAATTTAATGGCAGAAATGTGTTTTTTCCATATAAATATTATTGTGAATTAAATGAAATTGACATAGATTACTATGTTTTTGACTGTTGTGATCAAAAATATATGCCGTTATGTAATTTAATACAGTATGGAAGAGGTTTAGGTATATCTTGGTTTTAAATATGTTTTTAATAATATATTTTGAGTTATTTTACTTTTCTATGTGAATTTCAATATATACTAAATAGAATTTAAGCTGAAGTGTCGTTCCCAAATACCTTCATCGAAACAGCACCTCCATGAGTATAATCTACCAATTCATTTTATTTTTATTTAAAAAAAAAAAAAAAAAAAAAAAAAAATATATTATATATATTTTTTCAACATTTATTTTAATTGTTTACTATTCTCACTACTCCAATTTTTACTACAAATACGTTACTCCATATCGAACAGTCAAGTCACTGCTAATTCTATATCCAAATATAATTAAGGAGGGGTGTCGTAACCTGCTGGTCACAATATAAGTCATTAATATGAGTTATAAATATGAATAAATATCATAACCTGAGGGACACAACATTGATTAATAAATATAAGAATAATATCTCATAAGAACATAAACGTGGAAACCTACATTGTTTGAAGATAAAGTAAAATAGAACCTACAACATAAAGTCGAATATAAATATCAATGATTCCGAACATATTTTAATTCATTTCATTCAATCCTATTTTACTTACTTATATAGAAGATATATATAGAAAAATAGTTATAGAATAATATCAATAACCAATTACATATTATCTAATACATTTTATTTCATTTCTAACAAATTTATCTAAATATAAACTTTACTTGTAAACAAATTAAGTACATTCGGTGAAATAGTAACCTTAACTGATCTTGCAAATGCTAACAAAAGATCTAAACTAGATAATACCGGAATAAAAGCGGTTTATCTATGCCAGGAAGGGTATGGTGCTAATTTATATGTCCCAACTAAAAATGAAATGGGACGATACAAAATAATAAACACCAAGGACTATAAATGCTTTAAAAACAAAATCTTCCACGGAAAAGAAAAATTAAAAGGTACAAATAATTTTTATTTTGAAAATAATACTTCTTCTAACAGCTCAAGCTCTTCAGAAAGAATAATATAAATGCCGCTTATACAAATGAAGACACTGATACCGCTATTAAGTTCCGCTTTGCTTGAAAAGCACAAATTGTCCGCTTTGGATTTTGTTTTTCATGCGGTATAAGGCCAATCAATACACGTTATTCTTTATTTTTAAATATATATTTGATATTATTGATTGTGGGGCTAGCGCTTCATTATGTAAGCCAAAGAATTAAAATAAATTCAAGCAACATAGATAGAATTAACTAAACTATGAAGTCTACCGGAAATGTAAGAATATCTGAGAAAATAACTACAGACGGGATTTGAACCTAAGTTTCTTACTATCCGCCTAACAACTATGCTATAGGCAATCAATTAGATAATAAAGAATAGTCACTAGTAATCAATAGTCACTAAATGTAACTAAAGAAGTCATCTAAAAATAACAGGAATGTTGTAATAGGGTGTTTGTTTATGTTGTAATAGGGTGTTTGTTTAACAAACAAATATTGTTATAATGTTGCTTTGTTTAACAAACAGGTAAGGTTTATATTTAGATAAAGTTGTTAGAAATGAAATAAAATTTATTAGAGATTATGTAGATAGTTATTAGTATTTGTCTATAACTATTTTTCTATATATATCTTCTTAATTATTATTTAAATAAATAAAATAGAATTTAATAAAATAGATTAAATATGATCGAAATCATTCATATTTATAGTAGATTTATGTTATTGATTCTATTTTGTTTTATCTCCAAGCAACTTCTAAATATATATCTTCTAGAATGTTCCAGCAGTTTCTAATATTAATCTTCTTATATTGTGACCAGCAGGTTACGACAGCATTAATGTGAGATTTTGTTGTAATAGGGTGTTTGTTTAACAAACAGGTAAGGTTTATATTTAGATAAAGTTGTTAGAAATTGTGAGATTTTTTAACTCAATATTGTATTACAATTATTTCGAATAAGAATATTCTGTATTTTCGCCATGCTAAAATCAAAAATTATTTAAATTAAATAAATGAATAAATATCTTGTTGGAAGATAATAGAAGGGATTTAGCATGTTTATATAGTAAAATTGATTATTTAAGTTGAATCAAATAATCTAGTTAACAATATTTGTTTGTTAAACAAACACTCTATTACAACATGGTGGACGAGTTGGGAACTGACACAAAGAGCAAGACAATTGCGTCTAACCCATCTACTCAGTTTCGATTTGGTGACGCTTGCCAATCTGAAAGATTAATCAGATTGTTAAATAAAGCTGCTAAAGAAAAAGGATACTTGACTCTTAAACAAGATATCAAGAATGTTACTGCTAGAAACAAAAAGGTT